>JALPQD010000370.1:600000-982500 GCA_023101885.1 Typhlomys cinereus | reverse complement strand
TTTATCTGAACAGAAGCTCTTTAATTTCACAAGATCCCAACTGTTGAGAGTTGGTAGCAGTGACTGTGCCATTGGATGTCTGTTTAGGAAGTGTTGGCCTAGCCCAATCAACTCGAGGGAGTTCCCTATCCTTTCAACTATGGTTTTTAAAGTCTCTGGCCTGATATCAAGGTCCTTGATCCATTTGGAATTAAGTCTTGTACATGGTGACAAGTACGGGTCCAGCTTTAATCTTCTGCATGTGGAGATCCAGTTTTGCCAGCACCATTTGTTGAAGATGCTGTTCTTTTTCCATTGGATTCTTTGGGCCCCTTTGTCAAAGACCAAATGGCTGTAACTTTGTGGGCTTATATCTGGGTCTTCAATCCTTATCCATTGATCTGTGTGTCTATTTTGGAGCCAGTACCAGGCTGTCTTTATAACTATGGATTTGTAGTATAGACTTAGGTTTGGTATGGTAATACCTCCAGCTGTGTTTTTGTTACTCAGGATTGTTTTTGCTATCCTGGGTCTTTTGTGTCTCCATATGAACTTTGAGATTATTTGGTCAACTTCTTTGAAGAATTGCTTTGGGATTTTGATTGGTATAGCATTGAATCTGTATATTGCCTTTGGTAGGATGGTCATTTTTACAATGTTGATTCTGCCAATCCAGGAACAAGGGAGGTCTGTCCACCTTCTGGTGTCTTCTGCAATTTCTTTCTTGAGGGTTTTAAAGTTTTCATTGTAAAGGTCTTTTACCTCCTTAGTTAGGTTTATACCAAGGTATTTCATTTTTTTAGGGGCTATAGTAAATGGTATTGTTTCTCTCAAGGCTTTTTCACTTCTTTCATTCTGGGCATATAGGAAGGCCTCTGATTTTTGCACATTTATTTGTATCCTGCCACCCTGCTGAACTTCTCAATTAGTTCCAGGAGCTTCCTGGTGGAGTTTTTGGGATCACTCAGGTATAAGATCATGTCATCTGCAAATAGGGATAGCTTGACTTCTTCCTTGCCGATTTGAATCCCTCTTATGTCCCTTTCTTGTCTTATGGCTTCAGCTAAGACTTCAAGTACAATATTGAATAGAAGTGGTGAGAGTGGACAGCCTTGTCTAGTTCCTGATCGAAGTGGGAATGCTTCCAATTGTTCCCCATTGAGCATAATCCTTGCTGTGGGCTTGTTGTATACAGCTTTTATTATATTGATAAAGGTTCCTTCCATTCCTACTGTCTCTAGCGTTTTGATCATAAAAGGCTGTTGGATCTTGTCAAAAGCTTTTTCTGCATCTATCGAGAGTATCATGTGGTCTTGGACTTTGGACTGGTTTACATGATGAATTACATTTATTGATTTGCGTATGTTGAACCAACCTTGTGTGCCGGGGATGAAGCCTACTTGGTCCCCATGAATGATCTTTTTAATATGTTTTTGAATCCGATTTGCTAAGACTTTGTTGAGAATCTTTACGTCTGTGTTCATCAGGGAGATCGGCCTATAGTTTTCTTTTTTAAGTGAATCTTTATTAGGTTTTGGGATTAAAACGATATTAGCTTCATAGAAGGAATTTGGTAGTCTTCCTTCCTTTGCTATTTGATGGAACAGTTTAAGGAGTATTGGTGTTATTAACTCCTTAAATGTCTGGTAGAACTCTGTGCTGAATCCATCTGGTCCAGGACATTTTTGGTGGGAAGATTCGAGATTACTTCCTCAATTTCCTTATACGTTATAGGACTATTTAAATAATTCACAACTTCCTGATTCAATTTAGGTAAGTTGTGTTTACTTAGAAATTCATCCATCTCTTTTGTGTTGTCAAACTTCACAGAGTATACGTTTTTGAAATATGATGTTATAATTCTCTGGATTTCTTGGGTATCAGTAGTGATAACTCCATGTTCATTTCTAATTTTGTTAATTTGGGTTTTCTCTCTCTTGCTTTTGGTTAGTTTAGCTAGGGGTGTATCAATCTTGTTGATTTTTTCAAAGAACCAGCTTTTTGATTGGTTGATTTTTTCTATCGTTTTCTTAGTCTCGATTTCAGATATTTCTCCCCTTATTTTGCTAATCTCTTCTCTTCTACTGCTTTTGGGATCAGATTGCTCTAGTTTCTCTAAAGCTTTAAGCTGCATTGTTAAGTTGTTTATTTCTGATGTTTCCATTTTTTTGACCTGGGCATTAAGAGCTATGAACTTACCTCTTAGAACAGCTTTCATTGTGTCCCAGAGATTTTGGTAAGTTGTATTTTCGTTATCATTCACTTTCAGGAAATCTTGAATTTCCTTTTTAATTTCTTCCTGAATCCAGTTCTCATTCAGCATCATAGTGTTAAGTTTCCAGGAGTTAGTGTATTTTCTCTTGTTTGATGTGTTGTGGATGTCCAGCTTTAGGCCGTGGTGGTCTGATAGGGCACAGGTTAGAATTTCAACTTTCTTGTATATGTGTAGATTCATTTTGTGGCCCAGTATGTGATCTATTTTGGAGAAAGTTCCGTGTGCTGCTGAGAAAAATGTGTATTCTTTGGTGCGTGGGTGAAAAGTTCGATAGAGATCTGTGAGGTCCATTTCTTTCAGGGTTTGATTAAGTTCCAAAGTGTCTCTGTTAAGCTTTTGACCTGTTGATCTATCCCATGTAGAGAGGGCGGTGTTGAAGTCCCCAAGAATTATCGTTTGGGTGATGATTTCATGCTTTAGACGCTGTAGGGTTTTCTTAATGAATGTGGAGGGGCCCGTATTGGGTGCATATATGTTCAATATTGTGAAATCTTCCTGGTGAATTGTACCTGTGACTAAAATGTAGTATCCATCCGTGGCTCTTATAATTTTTTTTTGTTTGAAGTCCACTTTGTCTGATAGCATAATGGCTACCCCTGCCTGTTTTCTGCTTCCATTTGCTTGTAGAATTGTTGACCAGCCTTTTATTTTTAGAGCGTGCCTATCTTTTGTGGTGAGATGGGTTTCCTGCAGGCAACAGATTGATGGATTTTGATTTTTAATCCAAGTTTGTAATCTGTGTCTCTTGATCGGTTAATTAAGTCCATTAACATTTAGTGTTATAATGGAGAAACTATTGTTAATTCCAGACATTTATTATGTTTAGTAGCTTTTATAAGTATATTGCTTCGCTTTTAATGGTGTTATATTTGCCTTCTGTTCTCCTGGATATGCCTGTTTTTTTCTTCACGCTTGAGTATCATTTCTAGCAGTTTTTGAAGGCCTGGTTTGGTGGCCATGTATCCCTTAAAGTTGTCTTTGTGCTGGAAAATTTTTCTTTCTCCCTCGATCATGACTGATAGTTTTGCAGGGTAAATCAGCCTGGGTTGACATTTTTGCTCATTCAATACTTGAAGTATGTCTCTCCAAGCTCTTCTTGCTTTTACTGTTTCGACTGAGAAGTCATTTGTTATTTTAATAGGTTTGCCTTTAAAAGTGACTTGTTTTTTCTCCCTTGAAGCTCTCAGCACCAGTTCTTTATCTTGAATGTGGAGTGTTTTAACTATTATTTGCCGCGGTGTGCTTCTATTTTGGTCGTATCTGTTTGGGGTGCGGAATGCCTCTTGTATATGGATGGGCCTCTCTTTTTTTAGATGAGGAAAGTTTTCCTTGATGATCGTTTGAAAAATTTCCTCAGGGGTGGTATTTTGAGATTCTTGCTCCGGTATTCCATGAATACGCATGTTAGGCTTCTTCAGGGTGTCCCATATCTCTTGGATATTTCTCTCAAGTATCTTTTTGGCTTTAACAACCTCTTCCATTGAGCTGGTTAGTACTCCCACTTTATCTTCAAGGTCTGAAATTCTGTTTTCTGCTTCATTAGTTCTGTTTTTAAGACTCTCTGTGGCGTTCTGGGTTGAAGATAACTTGTCTTTTAGCTCAGTTTTAAACTCTGCTTGAGTTTGTTTTAACTGCTCTATGCCACTTTTTGTTTCTTGCACTGTTTTTCTCAACTCCTCCAGATGTCTGTTGTGTTCCTCTTCAAAGGGATTGATTCGATTATGTAATTCCTCCCGGATTTCCTCTTTCATAGTATTGAACATGGTAATGATCATATTTTGAAAGTCGTTATCCTGGGTCAGGCTTTCTTGGCCTTTTTCCGCGGGTTTGTTCTTGTTGGAATCTAACATTATGGGATTAATTTCTTCAGTGGGAAATTTGTTTACTTGAGTGTTGCTTCTCATGGATTTGCACTTTGACTTTGGCATTGTCATTTTAACTCTTAAGATCTCTCAATTTCACTAAACTGAATTATTTGGCCTGGGGTACTGGTGGGCGGGGCCCGAACGGGGACTCACCTAGGGCGCGGGGTGAGGCCCGCCTGGACCGCGCGAGTGTCCGGACCGGTGGAGCGGGGTGGGGTGAAAAGGGAGGATGGGCGCGTCGGTGTGGAGCTATTTAACCCGAGGGCAGCTGGGGCGGGGCCCGGGCGCAGGGGGAGGTCCTCCTCGTCCCTCGGCCCCCGCGCGGCTCCGGCTGGATGGCGGCAGTCGGAGCCGGGTCCCTGTGGGCTGACCTGGGGGTCCTAGAGCGCGCGGTGAGGCCCGGCTGGATCTCGCGTGCGCGTCCCGACCGGCGGAGCGGGGGGGGGGGGGGGGGGGTGGCGAAAGGGGACGACTTCATCCTCTTAAGAAACATCAAAAGTCAGTCCAACAAGTGGATACTAGGCAGTTTTGTGAAATAAAATGCAAGCTGCCAGTGTTTTATCATTGTCAAATATAAATTGTCACTGTGATTTTAAAGTTTCCACTTGCTTTCCTTTTCAGTTTTCTATAGTTGCGGGAATCTGATTTTTTTCCAAGTCTATCATCCTCAAAATTTACTAAAAAATAATTATAGATGGTTCTGGAAAATGGAGTAGATCGAAACAATTTAGAAGCATGCTTTTTCTTTCCTAGTATTTTCAGAAGGTCACTTTTCACTGCCTTCGAAGCTCTGGGAACAGGATTTTTAATGCTTGAAAATAAAGGAATATATGAAACTAAGTCTATTTTATAACTGGAAACATTTGTGGACAAGTGGCATCTGTGCTCACTAATGTTGGCTGGCCGGCTGACACACGAGTCAACCTTTCCTGTTCTATGAACAATTAAATAATGTAATGGACTCTTATTTTTTTTTATCATCCTGCCAGCATGCATCATCTCTGGATCTGGCATGTGTTTATTTGTAAGTCAGCTTTAAATGAACCATTATGATAATCTTGTGTATAGTTAGAATAGATAATAAATGGATATTTAATAGGGGTTGCATGTATTATAATGTTTTTTCCCATCAATGATGGATATTCTGATATCCTGGCAGAGAATATAATAAATGTAGTAAATGGATATTTAATAGGGGATTAAGCAGCTCATAATCTTGTTTCCCCATCTCATGCAGAGCATCTTCTGATGTTAACAGAAATTGCACATAAGGACAGAGGGCAGCATGTAAACCAAGCATCAGCTGTTGTTGGAAGGAAAAGCCAAAACACAGCATCATTTATTATGAGCTTTAAAAAAACACTCAGTAAATTAAGTCATTGTCTACTTTGGAAGATTCTGTCTCTAAACATTTATATTTTAAAGAAGAGTGATCTACCTGCTCCTATCATCTTAAACTGTGGACTTGTATTATCACAAGGACACACTTCTTGATTTAGAGTTTTTAAAAATGGTATAATACTGTTTCCCTTCTTTTTTTCCTTTCCTTCCCTGTCTTTCTCTGTGCCCATTCTCTTTACTGTGAAGTCAACAACTTAACAATCTGAGAAACACAAACCTCAAAATGCTCTCCTGAGATGTTATGGGAGATGTGAAGTCAGGTGGCGCTGTAGTCATTGTCACTTTTTACCACTGCTCATGAATAAGTTATACAAAGATTCTTCAGTGTTTCAGAATGCTGGGTAAACAGGATGGCAAATGCTGGAATAGTTAAATGACAATGTCTTGATTTTTAGTTTGAAATTAAACTAAAATAAAACTAATTATCTTTTGTTATAATAATTTATACAGTAGATACATGGGGACCAAAAAAAAAAAAAAAGGTAGTGAAATGCAGACATATAGACTGTATTACAGCACATGCATTGGCAGTTACAGGTTTTGCAGGAGGCAAGGAAAGAGTCAGCACACGCAGATTATAGGCACTGTTGCAGTTACTTCAGAGGACAAAGAGTTCTATAGAAAGAGTCACACAGTGTGACATCAAACTACCTTTTAAACACTTATATTTGGAGCCACAGATTAGGGGAGCTCTTAGCCTTTACCTGAGAAGTCCTTTATTTTCAGTGAATGGTGGATAATAAAGAGAAGCACAGCTTATCGGTCACAGTGTGGAATACTCTATTCTAAATGGGCCATTTAAATCTACTCCTCTAGACTCCAACCTCCCAAGACTCAGAAAAGGGGGAAGAAAGAATATAAGAGTGAGAGGGGTAGAGGGTTGGACCATCACACAGTGTTTTCTGGGCATGATAAGGTGGCTACATCCATGAACTCGCTATAGCTGCGTTCACCTGCACAAGACTTACACAAGACTGGGCCCAGGAACATTACATCATGGATAGAGGAAGTGCTCATGAGGCCCCACCTGTTCTGAGGGAATGTTAACTGATAATTGCTAATGCTGGCTGGAGGAAGGAACCCCACTGGCTTCAGTGGTGTTGCCACTGGTATATCACTTGTGCCCTGGCAAACGCACAAGAGTGGAATGAGACTTTAGAAATGTGCCTCTCAGCATTTTCTCCCTTGTGTTCAGGATTTCAATGCATGTCAAGTGTCAGCCTCAAGTTAGAACTCTGAAAGGAGGAAAGGCAGAACGCATTTGTAAAACTGGGACAGGAGAAAGGAAAGCAGCTTAAAAAAAGTTGTGGTGGGAGAAGCCAAAGACAAAAAGGGAATGAAGTAAACGTTTTTAACTTGTCTGCTTTGCTTTCCATATGGGTTGCAGAAGGCAAAGGGGACATACTAAAGAGGAAAGAACATTTGTGCAGATTTGGGCAGGACACTTGTAAGGGAATTCATTTCAAATTTCTATCTACAAAAGTGACAAGACAGTAGTCCGGGAGACAGTGGCATACACAAGGCTATATGAATCCTAGGCAGTAATATACAGCAATTAATCTTAAATTAAATAGTAGTTCACACATAACCATGCAGAATTTCATTAACCTAGCAAAGGCTAAACCTGGTTCACACTCTGGGAATGGTATATCAGAAGGAAGACTCAACACCTGATCATTTCTTCACACACAAAATGAATGGGTTGGTGTTTGTACTGGAGAATATGAGCTCAACCCAAAATTTGATTTTTTTTTTTAAAAAAAGAGGCAGAATGCTTTAGAAAATTTGATAAAACTGTAAGTCACTTCCCAAAAGAAACACTCAAAAATCCATACATGGTATCGAAGATTTGAGGCTATGTAAGTCATGCATTCTATCTCTTCTCCACATACAGCACACAGAAGTCCTTATAAGAACACTTGACCGCATAGAAGGAGAAGATAAAAGTTAGGATAGCTTAAGATCTACTTTTTGGTAGGGAACACATGCTTGGTACTGTAAAACTGGCCAAGTACCTCTGGTAGGGGAGACCAAATGATCTAGGTAAGAATGAACTACAAAAAGTTTTAACTATAAGTACTTGATGGTAAACTGCCACCTAAATACTTATCGTCATACCCATAGATTAAAGATGCTCTCAGCACTCACCCAAGAAGCATTCTTTGGCAACAGAAGATGCTTAATTCAGGGGATGACAACTGGCCAAAGTGCAGAGAATAAGTAACTGTGGAGTGCTCAGTTCTAAACAGGACATCCAAATCACTCCCATCTCAAGGCTTAGAAGGCTTGCTGAAGAGGGACAATAAAAGCCTGAGGAGTGCTGCCAGACAGTGTCCTCTGGTCATGCCAGGACTGTTGTATCCCAGAACTCACTGCACAGATGTCCACTGCCACAAGAACTGCACAAGAGCTGGACTGTCAACATTGCAACACGAATAAAGGTTGAGCTCAGGAAACACTAAAATAATATCCCTGAGATACCACTGAAGGCTAATTCCAGACAGGTGAAGGGGAGGCTCCTTACTCAATGATTTACTCATTGCTAGATCATCCATGCTGTATAAAGCAAGCACTCAGGCACTTGCCAGGGCAAGCATCTCAGATGAAATCCAGTGGCTCACACATGAAAAAAAGGCATGTAAGTAGGAGGGAATATACGAAGCAGGACAGTGGGGGGGGGATGGAATTGGTTGAAAGGGTGAAAACACATAAATTTAGTGCATTTATGTCTGAAAGTACTGAAGAATTTTTTTTAAATTATTAAACAAGAGAAACGTATTATGATGATATAGTGGCCCAGAGGGTAAAAACTATTCAACCAAGACTTAATTTTTTTCTGGAAAAAAAACATGTCCTTAGCATACAAATTGGCTTTCAACTTTAATAAATGGTAAGATTATATATATACCAAAGAGTTGGTTTAAAATAATTTTCTTCATATTACCAATAAATAAATATTTGATTTGTATATGAAAAAACTAAGTTAGAATAGGTAAAGACATGCTCTATTGTTCAAGTAATATTAGATAAGAAATTCAGGAAAGCATCTCTTGGTGATGTCGGAGACAATGAGAACTGAGAACACAGACACGTATGTTGGTCAGAGGGGAGGCATTGTAAAAGGCAGGAAAGAATAGGGACCCCAAAAGTCAAGAAGCTCCAACTGAATGCATTATTACTTTGGGACATCAAAAAAAGTGAAAAGGAATGGAGTATTTAAGAGAAAGCAGGAAGAGTCAATCTGATTGCTTGGAGCAATCTATGTGAGGCATAGATATGAAATAAGAGGTATGTGGAAAATAAGCAAAATAGTTTAGAAACACAGTCAAAAGTTGTTTTGTACACTTCAAAGTTACATGAAATATTATAAAAGCACAACTAAGAGAAAAAATAATAAAACAGATACTAGTCACAATTCAGTTCTGTGCAAACACGGGGTCTAAATGAGAACAGCACAGAATTATTAGTTTTAAGTTTTCAGGACAATCATTGGGAAGCAGGGTTTATATTACCATAGCCTATTATACAAGAGACTTTAAAAAATTTGGTGAAGGTGACTCTCAAAAGCCCAAAGCTGAGAAAGAAAATGGAAGATGTGTAGACAGTGGTACATGCCTGCAATGCCAGCTACTCAGGAGGCTGACATGGGAGAGTTGCTTAAGCCCAGAAGTTTGGGTCATCTTGCACAACACAGCAAGACCCTGTCTTTTAAAACACAACAACAAAAAATTAAAATAAAAGATAGAGAAGAGTTTTACAGAGAAATATATCAAAGGCCTAAACTTAAATAAAAATGGATAGATTTTTGAGACGAAAAGGTGTGTGTATGTGTGTGTGTGCGCACACACACACTTGTAAAAACCAGGAATAGACAGGAGAAAAACTAGGGCAAAGCAAAATGCCATGCAAAATACCTTACGTAACAGCTGATGGCTTAAGCCAATAGAAGTTCTGGAAAAGAAGAAGCACCTGTCCAAAGGGAAGGCGTGAGGAGGAAGAGACACAACACCACCTGGTCTCAGAATACATCAGAGAAAGGTTTTATGAGCAAAGTGAAACTTTGGAAGAAACTTTGAATAAAGTAGAGTTATAAAACAGTACTTGTGAGATCATTCAATACAGAGAACAGGAGATATATTTTAAACATTTTAGCTTGAGAGAGATGACAGAGAAAGAGTGAGAGAGAAATATAGGAACACACAACACATGCAGAAGTCAGAAGGCTTTTTGGAAGTCAGTTCTCTCCTTCTACATGCGGGGTTCAGGAGTTTAACACATGACCACCTAGAGACACTCGACGATAAATCTCTGTAATACAGTAGTTGCAAGGATTATGAACAGGAGGGATGGAGTAGGAGGGCCACACCAGAAACAAGGAGAGAGGGGACCTTGTTACAGCAGAGAAAATAGGCCTCCATCAAGGACTGCAAGTAAGCAATGAGACATCTGGTTAAGTTCACAGACTTTTTGTTCCTGATCATTTACAACTGAGGGGGTGTGATCTCACCAGAAGGGGAGGGCATATAGTCTGGCAGATAATAAGTAACCATTTTGCAAATGGGTGACTGACCCCTCCCTCACTGTGGTTTCCTACTTTTATTACATCTACCTTTGAATATACTCTTATAACAAGACTCTAGTTTAACAGTTTTTTTTAATCTCTGGCCAGGGGGTGACATCCAATACCCATCAGGATGGAGTGAAGGGCATTGCAGGAGCAGCAAAACCGCAAAAGAAAATCAACAAACCATAATCCAGAACTTCAGAGACTCTATATCAACCACCTAGAACTAGGCCAGCCTAATCTCTCCCCATCCTGAAGCTCAGGGAAATTTGCGGAAGAGGGGGCGGTAAGAGTGTAAGAGCACAAGGATGGGAGGAGCAATGATATGCAAGATACTACACACAAGTTAGGGCCGAAGCAATCATAATTGGACTTTGCATGCCCTGCACAATGTCCAACACACTATTGACCCCACAAAGTCTAGCATCTGCTAAAGGCACCAAGATCCTTGGAGGCGAGGGATTGACAGCCAAGATAGTATTCCTATGTCTAAGGGGTACAAAGGAAAGGGTTCAGGGAAATGCCACTGGGTCCTTGTACGTCATCAGAGAGGAGGACCCAGAGGAGAGTTTGGCATGCACAATTAAAGGATTCTCCGGGGATTGGGGGAGGGGAGGCATTGGGGGGTGGGGAGGGAGGGGTAAGGGGAGGGTGAGCAGAGGGATGGGGGAGAGGAGGAGGGAGGAAGGGAACCGGTGTACCTATTAAGTTTGTATGAGTGGAGATAATAAAAAATGTTAAAAAAGAAGTGGCATGAAATTATGGATTGCTGCAATTTTCTCAAGTTTGACTATGCTGTAGTCATGCATGAGAATGTCCTGAGCCTTCAGTGATGCATGTGGAAACTCTTCAGGCACATTATGAGGCAGAAGGGATTCCATCGCTGCCCCCATACAAGGCGGCCATGCATCTCACTGTGTCCCTCACTAGGCACAGTATTGTTTTTTCCTCACCTGGG
Source organism: Typhlomys cinereus (assembly GCA_023101885.1). Lineage (NCBI taxonomy): Eukaryota > Metazoa > Chordata > Mammalia > Rodentia > Platacanthomyidae > Typhlomys > Typhlomys cinereus. The sequence continues at coordinate 971,458 of JALPQD010000370.1, read as the reverse complement.
CATAACATTGGATATCTAGATCCCTCAGATACAAAGCTTACCACTTAATTAGCAAGCTACTAGCAGAAAGTGGGATTATTTTTCCAATTATTTTCAAAACAAAGAAAATGGTAGCTCAGAATTTTATTATTATTTTCTTTTCTGTAATTTTGAGTACTTTTATAAGAAATTGGGCAAAGAGTGGTGCAAAAAATTTAAAAAAGATGAAAAAGTAAGTTATACTAAAAGATACCAAACAAAGGTGAGAACAAAAAGATTCAGGTTTGTTATTTTATAAACACTTTTAAGATTATGTATGATTCTGACAGTTTTTAGAATAGCCTTATTTTTAGATGATGCATGCTCAGAAACATAGGAGTTAGATGACATGATGCCTGTAATATCGCAATTTATTTCCAAATAAGTCAGGAAAAATTATAAAAAAAAATAAGAAGGCCTGGGATTGTAGCTAGTGGTGGGGGTCCTGATTTCTACTCCCAGTAAGGCAAGAAACAACAATTTAAAAACCACCAAATTAAAGAGGCAAATATGACTTAATAAATCAAATTTATACATTTATAGATCTATGTAAAAATTAAATATATATGAGACTGGTAACAACTGATATGACCATAAGAAGAGAAGTGTCATTTTTCAACTTCATATTTTCATACTTTGGAAGACTTTCATAACTAATTGGGAAAGTATCATGTCCAGAATTTTTATAAAAGGTAAATCATTCTAAAAAGTCCCAAACAGAGATGTCAACCAATAGAAAATTTCTGTGGGTTCTTATTGTAAAGTAAAAGGCTGAAACCTTCTAAACAACTACACCTCTTGAAGGTTGATGTGGCAAGGTTAAAATACTTGGGAAGTCACTTATACAGCTCTGTCAGAGGTTTTTAATTGCTTTATATTAACTAATTAACTATTTTTATATGGGTGCATGCACATATTCCACACTACATATATGGAGAACAGAGGACAATTTGTGTGAATCGGATCTCTCCCTCCACCACGTAACTTTTGGGGATCAAACTCAGGTCATCAAGCTTGGCCGCAACTGCTTTACCAGCACAGTCATCTTTCTGAGGCCTGTGGACTATATTAAGAAGTGCAAGAATGTGCCAACAACAAGGCACAGTGAACTATGAAAGAATTCCGATAGTCCTGCCCCCCCAGAGAGATCACCGATGGACAAAGGGACCATGGGAGGTGGTTCCTCACACATCAGTGGTACCCACACTGAAACACTGCCTATTCTATAGCAGGTACTTAGACACAAGAACAGGCATGCCCTCTTGGATTCTGTGGATGCACGCAAGAAAGTACAGGAGGGATGCTTGTCTAAAAGAAGTTTCCAGGGGGGAGGAAGGATGACAATATAGAGCAATGGAGGAGGGGCTAACATTTACATTGGAATTATAAATAAGTTAAATAAAAAAATGCTACAAGCTGGGTGTTGAGGCTCATGTCTATAATGCCTAGAAATCAGGGCTGAAACAGAAAAACCATCTTAACTTCAAAGCCAGTCTGGGCTACATAATGAGTTCCAGGCCATCATGGACTTCGAGAAACACTACTTCAAAACCTAAACAAAAAGTAAAATAAAGTAAGTGTTGCATTTTTGTATTTTGTTTACTACATGAGAAATTCAGAGTTAATAACATCAGCAACCATGAACTTTTAAGGTTCAGCATTCTAATAAAACTGATGAATCTTGACTTGCAGCCTCAGCAATTAAATTGCTGCCATGAAAATCACTGCCAATGGCCAAGTTGCATGAAAGAATAATTATATGTGTTTACTGTTAACCATCAGTCAAGTCCAAGAATGCTGAGCTGAAATATGAAATGTAATTAAATGTGAATGCATAGTCTGAGTGTCTACTTGCCCAAAGGCATACCAAACCGAGAGAGAGAGAGAGAGAGAGAGAGAGAGAGAGAGAGAGAGAGAGAGGAGAGAGAGAGAGAGAGAGAGAGAGAGAGAGAGAGAGAGAGAGAGAGAGAGAGAGAGAATATGATAATTTTCTCTGAATATTTTATTGGTGATTAAAATAATCAAGTGAAAGATATAAAACAGTCTTAAAAATGTCCCAAATGATATCCCTCAAGAAAGAATATAATTGGATATAAACAAATCATAAGAAAGTGCTAGAATAAGTTAATGTTAATGGAAGTATTAAACCTATCTTTTTACAATCACATCTTGACAAATTATCTAGCTCTAATAAGGCATGATTCCCATATTTAAAGTTCATGATTTGTGTCTGACAGTCTCGCACAGCTTTTATGAGAAGCACTTTTTAGTGGCTCCATGTGTGTGGCTAACATCTGCACTGATGAAGGAATTGCAGTGAGCAGAATTCACAAAGGATTACTGTGATCATGTTTCTTAAAAGAGAAGCGATGCATTATAATCTGATGCACTGATAGTTTCTGAAGCACTTTCCAATGTAAACTTCAAAAGATCATGATGAATATTTAATTCCAATGCAGCACACATTGAGAGTTCAAAATTATCAGCTGCTAGAAAACTAAATCCACTGATAAAAGAATGTAACCACTTATTACATCCACAAGCATGATTTTTGAGCTGTGATTATATGTAAATTTAATGTTATTACAATTGATAATATGGGATTAAGTGGATATTTCTGCAGTTTAAAATATGGTAAAGAGTCAATAGCGAGAGGGGTTAATCAGTTAATGGTTTAGCAGTTCCAGCTGCAAAATGAATCATCATTCTTTGAAAATCTGAATTTTAATCTTGAATGGTCTCTATGTTATAAGGAAGTACTACTTTGGAAGGCTTTATTATTAAGTTTCTTATCTTGTCTCCCATTGCCAGCTGTGTATGTGTTAGACTTGAAAAAATAATGAATTCCAACTAGGAAACAGCTTGAGGCATGGTTGTTGAGTAAGGCAAAAGGTCAGACACTTCAGAGAGGACTGTAACATTGTGATTATGATTATGTTTCATGAATACAGTCAGACCTGTATTTGAATAACTCTACTACTCACTCACACACAGTGCAACCTAATGAAAATTATATGATTCTGCTGTGGCATTACTTCTGCTTCTGTAAGATGGAAATATTATTGCTCCATGAGATAATGTTACATTAAGAACTTTTTGCTACAGTCATAATACATAGTTTGTATTCAGATAGTGTAGCTGGGGCACTGCTGTGGTTGCTACTCAGCACGAGTATTTGATATAATATCAAGAGTTTTTACTAGTTTTCCCATCAATGTTTTGTAAACTGTTGTAGGTGATAGCAGTAATTGTGGCTATAGCTGCAAAAGGTGAAAATATTTGAATTCATCAGTACCAATTTTTTTCTGAAAGTTTCTGCATAATTTGGTGGAGATTTGAAAGCACATCTTTGTTTTTGATGGAAGTATGTTTCCAATAATTCTCCTTTACTACTTTTTCAATATCCTGCTCTATGAAGGAATGCTGTTTGATAGTTTATAAAGAGGAAAACAAAGAAATTTCAAGAAACAATAACATGGATGATGTCAAATCTCCCAGTGTCAACTTAGTCCCTAAGTTTAGCTGTGAAAGTATTGACTTGCTGTCATTCATACTATTCTCAAAGGCACTTCACGTGTACTTCTGCATCTCTGAATGCAATCATTTTAGAATGACTACTCCTTTGGTAAGAAATTAATTTTTTTGTATTTTTAATGTTATTGCTCCTAATCCATTTCTAATATTGTATACAGGGTTTCTGCATGCATTCCAAACTGAATTTTTTAGTGGCTCTAGTTTAGCTCACAGCAAGTGTTCCTCAACAAATGAAGACAATTAAAGCTTACTATTATGATACCAACAAGTGTCTTGAAAAAACTCACCCCTTTTCTCTATTTCAAGATCATGATTTTCTGACAGACTATACTTTGATAGTGGTACAGATAAATACTTTTCATTATCCTACATGAATGACAGAACTGGATTTTTGTCTTGAGTTCCATCAGAAAATGGATGGCCTGTGCCTTTTTCCTCACTGTGTCCCCAAGTCCCGTCACAGTGGGATGGGTTATGGAAAAGAACTTGCTGAATGATAAAATGAATAGCAGAAAGCAAGTATGGTAGAAGGGGAGGGGAAGTGGGTGGAGAGGACAAAGGAAAAAAACAATAGTTCAACTCAATTCTAAACTCAGAGTGAAATATATAAAACACTGCTACCATTTTAAAATGTCACAAAATGTTTAAAGTGAATCTCTAAACGCTGTATTAAGGTTTAGGGGACAAACCAAAATCCAATTCAAAGAACTCTTATGTAGTGCTCTATTTTTTATAAAAAATCCTGATGAAAAGGGGGAATGTTTATGCAGCAACACCAATAGTTTTAAAATATCTATTGACCATCTAGTCGTCCCTCCTCAGATTTCTTTCATAAGGATGACTGTCATCTGTCTGGACACTTCAGGACGCCTCTGCCCTGATGGCTTTTGGAACCTTCTCCAGCTCTCAGAAACTTTTCATAGTCTCCTTGTTCTGTGTATCCAAATGCCCACTGAAGGAATTCCCAAGGACATTAGCATTTGGAATACATGTGCCTATTAAGGCTTTTAACATAAATGACATTTAGAAAACAATTTAGGATAGGGAGTCTTAACCGTTTCACATTTCATGAAAGCACATCAAATTTATGTTAGATTTTTAGAGGAAGAACTGTATTTTCCTCACTAGAAGAGCATGGCATATGCATAAACTAAATGTATACTTGAAATAACATGCAATTACATTATGGAACAGAAGGAAGGACTCCATATTCAGAAAAAAACATATGGACAGTTAATTCTTACTACTTATACCGTAGAAACTTGCAAGAAAATATCATAAAAAGTGTTTTAAGTGATTTCTTACATTTATGTAAACTAGCAAGAAATTATTAAATAATGTGAAGTAAAATTCCCAGTGGTTCTCCCCATAAGTTGCTTCAGATTCAACTTTGGCCAAAGTTCATATAACCCTATAGTATTTCACTCAATGGTGTTCAATGTAAAGTATCATCTCTATTACAGTCAACACATATCTCTACTACCAAAAATTAAATCTCAGATAAGCAATAACTGCAAGTTACTAAGGCTTACTATGTATTACTCACAATGTTAATTAGAACATTTATCACATTTTTAAATTGAATCCATATGAAAAGATTGCAGTACATACATGCAATCATTATGCTCTTTTTATAAAAGCAGAAGTTGTGAGCGGAATCAATGGGAAATACAAGTATAGGGATTGAAAAGGGAATCTGTCTATTTTAAAACATGGTTTCAATGAGGCCTTATCTCCTCTGTCGTTATTCAGCAGATTTCTGGCCTTCTGCACATTCTGAAATTCTGACTCTCACTTTTCTGTATAATTAACTCTTAATAAGACACGGTTCACACATGATACAGCAGCTATCCTATTTTCTGGGATCAAGATGTGAGGTGCAAAAGAGAAAAGTCAAGGGTAATGCTACAGTTTTTGGCCTGAGTAACTGAAATCAGATCTCATATTTTCCAAGCCAGGGAAATAACGCATTTGTGAAGGAAGGAGAAAGTGTGTACAAATTCAATGTATAGTGCTTATTAGAAAAGGAGGATGGTTTCTTGAGTAGACAGGAGGTTAGGAAGGAGACCCAAGCTGAAGAAGATACATTTGGAACTGAAAGTCCTAAAAATTGATGGGGAGAAGCAGACTGGGGAAGAGCAAAGAGTATTGGATGGAATTCTAGGACCCTCCAAATTTTAAAGTTCGTTGAAGTGGTAGTAAATACTGACACCGTATTCATTCTGCTTACCATTTCAGTTGTCAAAACTGCTTTATTTAAATCCTACTGTTGGGGCTGGAGAGGTGGCTCAGGGGTTAAGCCTCTGCCTTGCAGGCGGAAGGTCCTGAGTTTGGATCCCAGATCCCATGTACAGACGCCAGGTGGAAGCGGGGGCGGCCTGCGCTTCTGGTCCTGGTAGGGCGGAGCTTGTGAATCCCGGGGCAGAGTAAACAAGAAGGAGGTGGAGGCGTCCATGGTGGTTCCCGAATTCGCCCGTGGTTCTACACACACACAGACACACACACACATACGCACGCACATACATACACACACACACACACACAACTGAATAAAAAAAAATTAAAAAATTAAAAAAAAATCCTACTGTTTATTTGGAGAATGAGCATACTATGTGGTTTCCACTTATGCGTTCAAATATATGAAACTTTTCTTTATGGAACAGTCTTGTAGCTCTCTACTTTTGCCTAATTGCTACTGGTCATTCGAGATCTGTCTAAAATACCATTTCTACATCAAAGGCTTCCCTAAACTTCTGAAGTCTGGTTTCCATGGCCGGGCCCTGTTCTTTCAATTAGCATGTATATCCTAATCTGAACACATCATACATGCAATTCTATAACACAACTAACAACAGCAGTCCTTTGCCATAAAAGGCCTAGAATGTAATTTTTTAATATTGTATTCCTTAATCATTGATTTCTAGCCTCTATCACACTACATGACATTCAAGTGTATGGTCAAGTGGATGGAGAAGAATTAAAAAGAGTGGAAGCAATACTTTTGAGATGAATTATGTCCCTCTCAAGTTTTTCATATATTAAAGTATATGAAGTATAATCACTAGGACTTGAGAATGTGACACTATCTGTAGATAAGGCATTGGAAGTGAAAAAGACAGCCATTCATTTGGCCCTAATCCAATCTGAGATGGATCCTTAAAAAAAAGGGGAACTTTGGGCACACTAATAAATATCAAGTATATGTACACGTGGAAATAAAGGAAAACCATGAGAAAACACATTAAGAAGGTGGTCTTATGCAAGTTATAGAGAAAGGTAACAAAAAGCAGGTCTCTAATGCCTTCTTGGATTTAGCTTTAGAAATGTGAGAAGACTTCTGTTTAAGCTACTGTCATGGTTTGAAATGTGCCCCCCACAGTCTCATGTGTTTGGCAAGGTCATGTCACCTTGAGAGGTGGAGCCTTGCAGGAGGAAGGCAGTCACAAGGGGTGGGCCTTGAGGTGGATTAGTCCCACCCTACCTCCAGGAGAAGTCTGCCTTTGCAGCAAGCAGTCTGCAGCTCTCAGCTTCCAAGATGTCTGCGGTGACTTAGCCTCCTCCAACTTTGGCCAGCCAGCCATGCCACCTCTGCTTTGAGAGACTGTACCTTCCCTCTGGAACTGTAAGCTGAATAAACCTCCCTTTCTCCCTTAAGTTGATTGACTTTGGGTGCTCTCTCACAGCAATAGTAAAGAGTAACCGTTACAGCTACCAGTCTGTAGCACTTTGCTATGACAGTCCTAGAAAACTAATGCACAGGGTTAGAAGATACAGAAAGAATGACAGCCAGATTAGGGTGTTCATAAATGTGGGGAGCATTCATGTGCACTGGTACTATGAATAAGGAAACAATAACAACAATCTCTTTCTTTTCCATGTAACAAAACAAAATGAAGCTTATTCTAAACAAAAACTTTGATTCTCTTAAGTATAATGTGAACATATAATTAAATCTGATTTTGATTAGACAAGTCTCTTAGTTATAATGATCATGGATTTAAGATATAAGCCTTAATGAATTACACAGAGTGAGAGTTGAACCTGGTTTTGACAAACCGCTCAAACTTATGAAGGGACATGCATTCACAACAATTTTCATTGTTTAGAAATCTCTACAACTTTTAGTGTGTCTAGAAAGTTGATGCTTTTCTGATTTAGTATTTCCTTCTTTTCTACTATATTAGTTTGTTTCAAAGAGATGCTACTATTAGAAAATGAAATTTGAAATAACAGCATACTCAGGGACATTATGAAAAAACTTTGCCATGTGACATGAAGTCCTTGAGAGAGCCCCTGTGGTCATGTGTTTCATTTCAGATGCTGGCTGGCTGCATTTTGTATTAAAATTACATATTAACTTTGACAGATGGTTTAGGAAGAGTCAGTAAATCTATGATATCACACAAATCATTAAGTAAAATAATGTCTGGTTTTCATTTCAAAATATGATGGAAATGTGTGGAATTATATCCTGTTTACATTACGATAGCTATGATCTGGAGGTGATGTGGTTAATTTCCCTGAATGACTATAAAATCACCCAGTCAGCAACAGTGGAGACTATTAATCAGGAAGATAACCTTTGAAAGCCTTACTCCTTTCATAAATGGCTGCTAGTTAAATACGAACATCTGGGAAACCATTATAAATTCATTGTGCATAAATCTACTGCCCTATGTTCAAAACTCCTTTTATTACAGACATATTTTACATAATAAGGAAAAATAAATGTATCAACAACTTTTTCACTATGCACACATTCAGTACATCATTTATTAACAAAATTGACATTGTCCTTGGATGCCCATAGCACTAGCAATAAAGTGGGGATAATAAGATTTAGTTGAAGACACATTTAAAAGATTTGTGCTTCAGCACTGTTTGGAAAATTTAAATGTTTTGAATGTGTTAATTTTTATGATGTTGTCTCAGAGGTTCACTTTGATATTTGTTTTATGTGTAATATAATGTAAAATGAGAGTAACCCCATTTTGTTTTATGCATATAAACATACCTAAAGACTGATAAATTTAAAAAGTAATTCCTATGAGCTGTTCCTTAGTCACCTAATATTTTTTGGTAGGGCTCTAATAATAATCATTCAGCATAGGACCCAGTGCCATTCACTTAAGACATTTTGTTTTGATTTCTTACAACCACAAATGTCTAAAGACTTAAGTCAGTCATATAAAGAAAAAAAACAACGAGAGTTACATAATTTTAACTGAATTTTCTACCTAAAAAGATCAGAAGATTTGAGAGTCAATTGCTATGCCATTTGAAAAGGAGCACTGAATTCATACAATGGGAGAAAAATGGATTATAACTCTCTCTAATGGAGTTAAAATACTAAAATTTTTCTGTTTTAAGTCTAAATTTTCTGAAACATGTAGCCAGGATAGATCTAAATCCCAAGGGAAACTTAATGGAAAATTACTTGTAAGAAACATGTCAAGGGAGGTTTCTCTTTTTAGTGTTGCCAAATAGAATTTACTCTAGATATTTTTTAATTGTGACATCAGCCAAAATAGACCATAATGAGAACAAGTCCTTAATCCAACAGCTTAAGTACAGTTTTAGATCAAGATTCTTTAGTAAAATACATAAAAAGGGCTTTCAATAACTATACACATACATAGTCACAGGCAAAACATGAAATATGTCTTCTTATTTAGGCTATAGATAAAGGACTTCTACTCCTTACTATAAGCTTTCCTGTATTAACATTGGAGAGAATTTATTTCAATATATCAATATAAAAAATACATAAGGCAGCAGCCTAAAATATGATTAGGTAAATTCAGTTAGAAAATCTTGCTGGAGATCCTTCTAAAATACAGTTTACATTTGTGCAACAACAAAATCGTAATTGAATAAATACTGGAAAAATTGTTTTGCTGCTCATCTCCCTCATTAGACTATGAACCTCGGAAGATTCATCCTGTGTCTGGCACACAGTTGATATTCAGCAGATAAATGTACATGGAAAGCTACAATCTAGGGTGCTAGAGTACTTTTTCAAAAAAAGAATCACTGTTATGTCTAGGGGGGAAAATATCTATTGTCTATCCACTGCAGGTGAACGTTTATGTCACAGAATCTTCATTAATTCTACAACTAGATTCTGCTCAGCACTCTTTCCATCTGAGCATGCCACATCCTTAAGGAAACCACAAGGCACCAAAATATAGAGAATAAGTGATTGCAGAGAGCTGACCCTAAGAAAACACTTAAGTTACCACAGCCCCCCTCAACTCAGGGGGCATCACAGAAGAGGCTGGAGGTTAAGAGTGCAAGAGCCTGAATGTAGGGAGGGGTGCAACCAGACAGTATCTTCCAGATGTGATGTGAAGTCACTTCAGTTATATCTACTTCTAAAAGACCTGGACAAGATTTAGTCTATTAACATTTCGCCATGATAGGAGAAAGATCTCAAGGGGCACCACACCTATCTGGGAGACTGATTAAGGCTGTTGGGGGGCAAAAAGAGCTGTATTTCCCAATGGTATTCCCACTGATACATGTCATTAATGGTACCTCAGATGACACTAAATAGGACGGGGTGGGGGGGAGAGAGTGGTGCAGAGTAATGAGGTTTGTAGTGAAAAAGAGTGGGGTAGAGGCAAAGTGACACAAATTCACTGCATTCATGTATGAAACCCTAGAATAACTCTCCTTCATCTATAGCAGTGATTACAAAACTTAATGGCTCATCAAAATCATGTGAAGAATATTCAAAAAGCGCCTTAGAAGCAGGGATTCATATCTGTAAGATGAGCACTAGGGAGGTTGAGGAGGAAGAATTATGAGTTAAAGGCCAGCTAGGGAGTGAAACACTGTGAAAACAAAACAAACAAACAAACAAACAAACAAACAAACAGGATCTTGGTTCCATAATCATAGACTCTGATTTAGGAAAAGTTTGGATCCTCCCAAGCATTTCTGTATTTTATCACCAGTTGGGCGTGGTCGGTGCTGTCCTTAGTTCCAGTATGAAGGCAATGTAAACAGAAGGATTGTATGTTCAAGAATGGCTTGTCCTATTACATAGTGAGATCAAGGCCTAGAGGCATAGTTCAGATACAGCCCAGCAAATGAAAGTCTCTGGATGTGATATCCAGCAAGGCCCTCCCACCAAAAGAGTATATTTAAGATTGATATACTGGATAATTTTCCTTCTTTATCTTTCCCTAAATTACATTTTTTTCTGGTTGAAAGAGCAAGATTAAAAATGTATGCATGCCTGACTCAGCACACAACATTCATTAGATCAATGCTTACATAGGTTCAGTTCTCATTCTTTAATCATGTGAGAAAACATTTTATTTCTAAGAAACAATCTTTCTTTAGAATGTGAAATATCATTGCTGATTTTAAGGCTTCTTTAACAAATTAAAGACTGGAAAGAAATTTCCTATAAGCACAAGAATACTTGCTATATCTTGACCACATTAAAAGAAACTATCTTGCAATGTCCTACATGATTCTTTGTATTTATGGATCTCTGGGTTATCTTCTGTGTGCTCTTGAACAAGTCCTGTCAGCTGTGATAGGTACCTGGCATTTCTTTCTGCTGTGAAGGGACAACCCTAACTCTATGATGTCTGAAACTTCTGAAGTCACTGATGTTACCTAAACATACTTTTCAGTGACTTTCGGCTGACAAATCACTGATTTACCAACAACGTACGAACATGGCTGTCTTTCCCAAACAATGTATCATCTTTTATGCATACGGTGGTTGTTGCTTTCTTACTAAAGGGCCAGAGTCACTAAACAGATTCAGTTGCTTTAGGTTTTCTCAAATTTTTAAAAAATTTTTATTATCATTATGTGTGTGTGTGCATGTGTGCGTGTGTGTGTAGAACCACAGGCGAATTCAGGAACCACCATGGACCGCCTCCACCTCCTCCTTGTTTACTCTGCCCCCGAATTCACAGGCTCCGCCCTACCAGGACCAGAAACGCAGGCCGCCCCGGCTTCCGCCCGGCGTCTATACGTGGGGTCTAGGATCCGAACTCAGGACCTTCCACCTACAAGGCAGAGGCTTAACCCCTGAGCCACCTCTCCAGCCCCCCTTCATCTTTCTTTATAGCCTCTTCCTGCTTATGTCTATAGGATTAAAGGAGGTGACAAACTAATGTTTTCAGAAGTTAAATACTACAATGAATTGTCTTTAAGCAGATCAATTCTACCACTTTAACGGATATAAGCAAACATATGTGACTTTCAGCTGTGTCTGACTTAGGTTTAAGTTAAGGATTCACATACTATCTACATAAATGTGAAGCAGTTTCCTAAGATTTAAAATAAGAAAAGAAAGAGATAATTGAATTAAGAGAGGCAGTGATCCCATACCTGGTCTTTTCTTTACTTTCTTCTATCTCTCAAATATACAGCATAGACTAGTCACATCTTTGAATAAATATTTTACATAACATATAGAGAAAATTCTTAAACTCAAGGAAAAGTTCTAAATTGAGCATTAGAATAACATCCCAGAATACTAGGTTATTGAAAACGAACCAGGAAGAGTTATAAAAGGCATATTTTATCATGTACTAAGGTTTTATATAAAATTATTTCATACTAATTTTCTAGATCTGTAGAGGATCTATCTTTGCCTCCAGTTTTGAGTAGGATTCTTGCTATTTCTCCTGACTTATCAACCTTTTCTCCTTTTTTAGGTTCTTCTGGAGAATATGCTTAGAAATATCTCATCATCCTACTCCCAATTCTGTTTTTCTGATTTAGTTATCCTGTTTCAAAAAATTACTGCTTAAGGAATTTATGAAAACCTTGTTTCCATGAAGCTAGAGAGTTCCACCAAGACAACATGAAGAGGGATATCACTAAAGCCTATATTTATGCCTCAATTACTAATTCTTTTACACATCATGCTAGATCAATGTTTGTCTCTCAAAGAAAGTCTCTGCTTGACAGAAATGACTTGCTGATTTTGAAAGACAGCAAGGCAAGGCTCTAGATGCACATTAGATTATTCTGTTTTTTAAAACATGTTTATTAAACATCTTTATCTTCAGAACTACCCTACATACCAATAAATACATTGGAATCACACTGAAACTTTTGTTGCGAGTTAAAGTAAGTATAAATTGTGCTCTACTATGTACCTATGTCTAGTATTCTGACAGGTTTCTATTGTTCCCAGATTTGTACGGACTGTAAAAGTGATGGAATTTCATCCTGCAGGCAATTGGGAGGTTAGTGTGATATAATGAAATTCTCCCTGTTCATAATGGGCAATATGAACCCTAAGGAATGGAGATACCAATATATTTGATTATTAACAGCAAAATGATCACAAAAGAGAGGGACAAAATAATTCCGCAAGTTTGAAGAAGCTAATGAGACAGTACCAGAGTTTGGGAGAGAAAACAAAGCTAAAAATACACACCAAAAAAGAGTTAAAATTATGGCACAGGATCACACGAGCACAGAACAGAGCACTGAGAATAGAACGGCCAGAACCAAGTCAACCCTGGGAACCCACGGGAAAACTGAAGTTGGGGTTTCAGACAATATGTGGACTTGTTTCCATAACTCTTGCTAAACGATGTTGCCCAAGAAACAGTAACTCTTGCTTTATTTCCACCCTGGGGCAAATGCTCAAACAAGTCCTGGCAGGTTCAGTTTTCTGGCTTGGTACAATATCAGAACATCACCCAAACACTGTCTTTGAAGACTCTACTTCTAATGAGGACTTTTCCATAGCTCATTAATTACAATTCCCTGGAATGGGAGCCAATTTATACTTACTTTGAGCTTGAAACAAAAGTTTCAGTGTGATTCCAAAGTATTTATTGGTGAATTATCAAATCATAGGGTATTCCCTAAAATAAAGAGGTTTAATAAACATATGTTAAAAGAACAACAGGGATGACCTAATGCACAAAACGTTAATCCTGCACAAATTCCAGATAGAAACTGGAGCAGCAGCTGGGCGTGGTGTGCGTGCCTGCAATCCTAAGCACCAAGGAAGCAGGGTCAGGGGTTTACAAGTTCCAGGAGTTCTAGGTCAGGCTGGGCTCCGCGGTAAGAGCCCATGTCAGAGCACTAAGCAGTGGGGATGTAGCTCAAAGGTACAATGTTTCCTATCACTGTGGAGGCCATGGGTTCAATAGACAGCAGTCACATAGACATAGACACATAACACCCCCACACATACACGCATGCGCACACAATACTGAGTGAAATAAAATTTTTAATGCCAATATATTATAGGAATTCATAAATTGATGCAATAAGAATTCAATAGAGTTAAGTATTTCCTCTGAACCACTGAGGATTCAACAAGCCTGGTGTTGAATGTCCATGATAAAAAAAAGCCATAATCCTGTGAAAACTGAAGGCTAAATTTGAGCTGATGATGTTGTTCTAGAAGCACTGAGTTTCATAAAAAATATTTTCAGCATGATGTTCAAAGGAAATACAAGTGTTAGAAACGCGCAAGCAGATTAATAAAAAAAATTAAAGGCTAACGAAGCAGGAAAAGGGGAAACAGAAAGGAAGAAGAGAGGAAAAAAAGTCTATGTATATGATTTATTTAAAAAGAGAAGCGATGAATAATCATCATTAGATACTTTGTTAATGTGTCAGGCAGCTGCTCTGTATGGCTACACTGTAGGCCAGACAAGAGAAATGAGCTCTAAGATCAGAAGCAGGGGGTAGGGACGTGGCTCAGCAGCAGACAGCGTGTCTAACATGCACAAGGGACTGCATTTGATTCCTAACATAGCAAAATAATACATGCGTACATACGTGCATATGCTTGTACATACAAGAATAATCCAGCAGAAGCAGTAAAGACCTGCCACACCTCTCTTCACCAAGAGGAACTCCTGGCTACAGGGGGGCTGCTGGGGTGTCTATTTAACATGATACCAAGAGGATGTGGTATTATTCCATCTCCTTGGGGGTGAATATGCAACTAGAAACTTAACCAGTTGTCCAGGAAAGTGAAAGCAATTTTGTAAATAAGTACCTTATTTTTCTATATAGATTTATAGTTGCCAAAATCATCACATGAAATTAAGTAACTGAAGGAGCAAGAACTTTCAGGATTCAGTTTTTAAAATATGCCAAAAGAGGGAATAAATGCTGAACCTTTCTCTTAAAATCCCTATTGATTAGCTGCTTTGTATGTGCCTGCTGTTATATTCAGAAAACAACTTGACTCTGTTATCCATATCTCTGGGAAACTATAAAAGTACACAGCACTTTCTATTATTCCACAACCGTAAACATTTGCAGATTGGACAATAAGCTTCAGCTTCTCTGAAAGGCTCATTTCAACATCAGGATAAGCCTAAGAGCGATGTGACTAAATGGTGGCATTTTTATTATTGTCCTGCTTTGTTTCCTTTAGGGGAAGATCATTTGATATTAGTTTCCAAACTCTGAAACATTTGGCTATAGTCTGTCTTTTTCTTTGAGTTTGTAAAATTATCAAGGCCAAAATAAAGCATATAATACCTTTCCAGCTCTTTCTTTGAATCCAAGAAAGAGTCAAAGTGTTTCCTCAGAAATTCTGTTTTAAAAGGAGGCCAAGGAGAGTCTCTCGTAGTGACTGCACGAAAATGCAATTGGAGACTCTCAAGTGTGGAGTGTCTGTAGCGCCCCCCCCCACAATAAGAGAGGCACTACTCAGGGATATGCACCCCTTCTTCACTTCCTAGAGAGCCAGGAGAACATATACAGGGGCAGGTTGGATGGCAGACTGACACTTCCCCGAGCTGCATGGACTTGAGGGGTAAATCTTACCCTGGGGTCACCATCTCTCAGCTGTACTGTGGAATAATATCTTGGGTGAATGGCTGCTTCCTGGGGTGTGCTGCTTTCTGTGACTGTCACCTTGCTCCTACTGTAGTTCGTTGAACTCTATGTTCATTTTTAACCACGTGTCATTCTTTTTTAAATCTGATCAACTTCTATCCTCTTCCTGGGATACAGATACTCTTCCTAATGGCTTCCAGGACTCTGTCTTCCTTCTAACTGCTTCATGACAGCATCACAACTATTCACATCTCCAGCCTCAACTTTGTATACATGTTGTGACTTGCACTACCATACACACGTACAGACCTACACCTACACAGGTTTAAAAAAAAGATCCTCTTAGTTTCTCAGTTACACAGCCACATTTCAATTTTGTAAGTAATCACATGTAACTAAGGCCTACCTAACAAAGAATGTGGATTTAGACTACCAAACATCACAGAAAGTTCTACTGGCTAGTACGCCATAGTAACTTTTTATCACACAAAGAACAGCCCTATAAATGGCCTTGTATGACATACTGACTATAATGAACATTTCAGCATACTTCAAGTACTAAAAAGTATTTACCCAGTAAAAAAGCAGATCACATTATAGCTTATTTTCTTGCATCTGGATAGCAAACACTACTACATAAATCCCACATTCTAACTGCAGCAAAGAAAAACTTCAGTCGCTTAAATTATTAAGTATAATGTTTAATCTTAGTTGTCAACTCGACTACACTTGGGATTAACTAACAAATCAGCTGTCAGACCACCAAAGAGATTATCTGCATCAATATATTTGCCACACAAATACCAACCCTAACTCTGGATAGAACCTCTCAGATAAGGCAGGCAAACTCATGGCAAACTCATGGTCTTGCCTCCATCGTGATGGACATCACCCTAATGGTTTCCAGCTTCCGTCATGCGCTCTCTGTCATAATGAGCTACATCTCCCCTCTGGATCTATATAGTAAATAAATCTCCCTTTTCTCCTCTTTAAGTTGCTTGAATCTTGAGGCAGCAGAATAAGTAACTGCAACATTAAGGAAACAAAGCATATTGTATTGTAGGAGTATGGGGGGGAACAAAAGATACTTGCACCAAAGACTTCATATCATAATTAATTAGATATTCCTTCTATGTTGCATCCTATATAATCCAATGGATCATTCCTAATATGAAATATAATTTATGCAATATATAGGGACCTACATGTCAATTTTCACAGAACTAAAAGCTTTCTTCATAATTATAAATGCTCTAGGAAAATTCTAAATGCATTGCAGAGCGCCCAAGCAATAAAGTAGTTTAGACAGCTAAACTACAGCCGCGCAGAAAGACATTCAAGTTAAGGAGAAGTTGTTTTCTCTAAACAGGTGTTTCAGCAGGCCTTTTGTGTTCAATTTTACATGTTTGCTTCTTTAATTCTTGAACTATGCTTACAAATAATGCTCAGTGAGTATCAGCGGTAGCATAGGTGTGCACCTACATAAGCAAACCACTTTGCTCTTCAAATTATTTGAGTCCCAAAGGAAGGGATCCTCAGATATTCCAGATCTCAAAGCTTATGTAATTTCATTTGCAAACAGAAATTCACCCACAAAGAATAATATTTCAGGTCAAGCGGGGTGGAAAAGAATATCACTTTTTATTTATTTGACTAGAATATTGCCGTAGGGCACAATGAGGCTCATAAAAACATGATATGGTCTGGTACATTTCTGTATTCCTTTGGAACATGAATTCACAGTTTTAGCAGACACTAGAGATTTTAATACCTCCCAGTAATAATAGAAATATGCTTTATCTGCTCAGATCTCCTTGGACTCTTGGGAAATTATGATATGACTCATTGAAAATACTGGCCCAATGCCCACAGAAACCAATCAAGATTTATGTGATGACGTGAAGTTCAAGTAACTTTGCTTCCAAGGTGCAATGAATCCAGCAAGTCTGCAACTTCACTCTGGTTTAATTCTGCTTCATCTTCATAATCTTGCAATGGACCATAGCAACTCAAGTACTGCCAAGGAAAATGAAAACCAGATTCTGTGGAGTAGGCCTTTTGATTATACACAAAAGACCAAAAAATAAGAACTATACAGCAGTTGCCACCTTGAGCAAAATACACACAATCTTTAACTATTACATTCAGAAACCACATTAAGATGTGTTTATGTAGATACCCCACAACACAGAACCCCTGCTCCAAGTGATATAGAAGTTAAGTGTTTTGATGAAACATGACTGGGCATTATATTTCTTAGAATTTCCTAATAACATGATAACTCAAAATATGAACAAACCAAAGGAATAAGAAAAGTATGAGGCGAGGTAGAAGACAAAACAGCAATATAAGTTTGGTGGCTGTATAGCAGATGGATTAATGCCCTTTATTTATAATAGCTGAGGTCTGGGTATGTAGAGAAGATATCTAGTGGGAAGCCAGAAGAAGTTTGAAATTCCAGAAAGTTCCAGGAACTTGAGGCACCAGAGATCACGGGTAGAAAAGATAAGGGCACTTAGATACTGGATTCCAGTGTTACCCACATTTTCTTCCTTAGTTTAGCTGACCTAGGAAAACAAACTGTTCAATATCTATCTACTAAGCAAAAATTTTAACAAGAGTTAAACATGGGTTAACAGAAAAGCTCTGAGTCCCTGAATCATACCTTACTCCTGCAGACCTGTACCTGGGTTACTTAGTAACCACTGAAAGTCAGGTAAAGTCTGAAAAGTCTAAGGTCAATATGCCCTGACTATTGCTAAGTAACCATTGCTTTGGTTTTTGTACCAACACTTTTGCCTTTGTATGTCCTGCATGACTAGGGCTGTTCCCTCTCCCTCCACCTTTCCTACAGTGTGAATTGTAAGAACAAACTGAAACGTGTTGCTAGAACACTTTGGGAATTATCCCAGCTTTCAGCCCAGTGGTGTAGAAGTAAAAGTTCCTCTTCCTCTATCCATTGGCATCTGAAAGATGATTCTGGAGTTATTCCTGTAGTATAAGCAGAAGATTCTTAATCCCAATAAAACAGAAGACTGGACGATTACTCTTGACATTTGTAGCATTAGATAGGGTTGGAAATTATGTGTGGGTGACTTTCAGAGTGAAAGTTCACATCTTTAAAGATGAAGCACTTTTTCAGCTTGGATCTCTTAGCTTCTTTTCTTACCCAGACTTCCGGAACATCAGCAGCTAGACTTTTACTCCCTTGTCATACCCACCACCCATACCTCACTCTAAGCAGGACACTAAAATCTGCCTTTGAGAAACTAACCTTCATAAGACAAAGGGCTAAAGACACTAACAACATTCAAGAGAAACTAATCACAGACTACTCAGGTAGGACTGACTTGTTCAAAGAAAGGAGGATCTATTATATTTAAATAGCATTAAGTCATCAACTGCTAAGTCCACATGCCTTAGGCTAGGGGATATCTTTATGTAACTCACACTATGATTCTAGTACCTTGAGTTTAACCCTATTGAAAAGTTCACTTTAAAATAGAATCTTACGTAAATGTCTTCACTGAAATGTACTAACCACAAGATTCCACCTCCATATTACATAAAGTTTGCAACTGTTTGAGAGAATGAGGGAAAAAACTATCTATAACTTGAAATAAATGGAGTAATAATGGTACCTTTCTCATAGAGCCATTATTAAGAGTGACAAGTAAAATGGTTATCGTGCTCAGAATGGTACTTAAGTACACTTCTTACTTTTTAGTGGTGTCTTTGATCTGTTTACAAAGTGCTGATTACTAATATATTGAACTGATTTCTTTTTTTTTAAATAAAGTTTTTTTTATTTATTTATTCAATTGTGTGTGTGTGCGCGTCACGCGTGCGTGCACGTGTGTGTGTGTGTGTGTGTGTGTGTGTGTAGAACCATGGACGAATTTGGGAACCACCATGGACCGCCTCCACTTCCTCCTTGGTTACTTTGCCCCGGGATTCACAGGCTCCGCCCTACCAGGACCAGAAACACAGGACGCCCCTGCTTCCACCTGGCATCTATACTGGGGTCTAGGATCCGAACTCAGGACCTTCCGCCTGCAAGGTAGGGGCTTAATCCCTGAGCCACTTCTCCAGCCCCTTGAACTGATTTCTAAAGCTTTACTTCAGCTTTTGGTTTCCTTTGCTCTTTGCTCTCTTTTGACTTTTCTTGAACTAAAGTTGCTTAAATTTCAAGTTTTTTTGTTGTTGTTATTGTTGTTGCCTCTGTCAGTTCAAAAGCTATAATTTTTTTAGTCATTTTTATTACTCCATTTTATTATTATTTATAGCTACTGAACATATGTACATATTTTATTTATGTTCTAATTATAAGTTTTTGCTAAATTTGGCCACAGCTTGACTTGGAAGAGGTGATGAGTGTATAGGTTTGCATTAGTCTGTGATATTTTTACATGTGTTTGAAAATTTCCATGATAGAAAATCAAAATAAAGTTACTGTGAACAAAAAGGTGCCACTTTATTATAGTCGGTGACTAAATACACCAAAAAATCTCCCTGCGCTCACCACTACTTTTCGTGTTTGACTTTTCCACTTGAGTTTTGCTTCTTTTCAGTGTGTCATTTAATACACTTTACAGTGATTTTATGTGTTTCATTTTTTGTGTAACTGAAAATGTATTCTTTCTCTCATAGGAAATGACTTTTGTTCTGTCTGAATATGGTGCCTTATTAAGAAAAGGCATTCTGGATAATGAAAATGTGGTACATATACACAATGGATATTACCCAACCATCAGAAGGATGAAATTATAGAATTTTCTGGCAAATGGAAGGAACTGGAAACTAATATTCACTGCATGTGGATAACTGAACTGATATCCTTGTCAGTGTATTTGGATTGGAAGCACTGTAAGAGCTAGAAAACTTGAAAAAGACCTAAGAGTGGGAAGGTGGGAAGGAATGATTAGGGTTAAACATTAAAGCGGAGATTTAGGATCTCAGGACAAGGGTGAGGGAGGAAATAATTGAGAAAAATACATAGCGTGAAAGAGGGGATGGGAGATAGGAGGGACATAGGAGATAGAAGGGACAGAAAAACCCAAAAATGTTGGGAAACAACCTCTAAGGAACATCCTATGCTAGTAGCTTGTCAAAAAAAAAGTCTTTTAAAGAAAGGAACAAGAAGGAGCAGTCCCTATGCAGAGGAGCATAGAGTGAGGAAAATGGAAGAATAAAATAAAATAAAAGCCTTGAGCCGATCCACTTAGAACCCAAGGACACAATTATACTAGAAGTAACAGGAATGTGGCACTTCCTGATAAAATGTTGGTCAGAGAGGTTTTAAAGGCCATCAAACATTATAAGCTTTGCCATAGCTTTTGTTTGCTCTCCAAAAACTGTCAGTAAGACTGTATTACTGAAGATGCAACACAAATTGATTATAGTACATGGGCAAAATGTGTCAGTTGAAACAGGTCTGAGGACTTTCTCCTTGCTGGATAGTTTATATACCAAGGAATACTGTAGAAGCTACTGGGGGAGAGATAATCACAAGCCCCATCAACCTTATAAGATCTGTAAGTTACAATATAAATCACCACTGACAATAGGTAAACATCTGCGTCATAGTGGCATGAGTACTGAGACAACCAACAGCTTTCTGATTAGACTCAAGACCAGCTTGTCAGAATGGTACCCATCCTTGTTGCTGTAAACTAGAACGAGAACCTAAAAAAGTGAAGGAAATAGATGAATAGGGAAGACAGCCAATAAACCTATAGGTAGAAAGACATTACATCAAACTGCTCTGTAGGCAGCTATTATTATACCCATAGAATGGGAACTCACAGTGGAAGGTGAGCTGAGGAAATGTTTCTAGTAAATGTCCCTAAAGCCACCAGTGCTAGTGTCTGACCAGAATGTAAGAAAAACTTATAAAATAGACA
Source organism: Typhlomys cinereus (assembly GCA_023101885.1). Taxonomy (NCBI): domain Eukaryota; kingdom Metazoa; phylum Chordata; class Mammalia; order Rodentia; family Platacanthomyidae; genus Typhlomys; species Typhlomys cinereus. Next base: position 950,207 of record JALPQD010000370.1, on the reverse strand, counting down.
AACTGCTGTAGTTTCAGATGTCAGGACCACATGAAAGATAGAGAAGTACCAGAGGGCAGCTTCCTAATCAGTTTCCTGCAGGTTAACAAGCATTGTTAAGCATGTAGAGAAGAAACACAAAGGCAGAAAGAAGGCCATGTGCAGCTCCTAAAAAGATAAGAAAGGACAAGAGTATGATTTCTAAATGTCATAGTTAAGCACAGATGTCAACTTGACACTTGAGGGTTTGAGCTCTGGGCACAGGTGTAGAGAGTTGATGGTTGAGTTAAGCCCAGAGCAAACCTGAAGGAGATTGTCTGGCTGCTGGGGAAGACCCAGCCCATGGTGGGTGGGATTAAGCCCTGGATAAATCACAGAGAACTGGTTGAGAGAGTTGGCATCCTTCTGTATACTTGGCCAGACATGCTGGTCTGGCAAGTAAGGATTGTCTATCTCTCAGCCGTTATGGTGGCCAGTTCCCTTGGCCCTGGTGTTGGTGTGTGCTCTCCTGTCAAGGTGGACTATGAACTGTAACCGGACTGTCGAAAGAAAGTAAACTCCTTGTTCCCTTAAGCTGTGTGATGGTCATTTATCAGCAACCATGTAGGCATGACTGCAACACTAAACTTGTCTTTGGATAAGTTATTTGCATTTTATCTTGGCTATGAATTGAATTCATCAGAATATTTGAAAAAAACCTATATAATGTTAGGTATACAATTCAAATAAAAGCTACATGGAGGGAGAAAGGACATTTAAGTTATAGAGGTCAAATCCTTGCTTCCTAGTTAGATATTATCAATGTAGGTGGTCTCAACAGCTATCCACTTTATAGTTTTTCAGTGCCACTCAATCATAGCTGCACATTTCTTACCATTGCTGGATTTTTGCCACCTTTATTCATTCAGTAAATTTCATGTAACAGCACATAGTAAGCCAGAACACTACTTCTGCCAAAAATCCCTTTTAAAAGCTCATTTTGATGTGGAGGTACTACTTTTTATGGTGTTCCAATGATGTGTGAAGTACTCTCATGACTAAATATTAAGATGGCAGAAATATCTTTACCTCTTGTGTAAAATTTATTTGTACTGAGATAAATGGCTTTGTGTTGAACAAGGAGAAAGTGAATACAAATGTGTGAGATCAGCCCTTCAGTGCAGAAGCAAAAATGATTTTCACCTTTAAGACCAAGTAATTTGTGCAATAAAATTAGACAGACTTAAGCTTCATGGAATTATTTCCATTTCTCCACTCCTAATCTCTTTAGGAATAAAAATATCAGTACATGATGGAATCATTTTTTTGAAAAGATTTATTTATTTGTGCGTGTATGTGTATGTGTGTGTGTGTGCGCGTGCGCGCGCTTGTGTGTAGTGTGTGTGTAGATGTCAGAGGACAACTTTGGGGGGAATTGGTTCTCTCCTTCCACCCTGTTTTCGAGAACGTGTTTCTCTTGTTTCTGCTCACCCTGGATTCTTGACTCAGGCTAACTGGCCTGCAAGCTTCTGTAGATTCACCTCTCTGTTGTCCATTTCCCTGAAGAGTCAACACATCTAGACTTTTACTGTGAGTTACAAGGATCGAACTTGGGTCATCAGGGTCGCACATCAAGCACTTTTACCCACTGAGCCATCTGTTGGCCTCATGTTAGAGATTTTTAAAGGATCATATTATCAAAACTCATTCTCCAAAGACCCTTTGAAAGGAAAAAGAACTTGTTTTCAATTTTGATTGATGGTTTATGACACAGCCTTTTAAATTTTTGTTAGCTGTATTTATATCTTTATACTTGTAATTTATATTTTTATATTTGATTTATATGTTGAGATACCCAAATAATCACTGTATAAGATAGACTGAAAACTCCTTTATTAGATTTACAATGCTTTTTAAGTTATCGTAGAAAATTTTAGCTATTATATATTTTACTCAGGGACACATCTTTTGCTCTACCTGAAATTGAATCCTTCATTATGAATTTAGCTAATTAATATGTTGCTCTTACAGGAAAAAAAAATGACACTTTTTTTCACCATTCATATCAAATGATCAAAAGTTCTTCTCGGTAATGCTGTTTTTAGAATTAAAAAAAAAACTTTATTTTTGCATGTGTGTGTGTGTGTGTGTGTGTGTGTGTGTATGTGTGTGTATCAGAGGGCGCTGTATCACCTTAGAGGACTAAGGGTGACTTTGGGAATCATCCTGGATTGCTTCTACCTCCTTTTTTTTAACCCTGCGATTTCTCAGGTTCTACTCACCAGGCCACTGCCATTTCTGCCTGGCTTTTTTACTCCCCAATCACACAAGCTCAATAGGTACCCTGGTCCTCTCCTTCCCTCCACCCTTCCCCAGTCCCCCTTACATCCTCCCCCTTTCCCCTTCCTTTCACCCCTCTCTCTCCTCTTCTCCCAGTGCCTCCCAGTTCTCTCCTCCCATAACCTGGAGCATCCTTTTGTGTGAATGACAAACTTCCCTTTGAGTCCTCCACTCTAGTGAGGTATAAGAACTCAGTGGCATATGCTCAGAGCCCTTTCCTGAGCTCCCCTTCAATATGGGAAACTATTTTGACTGTTAATCCCTTGCCTCTAAGGATCCTAGTGCCTGCGATCCATGCTAAACTTTGGGGGGGATCGTTGACATGTCAGTCATTGAGCAGGTCATGCAAAGTCTGATTATGGCTACTGCGGGCCTAACTTGTGTGGAGTATCTTGCATATCATTGGTTCCCCCCATCTTTAAGCTCTTACAATCTTACTGCCCCCTCTTCCGCAAGTCTTCCTGAGCTTTAGGATGGGGAGAGATTTGGCTGGTCTGGTTCTAGGTAATTAATGTAGGGTCTTTGGTGTTCTGAATTATGGTTTGTTGTTTTCAATTTTGCTGTTCCGGCACCGCCCTTGGCTCCATCCTGATTGGTATTGGAGGGCTCCTCCTAAGGAGTAGGGAGTCCCCTGTTCCAGGTCCCCAGCAGGAGCTGCGTGTTTTTTTTTTTTTTTTTTTTTTTATTATGGGATCTGGGATCTGAATTCAGGACCTTCTGCTTACAGGGTAGAATCTTTTTTTTAAATTTTTTTTATTTATTCAATTGTGCATGTATGTGTGTGTAGAACCACAGGCGAATTGGGGAACCACCATGGACGCCTCCACCTCCTCCTTGTTTACTCGCCTCGGGATTCACAAGCTCCGCCCAGAAACGCAGGCCGCCCTGCTTCCGCCCGGGGTCTATAAGTAGGGTCTAGGATCCGAACTTGGGACCTTCTGCCTGCAAGGCAGAGGCTTAACCCATGAGCCAACTCTCCAGTCCCCGTGAGGTAGAGTCTTAACCCTTTAGCCATCTCTCCAGTCCCTAGAATTTTTAAAAGTTAATTCTGTGCTGAAAATGTCAAAATCATGTGATTAAATTATCTTGTTACACAATTATCAGAAAATACAGACTTTGGAGTCTTAATCCCTTAGCCATTTCTCTAGCCCCTAGAATTTTTAAAAGTTAATTTTGTGCTGAAAATGTCAAAAATCATGTGACTAAATTATCCTGTTACACAATTATCAGAAAATATAGACCTTAATTTCTAATATATATATTCCAAGTAGTTTATAATTTTAATTATGGGCTAAATTTTATTAACTTTAAATTAACAACTATTTAGAATTTAATTTCATTTTTCAAGTTAAAGTCTCAGGCACTACTTTTCATTCTTACTTAGAAGTGTTTGCTGAGCACTATTTCTCTGCCTTTTGTTTAGCACCAATATCAAATGAGGACAGAAAGAAGGAATGTGAGGAAACGGTCTTGGAGACTGCCAAATCTTAACAGTAACAAGAAACATTTTCTTGAATAGGAGACAGTTTTATGAAGAAAGGTAAGGAAACAGTGATGGGTATAGATGTGCAAATACGAAAAGGAATCAATGAGTTTGACCTGAAAGAGCACTTGACACAGACAGGGATGGCTGTGAAAGCCCAGCTGTGGTTTGTGAGCACCAGCAACCTCAACATCTGTTTGCCCAGGAGAGGGGAATATCTTACACAGGTTAGTTTGGTTTTAAATATGAGGATGGAGTGGAGTGAATTTCACCAGTGATAACAAACTTCCTTTAAGATGGGATTGTGCTCTCCCCACCTGAAGCTCAGGGAAATTTGCGGAAGAGGGGGCGGTAAGATTGTAAGAGCACAAGGATGGGAAGACCAATGATATGCAAGATACTCCACACAAGTTAGGGCTGGAGCAATCATAATAGGACTTTGCATGACCTGCGCTATGTCCAACACATTTGACCCCACAAAGTCTAGCATGGACTAAAGGCACCAGGATCTTTGGAGGCAAGGGACTGACAGTCACAGTAGTGTTCTAAGTTTAAGGGGAACACAGGAAAGGGTTCTGGGAAATGCCCCTGGGTCCTTGCACCTCATCTGAGAGGAGGACCCAGAGGACAGTTTGGCATGCACAGTAAAGGATGCTCCAGGGATTGGGGGTGGGGAGGCACTGGAGGATGGGGAGGGAGGGGAGAGGGTCGGGGGGAGCATGGGGGTCGGGGGGGGGAGGAGAGAGGGAGGGGACCGGTGTACCTGTTAAGTTTGTATGAGCGGAAATAATAATAATAAAAATATTTAAAAATGGGATTGTATAAAAACACAGACAAGAGTTTCGGGAGGTATGGCCTCACCACGGAGAGAATAAAACAGAAGGACCCAGCAATGAACACAGGTTAGGAGACAGCAGAGATTAGCTTTGCACCAGTTGACTTCCATAAGTAGCTTAAACAACGTATCTAAAACTTGGAGGAAAAGTCAGCTGAAGGTAAAGATGTGAGATGTTTATGGGTTGGGGTAGTCTGTGAGCAGATGAAATTGTTTACAGAGGAGAAAGGAAAAAATAACTTTTAAGATAAAAACCTCAGGATTTGCCTCCTTCAGGAGGAAGGTGGAGAATACAGACATTTGGTGTGGCGGCTCACACCTACAATCCCAGCACTCAGAGACTGAGGCGGAGACGGCGAGTTAGAAGCCCCTTTAATTTCTCAATACAAGCTTACGCGTACAGCTCAAATCTTCATTCTTATCAACTTCATTAAATATTGAAACTCTGCGTGTAAATATTCCAAGTGTTTTTCTATGAGTACCTGCTCATATTCTTTGCTACTTCATCTGTGTACTTTCATGAAAGTAGACCTGAAATCTCCACTGTTTCTCAAGTGGCAAACATCTCCCTTCAAGTTTCAGTGACTGGCTTCCACTGCAAGATTTCACTCCCCTATGTCAGCCACAAACTAAGAGTCAAAGAACTCTTTACACATTGTACATGCAAACATAATTCATCACCAAGCATCTAAGACTACACAATTCTTATGAAGTCTTATATTGAATTTCACCATTTCTTTCCTTTTCAGTTTTAAAATAGCATTTGCTACCTGTGTCTTCACATATTCCTTTTTGTCCTTTGTTATATACATGACAAAGTTAATGTGCTGAGGTTGGAACAGATTCCATCCAGCACTTTGCTGGAGAATCAGAACTCTTCCCATTGTCAACTGTAGAAACTTAATATCCTCTCCTCAACCCAATTTTCTTGAGATCTTGAGATCTGTGAAGTAAATCTTCAAATTTCAAGCCAACAAACTGAATCCCTCCAGGTTTCTGCCCTTTTGTGACTTGGAAGGATGGCACTCTAGTGCTTGATGGATGCTTGACAGCCCGATGCACACTAGTACAGCAGAGATCCACGCATGTAGATTTTGCCATAATTCAGCTGTCCACTTGCTAGATTCCAGCTCTGAGGTCACCCCAGAACGGATCAAGAGCAATGTGTTCTAGCACATGGGGATTCTGACTCCATATCTGCTGCCACTGTGCAGAATGCTCTGAAGTAGTCTAGTGCAACTCCCTTGTTCAAGACAGTTAATTTTCCATTACTTGAAAATAGTGCCATTCCAAATGTCTTTGCAGCAATTCAGAAAGAATGCCTTTAAAGGTCAAGTGAAATCAAGATTTCACTCACAGTAGACAAACCACCATCTGTGTGTCTAGGACAAGAGAGCTAGGGAACCCTTGTCACCTCTGTTCCAGAAACCATAATGTGGAGGAGACCCCAAAATTGTCCTCATATCTATCAGTCAGCAGCCCAGGCTGCCCCTTCCAGAAAGGAAGAACTTGTATATGAATTATAAATAAGCCTCAGATATAGACAGCAAACAGACTTCTATTTGCTCTGATGTAAATCTACCTGGAAGAAATTTATCTATAGCATAACTACCTTGATGTGAAAGTGTGTGTGTGTGTGTGTGTGTGTGTGTGTGTGTGTGTGTGTGTGAAAGACAGAGAGAGAGAGAGAGAGAGAGAGAGAGAGAGAGAGAGAGATGGTTGAAATGTGACTTTTCCCCCACAGACTCAAGTATTCGAATCTTTACATGTTTGCAAAGATGATGGCGCCTTTGGGATGTGGACCTTGCTAAAGGAAGGTTCTTTCGGGGGAAAGGTCTTGAGGCTGGCTGTTAGTCCCACTTCTAGGAAAAGTCTGATCTCTTAAGTTGTTTGAGGTTGAGTGGTGTCTCACAGCAACAGAGAAGAGTAACCAGTACAGTGTGTGAGGGAAGACTGACTTATGAAAGTGTGCTTGTTTTGAAATGCATATACTAAGAAAGAATTTTATTTAAGGGTCAACTACAAACAGGTGTAATATGTCATGAGAATCAAACCTGTGGTCGTATTTGAACTTCATTATCCCCTCTCAAAATCTCTTGGAGGGCTGGGGCAGGGATAGTCTCAGTACTTAATAGTACTTGCCACACAAAGATGGGTGCTATCGTTTGGATCACGAGAAGCCACACAAATACTGGTAGGTCTGGAAACCTGCCTGTTATTCTACCACTCAGAAGGAGAAAGGGAATCTGTAGAAAAAGCTGGCTAGGGAAACTAGCCAAATTGGCAAATCTGGGATGAATTTAGAGACTCTGGCATGATGAGTAAGTGTACAACAATTGAAAAAGATTCCTGACATCTACCTATGGCTCCATATGTAATGCACACACATACACATATAACTAGTACCTGTGCACACACTTGTGTACACACCCATGTGAACGTAAATATACACAAATATATATACCACGCACAAATACATTTCAAAGTGAAAAAAGAAATCTCTTACAACATGTTTCTAGAGAAGGATAAACGAAGCAGAACTTGGAGGAAAAGTAAAGTACCCATACATAGTGAAAAACAACAGTAGTGAACCTTGACCTCACATTCATCCGTTCTTCATCAGCCTGAGCTCCTCCAGTGGCGCTGTAAACTCAAGCAGGCTTGACTGATGGTTGAGCATTTAAAATAAAAACAAAGAAAAAGTAAGGAAGTCTTGGGGGGTTTAGATTTTATTCTGTCATTTCTTCTCCATTTTTCATAGTAAAAGGGACCTATTTCAGAAAATGTATGTAACTGCTGATTTAGATTACTAAAGGAAGCTACATTTTCTTCATGAAAAATGTTTTGAGTTAACTGGCTCTTGTAAAAACTTAAAATTACTCTTCCTGAAAGCAGGATTCCAAACAGAGTATATTCTAGGTTTATTATTGACAGTCTCTCTTTAGTGGGGTAACATATGCTTTATTGATCAGAAAATACACGTCTTAAATCACAGCAATGTAAACGATGGTTTCAAGGATCTAGAAATTGCTTATAAAATATTTTCTTAAATCTGACTTCAGGTTTGTTTATGAACTAAAAAAATCACTCTAAGTTTTATAAAATTAAATCTATATTTACTTTTAAGTAACTATCAAGACAAGTGTATCAAAATATTGATCCACTTTTTCACATTTCTTCAATTCATTAAAGATTTTTTTTTTTTAAACAAAGGCATCTTGTGTCTTTTTTTTTAATTTTTTATTATTATTATTATTTATTCAACTGTGCGCATGTGTGTTTGTGTGTCTGTGTGTGTGTATGTGTGTGTAGAACCACGGACGAATTCGCGAACCACCATGGACGCCTCCACCTCCTTCTGCCCCGGGATTCACAGGCTCCGCCCTACCAGGACCAGAAGCGCAGGCCGCCCCCGCTTCCGCCTGGCGTCTATACGTGGGATCTGGGATCGAACTCAGGACCTTCCGCCTGCAAGGCGGAGGCTTAACCCCTGAGCCACCTCTCCAGCCCTCATTAAAGATTTTTAAAATGTATAGATAAGGCATTGTGTTAAAATGTTTTTAATACAAAAATTTTTAATGCAAATCCAAATATAATGTTGAAATAACTGTTGATATTTTGATGGAGTTATCTGAATAGTTTTAAACAAATAATTCTGCTAACAGTGATACTGGTCATACACTTAATAATGAAAAGAATGGCATGCCAAATACAACAAAGCCAGACATCATATAACACATCCGTAAGGCTCCCTCTCTGTGAAGGTTCAGAATCAGCAGAAATCACTTTCTCTTGATGGCCTTGGGAGGCAGGAACTTTGCTACTGCTTTTGTAAGTTACAAACTAACAAAGTTGCATGAAGTTAGACATTTCTTTTATCAGTATAATTTCAAATATAAAAGTTATAGTATGATAAGAGATTTTCAAATAGTTATCTGATTTTCACAATGAATGTTGTATTTATTGATTTGAGAGAGAGAGAAGACAGTGAAAAAGAAGGACAGATTGGAAAGAGAGAGAGAGAAAGAGAACAAGTATGCACAATGTCATAGCCTACATGCTGAGATCAGAAACAACCTTTGGAAGTTAGTTTCTCCTCCCACCATGTGGGTACTAAGGATAAAACTCAGATTTGTGCAAATGCATTCTAAGCTGTCTCCCCAGCCTCTGTTAATTTATATATATATATATATATATATATATATATATATATTAATTTATATTACTTTTACACTTTTTTTTAAAAAATATTATGGAATACAACAATGGCGTGTGTCATGGTTTGGATCTTAAACATCCCTCAGAGGCCCATGTGCTAAGACCTAGTTACAAACCCGTGGTGCTGCTGGGAGCCGGTGAACCTTTAGAAGGCGGGGCCTAGAAGAAGGAAATTAGTTTATTTGGGCCATGTGGTAGAAAGGTTACTGGATTCCTGGCCCCTTCCTTTGTCTCTGCTTGTTTCTCAGTCCCCGTTAGTAACTGTGCTACAGTAGACTCCTCACCGGATGTTCTGCTTTGCTGAAGCCCAAACCAACAGCACTATATAACCATAGTCTGACATCTGTAAGAGGGTGAGCCAAAATAAGCCTTCCTTCCTTTAAGTTTATTTTCTCGGGTGTTTTGTCATAAAGAAGGAAAATCAACACAATATATGCCATGTTATCATGTAAAAATCACAAGATCATGTATTCTTTCAAGTATCAATGCAGAAATGTTTTATGCTGTTGCAGTGATGACTAGAAGAACAATTTTACTGGGAAAGTGAAAGCTTTCTAAAATAGGGTACCCTGTACCCCACACCTCATTGCTGGAAATGTCACTGGAAAAGCATCACAGTGCATTTTCTCCACAAACATGCAAAGGCTGAAATATCCAGGCAGGTGCTCGACTCCAAAAGTGATGATGCTCAAGAGACTCCTGGGCCACCATTTACCCATTTTGAACTGTTTTATTGCATGCACCTCATTCTCTGGGATATGAACAAGCCCTACTGCATCTTCCCTTTTCTACACAGAAAACAGTTTCAGTAGGGTAGAAATGTAATTAGATCATGGCTAGTGAAATAAGTGTGTATTTCCAAGAATGTATGACTCCCAATAATATGAAGGAGTTTTTCAGAGTCCCTCCAAATTCTTAAATATCTAAGGAATTTTTTAAAATGTAGTTTTAGAATTGTAGATTAAGTGCAAATCTCCAATAGAATACTGTCAGAAAAATATATATTCTGATAGGTTAAGGATAAATAATAGAAAAGCCAAGTATTGTTACATATAGTTTTTTTTTCACATGCCAAATTTGAATTAAGTACTCTGTGTCATAATTTACTTAAAAAGAAAGATAACTTGCTATCTAAATTAGAAACAGTTTTGGAAACCCCAGATTTCCATCTCAGGGTGATCCCATTCTGATAACACTGTAAATTTTCTTACTGACAAAAAAGTGATTTTCTTTACTCCCTTAAAAGCAAAGTCTAAAATTACTTAATTTTAAGAAATGGCAATTTTTCAGCAGTTCTTAAAGATGATCAGGTTGTTGACTATGGAAAATACAGCCTGAACATTTCTAGTATGAATGGAGAATGTAACTTTGTTTGCAGTTTCAGAATGGAACATAAATCAGTATGTAAGTTGAAATTCTTTATAAGTGTTGTTAAGTTCCAACTAAAAGTTCAAAACTTTGAAAAAGCAGCATTACTTAGATAACAGAAAAGAAATGATGAGTCTGTACATCTCTTAAACTCCTTTCATTACCATGCAACTCATTTACTTTGCTTATTTTGGCAGATTCCAGTCCTTCTCAGTGAACATGGATACTTGGCAAAGATTTGAAACTAAATGCTGAAATAAGGTGAAACATACCCCTGAATTTCTACATATTCTTTTCTATTACTATGAATGTCATGTCAATGACCTATAGTTGATTTTCAACAAGCAACAGCAGAGTAAGATGCAGAAGAACCTTTCTAGATGATTCTAAGAATTTGACAATATGCTACATTAGGAACTCAGGAAATCAGGGCTAGATGAAAGGGGTTTTAAAGAAAAATAAATTTCACTCTTTTAGCTGAAAAAACACCTTCCTCCTAATAACAGGCTAGCCTTTAAAGTTAAACCTATATATTCATGTCAGAGCTAGATCTAGTCAAACTGACTCTTGAGACAAAGAGAAATATTCTTGTTCAGTGAACTAATGTATGGTACAAACAAGGATTTCCTGCCTTTGATGTTTATTTGAGAATTTTTGCAAATAAAGAAGCCTCCCCCAACATGCTGGTGTCTCTGGGGAGGGAGGGTATGTGATACAGAAGTGCTCAGAGGCATGGGGGATTTTGAATTGTATCCTCCACACATGGTTTGCTTCAAGGATATGATGAACTGTCTCAGGGAAATCAGTGGAACGGGGGAGGCACATTTGCATTTTGTTTGGAGGACCAACTATGTATCTGCCAGATTCTCTTTCAACTGATTTTCTGCTAATGACATGCCTTTATTAAAGATAGATCCATCCCTACGATATAAGAATTTGCAGGTGCAATGAATGGAATATTACCACAAAAGAATAAAAGGGAATATTTTCTAAGGCCTGAAACCTGACATCTTGAAGTCAGGTCTAAGAGCCTAAGAATGAAGTGATATGAAGCAGGGCTGTTCAGCGCTGCAGACAGCTTCAAAGAGAAGAGAAAGAAGCCAGCGAGTGAGGAACGTGACTGAGAATATGGAGACAGAATTCTCTTCTTGGTTATATTTTAGCTTCATTAAGTGAACTTGAAAAGATGCTCTTACTATTTGACTTTGCTTTATCTACAAAGACGACGTGTTAATCTTCCATGCATTCACAATTCCAGGCCTTTTTTTCCTGTCAAAGTGAACGCACACTTGGTATGACACTAATAGTCTCACAGTGAAGTCTGTGCACAGGGCAGAAAAAGTTAAATGATTAATTTGCCAAATTCAATTGCTAGGAAAAGATGGGATGATTCCAGTCAGTATAAATCAACTAAGCATTTAGAAACTATTATCAGGAGCACTAGACAGCGCTGGATGATGGTCTGCAAACCACAAGCGATATCAAAGCCGAGAGGCTGTAGAACGGCCAGAGGCTTGAATACAGATCGCAGATGCTGAAATTCCTGCTGAAGAAGCATATTTAATTATGAAGTGGCCCAAGAGCAGTAAAGCTCTTGGATGGCTTCCCTCCGAATTTTATAAGAAATAAGATAAGCAGCATCTCCGAATGTAATCATAAAATATAATGAAAATGTTCTGAGCTCTCATGGAACTTACAAATGCATGTCCCTAGAATATAAAACCATTTCCCACACAGGAATGCAATCCCAGCTACTAGGGATGTTGAGGCAGGACTACAAGTTCAAGACCAGGCTGGCTGGAAACTCAGTGATATCCTGTGTGAAAAAGGGAACAACAAAAAACAATTATAAAGCCCAGTAGTTTGCCTAGCATGTGTTGGGCTCCAGGCCCAATCATCAACACTAGTAAGCCGACACACACTCCAATGCAGTGGCATTCACAGGAACTTTGTAAAGTTCCTTACAAAGAGCAGCGTTCATTTCCATTGGTCCTGCCTGTGCGTCCCCCCTCCATATCTTTCCCCTTTGTCAGTATGGCCACCCTTTTTCTCAATATCTCCAGATTTCCATACAGTTTGATGACTTGATATTGGACCAGCCTCATTTGAGCCCCTCCATTACCTCAGCTTCTTCTCATCTCCTTCTCATCACTAGCTCCAGGATTTTCAGCCTACACTCCACCTAAGCTCTCTCTGTTCTCATTTGTGAAGTATATCACTGAGGCACGGATAACTCAGAAGCAGTGAGAAGGCTCCGCTGATATTTTTTCTCAAGTTTTAAATGTTACTTCGTACCTTCTTGCTATGTATTTTATGACTCAAATGCATTAATAGGCTGACTGAAATTGGAATCCAAGTGATCTTTCTTTTTTTAAAACAAATTATATCTGGTTATTGAAGACAGAAGAAAAAAGGTTTAAATAAAATGTTTGAGGATGACCAAGCCTAAAATACGAGTTAATACTTAACAGAAACAAGCAAAAGATACCTAATATATCCTACAATAGTTCATATGCCTCATACAGCATTTGCAAAATAGTCATACTTAAATACAGAGCATGACAAATACAAAGATTTCTGAATTTGTTAAAATGACAAGAGAAAACATCCTTGACAAAAGGGTCCCATTCATCTGGTCTATTTGAGAACCGTTTGCTAAGTAGTTCCTAGTGACCTCCTGATGACGTGAAGTCTGAATGACCAGGGAATGTGAACTCCCAAGTGACATGATGTATTTGCTTTGAAGCACTATAATAAATTTGCTTTGAACTGGTTAAGGTCATAAGACCTTATGGAGACAACGTTATGCTCAAAGCACTTACTTTCTACTAAGGCTGAAAAAGTAAAGGAACCCGAGGCTCATGAGGTCTGTAGCCATGTGGCAGGAACAAACTCTGTGACCTTGAAGAAGTCACCTCACATTTTCATATTTCAGACTTAATTTTGTTTAAGTGATGGCAACAATATGAGTGTTACAGCAAGAATTAAATTAAATTAATATATTTTAAAGCATGTTGAAGATTATCTGGTGGAAAATAAGCACTATTCAATTTTTATGTGTTCTTTTTGGTTTTCCTTTTAATTCAGAAAGGTAAGAATTCTCTAAATGTGCCGCATGAACTTTTTTTTTCTCCTTTTGACTGTCTGCAGTAGAGATAAAGGCACTACGGTACCTTTGTCTCTAGTGATTTCTTCCTATAATTCCTACCCATTTTAGGAACTGACATTTCTCAATCTTCCCTTGTACTAACCCTGTTGTTACCTGCTCCCCACTACTCCCATTGGTCAAAAGTTTTGTGCAATTTGGGCTGAGAAAAACCTAACAAGGAATGCCCACTTCTGTGTGTACCAAATGAAAAATTCTGGCTTAGAGGACTCTTTAATAAAGTTTCTTTTCATTCTGACAATACAAAATTGGCTTCTGCTTAATCTGTGTGGTGTTGGTATCTAAGAAAGCAAGTGAGTAAACTGGCACTCTGTGTTGCTTGAAATAGCAAATACTTATAGGCATCTCAACGACATGTAACTCATTACAGAGACAGGACTTCCGATTTTGTCTGCATATTTAGATGAACGTCAGTCTTTTTTCATCCTTTACATGGGATATAGGGCTATGAAAAGAAGACTAAGTCTAGTTTGAGTTCAATTTAAAACTTTTAAAGATGTGCCAGACAATATGGAAGGTGGACTGGACTTCTCATATACCCAGAAGCCCCTGGGGCAGTCCCATTGGGCAGCTGTTTGATTATCCTCACATTCCAAGGGTAAGTCTATGCTTATATTTAATGTTCCTCTGCTGCAGTACTAACTTGCCATGCAAGTCCCTTGTTCACTGAGGCATTCTGAATTCTTTGACTCTCAGGTACTTAGCTCCAAAATCTACATGTTCAATAGAGTGACTCATAAAATGTTCCCTTATTTTTATGCAAAATTTTCATTTTAATCTCTCCAGAATGTGAACCCAATTTTTAATAAAAGTGAGATGGACTTTAATAAAATGAAAAAAATAATAGGATAGACTTAAAAAATTTAATAGTATTATGCTGCTATTATGCTGACAACTTAATGCCAGGAACTTCATCATATCAAAATACATTAGCTTTCAACTCTTTCTCCCATGTTATATTTATCTATATTTAGCTGAAAATGAAATATGGGACTTGCCTAAATTGATAAAACTATCTTAGTATATATACTTTGATTAATTAGAAATTTTAAGTAAATATTTTCTTTACCAAAGATAATGATTAGCTACAGTAATCATTTTCAAGTCTTTCAATTTAAATCTATGTATTTATTGAACAAATAATCATCAAGTAAAATTATGTGTATGGTCATGTGAAATGAAGCAACCTATGTTGAGGTGGTGCTAATGAGAAAATTATATATGGAAAACTATGCTATTGAAAATTATGAGGAATATATTTTCTAACTATATTTTAATGGAAGTAAATTGTGCTATTACTTTTATATAATGAATTAAAATACAAAAACTGCAAGCTTATCTATTGCCAGTATGCTGAAATTGCCTGTGGCTTACTCATATTGAAAGACACAGTTCTATACTGAATTTTGTACCTATCTGATTCTAAAGTCATTTGTAAATTCACCAAAGTGTATTTTGGTGCTGTTGACCATTCAGATAATTTCAAATTATTATAAACAGTTTCTTAAAAAGTTTTACTGATGTTTTCACTGACTTGAATCCGAAATTAATGTATACAATTCTAAAGTGTTAAAAATTCTTTGCACAGTTAAAATAAAAAGCATTCACTGATATCTGCTGAGACCAACAAATGGGGGAATTCCATTTTGTCTTTTATTCTTGCTGAAAAACAGGAATCTTCACGATGAAATTAATGAATAAGTCAGTGCAAATACTACCACCAAGGAAATTTCTGATAATTATAATAGCTAAGAAATAATCCAAATTACTGACCTAATATGAGGAAAAAAATAGAAATTTTGTGATCTAATTCGTGGTTCATAAAATTCTTTTTGTATGTCATTGATAAATTAGAAAATCTATGTAAGAAATGTTCAAAAACATTCTTAATCAGCCATATTATTATGACCATATTGAATAAAATTCCTGGAAAAGAAATGTTTAAAAAATTCAGTGTGCAAGAAGTTTTGTTTCAAGTTGAATTCTTACTAACAAACCAAAAGAATGATTACACAAGGAATGGACCATGTTAAAAACAAGAAAAGGAATACTGAAGAATGATGGTATACCCATGGTTGATGTCCAATAAATATTTACTGAACTGAATTTCTGCTTGACTGTGTGCTTATTGAGCTGAGAAGGAACAGAAAAAAAAAAGAAGTGAGTATGTGCTATTTTCATTTAATAATTATGAAGCAATAAACCTAAAAAGGATATAAATCCCCTGAGGCAATTTTTAGAGATACCACATCCTGTGCTCAAGCTGCTCTTTTCTTATTAGCTGTTAAATTATTTTCTGTTTTCACATTGATTTATGATAATACTAATCCGAAGTCTAATCAGAGTTCAAAGTAGAAGGAGATCTGAAAAGTCCTTTCATCTGCCTGTTCTGGCATATGCATGTTAGCACTGGTGTGCTCTCCTGAACTGTATGAATTTGAAAAGAAACTCTTTCCTCAAATTCCTGCCCTAACAAGGTTGTACCAAATTTACTAACATATGGATTCTTGCAATATGCTAAATGAAACTACAGATAAGGCAGATTTTATCTTGGTTAAAGTAAATACATTTATAAAGTATCAGCATTTTGAAACTTCAAAGTAATTTTGGTTTTCCATTCATGGATAAGATGCATATAAATAATCCTTTATGAACTGACAAACCTTTTTTCTCTAGACAACAGGATTTTCAAAGGGTCTATACTTAAGTTCTAGCAATTTTAAAGTGATTTCCTTAGACCTTCCTCAGAAGTTGCTATCTATCATTATTTGGTAAACAAAACGATAAAGTCATAAAGATTATTTTAAACTTTTTCTTTGAGAAAGCACTAGAGAGAGAGTGAGAGAAAGAGAAATTCATCACAAATAATACCTATATAGACTATTCAGAAATGCTGATAATGTTTAATATGCTTATCATACTCAGATGACAATGAGCTAGCTACCAAAAACTATTCCTATGAAATGAATTCTTGTTTCAGCTTCACAGTTTCGTTCTGTAATGAATACACAAGTAAAATAATGTAGGGCGACAATTGGATTTATTGGCAAATGATCCCAGGTTATAGTTCATCAAGGCAGAAGTTTTGCCTGTAGGAGCAGAGGGATCTGGCCACACCACATCCACAGCTAGAGCAAAGGACAAGAACCTCGGCTGCACACTTGCCACTTGCCAAAACTGCTAACTAGCCTTTTCCATCTTAACCACCTGCCCCGGGAATGGTCCCACCCGCGGTGGGTGGGATTTTTTTCCACACCAATTAAGTTCCTGAAATTAGGATGCAAATCTTTTTGAGGAATGATTATGCTACCAAATATAGTGGACAGCAAAATACAGAGAATGAATGTCTTTCTTGCTATTCTATCTCAATCCTATATTAGTTATAAAGCCACAGTTTCATGTTTTAATATGAAAAGCAACTTAAATACTAAGAAGGCATGTGGTGCAGTGCTCCACAGCCTTCTACTTGTCTGGTTACCAGTCTCAGTTCCCTCATTAGCTGTATGACATCAACCTTCAGTGTCTTTATCTTTAAATTCTTGTAAGGACTACATTACTCATATGGAGTATTTTATAGGTTTAGCTTCATAATGATAAACCATGTGTATAAAACATTATGTTGTGCACCTTAAACAAATTTGAATGTCATTTTTACAGTCATACTTGACTTTAAGTAGGAGAACAAAGAGAAAGGAAAAATTCTGAAAAAGAATTTTTTGGCTCTAAACAAAAGCATCATTATACCAAAGACAAACGGACTGGGGAGAGAGCTTAATTGTTAAACCTTTTGTCTCATAAGCAGAAAGACATGAGTTCAGATCCCCAGGTCCTGAGCAAAAATGTGGGAGGATATGGGAGTGACCTGCACGTTCAGCCCTGGAAGGCAAAACTTGGGAAAACTCAGAGCAAAGCAATAAGGAAGTAAAGCAATCCTGGATGATTCCCGATGTCATCCTCCACAGGCACACACACTCAAGTGCACTCTCGTACACGTACACACACACACACACACACACACACACACACACACACACACACACACACAGAGAGAAATACATCCACAGCCACACAGGCAAAAAAAAAAAAAAAAGACAAAAAGGTTGGATATGGAGACAATGACTCTAATTCCTGCATTCAGGGGGCTGAAGCAGGAGTATTATGAATTCATGGCTACCTTACTAACAAGTTCTAGGACAAAAAGAATTACATAGCAAAACTCTATCTTAAAAAAATAGATGCAGTTAGTCACGTGCCACTTAATAAGGAGATATATTGCACCCTCATCACTTCCATAAACCATACATTGAATACTAACACACATGGTTGTTATAACCTAGTATTCCAAACACCACATATACATGATATACATGTATGACCGTTTGAACACACATACACACACATACACACACATACACACACACACACACACACACACACACACACACAGCCATTTGTTGCTCCTAGAGTCATGAAGAACAAAATGATACAAAAGGAAACAAGGATAAAAACATAATCAACAGATGTAGTAAAGGACTGATGATGGTGAGTGCACGTCTAATATGGTCAAGTCTCAGTCTTCAATTCACAACTCAGTGATGATGATGATGAAGATCTTTTTTCAAGTGCAGAAGAATGTAAGCTGACTGTTCTGTTTGAAGGACTTTGGGAATGAGTATTAAAAGTTCAAGCATACTTTTAATATACTAAGCATGGTAGTTTATTTACCATGCTTTAATATCAGCACTCTGCAGGTGAAGACAAACAAACTGAGAATTAAAAACCAGAGGTGACTATGTAGTAAGACATTGTATTGAAAAAATGAAAGAAAAGAAAGGAAAGGAAGGAAAGGAAAGGAAAGGAAAGGGAAAAGGAAAAGGGAAAAGGGAAGAGGGAAGGGAAGGGAGGGGAAAAGGGAAAAGAAAAAAGGGAAAAGAGAAGGGAAGGGAAAAGAGAAAAAGGAAAAGGGAAGGGAAGGGAAGAGAAGGGAAGGGAAGGAAGGGAAAAAGGAAAGAAAAAAGGAAGAGAAAATGGAATGGAAAAGAAAGAAAAGGAAAGGAAGGGGAAAAGAAAGGAAAGGAAAGGAAAAGAAAGGAAAGGAAAGAAAGAGAGGGAAGGAAGGAAGGAAGGAAGGAAGGAAGGAAGGAAGGAAGGAAGGAAGGAAGGAAGGAAGGAAGGAAGGAAGGAAATGAAGGAAGTACTAAAGAAAAGTAAAACATGAAATGTTTGAGGCTGTTGCCAGAAGCACACAGCACACAGTGAACTTTTTTTTTTTTTTTTTACAAGTAGGAATGCTTTCTAAAACAATAATAGAAAGCACAGTATATGAAATACACCGGCCAGTAGGAGTCATTTATTATCACTGTGAAGGATTATTACGTCCTAACTTTATGTGCTGTACTTTTACATGACAAACAGAGCAGGTTTGTTTGTAACAGCCTCACCACCACCAAAAGACCAAAGCACGGTGACATGGCTGTAGTTTCACCAGGTAAGAGGAACTTTTCATCTCCAGTAATCCTGTGGTCCCATGGGGACCATGGTTGTAAATGCAGCAGTTCATGAGTCAAAACACTGTTATGCGGCACATGACTCTAACATCAGAGTTCACCTTATGTTGACTTACTGTTTTATAATTCATTTGTAGTGTTGGGGATCAAACCCTGCCTTACACAAGCTAGACTGCTCCCCAGGCTAAATATCCCTAGATCACGTCTTTCAGCATAGCTGGTCAGAGCTGTTGGAATACTAGGGGATAGAGATTGCTCATAGTGAAACTGCAGAATCCTTCGAAATTACCTGCGAAGTACACCAGTATTGCCACTAGCTAGTTCAGTAAAAGCAACTATTCTACTCTTTGTTGGTAACCCTAGTAATGAAAACGACATGGTGTGGCATCCCGTACACAGTCCGGCACACTGCTTTGAGTAAGAGCCAACCTGGGTTACACAATGAGTTCAAGACAGTCTGGGAGACTTTCTCAGTCTCTCTCTCTCTCTCTCTCTCTCTCTCTCTCTCTCTCTCTCTCTTTCTCAAAAAGAAATATAATACTAATAGTAACATAAAATAAATGTATGGGAGGGCTTAATTAACTGGGAAGTGTGATTTCTTTTCTTAATACTTTCATACTCATTCTCAAAGTACTTCAAGAGAACAGTTGACTTACAGTCTCTTACATTTGAAAAAGAGACAAGCATCTGTCAAAAAGAGACTTGGATGAGTTCTGAAAACACAGTTGTTAATAATTTTTTTTCTTATGATGTTGATTCGTTTGTTTTGTTGTGTCTACAATGCTCTGTGCTTAAGAGCATAGATCCTAAATAAATACGACACATGCTACTTAAGGTACAGACATTTAATAGATGCTAAATATTATATTAGTTTTCCAGCTCCTGATAAACTTATGCAACAAATCTGACCAAAACTTTTAAATATTCTTTATGAGTAAGCTACTCTGGGCCACAGTGTGGAATGATAAGCACAGTCTTCAGACATGGCTCCCAAAGCTGTGAAGCCTACTTGTCAATGCCCTGCCTAGTCCCAGCACCCCCAAAATGCTACTTAGGTATCTTCATACAATTTCTGAAGATATGCTCTTTATTTTCCAATATATTTCACTTATGACCTCAGGCCAGTTTCCCCCAGCTTGATTACCTCCTCATTTTGTTACCACCAAGGATCAAAGAGTCATTGTTTACTCAAGTCGAATGACCAGACTTCTATTGCTGGAGTATTTGAGATCAAAATGTCTGAAAATTCAGCATAACCAACACAATGCCTGTATTAACTGATTTAGAAGATGAATTAAATAAAATTTTAAAGCTTATTTTAGGCACATCTCAGATATAACCAGCTGTATTATTTTTTACAACTTTACAAATATATCTGTATATATTATATATACATAATACATATATATATATACATATATACACACACACATGTACATGTCTTGGTTTTTTTTTTTTTGAGGAAGGGTCTCTCTATCTAGCTCAGGTTGGCCCTAAATTCCCAGTACTCTTGCCTCAACCTCCTGTGTGCTGGGATAGCAGGCATGTAAAACCACACTAGCTAATATGTACTTTTCTATTCTATACATGCAAAATCAATAGATTAGAGAGGCATATTAATTTAACAAGCCTGCATCAGCTGTGTCTGCATCTATGTTTGCATCTAGAAACACAAGAGTGGAACAAGCTGTCAAAAATTTTGCATTACGATCAACAGACTGTCTTCACTATTGTTTATTTTGTGTGTAGAAGTTTTTAAGAATATGAAGTCTCACCTGTCTATTTTTTTCCCTGTTAATCTGTGTTTTTTTGGAGTCTTAAGATGTTGTCTAGATCAGTGTAACAGGATTTTTTTCTACTAGCTTTGTTGTTTCAGTTTACAATTAAGTCTCTTATCCATTTTCAGTTTGTTTTTTTTAATATGGTATGAATAAGACTTTCATTTCATTTATCTGAATGTGCATATCTAGCTTTCTCAGCACTTAGCAGAATGAGTCAGGCAGGTTGCTGTGAGTTTGAAGCTTAGGCGGGGCTGAGTTAGGTTTCTGTCTCAAAATGGCAAAAGAAATAATAATAGTAACAATAATACAGTGATAATAATAATAGTAAATAAAAGAATGAAAAGGCTTAACTAATCAGGGAATGACAGTCATTAAAGAAACTGTACTTTTCCCATCACATATTCTTTATTTCTTCCTTGAAAATCAATTGGCCATAAATAGTTGGGTAAATTTCTATGATTTATTTTATATTAATTTTTATATTTTTAAATTGCATTAATCATGAAATTATGTGTTTACATCACACATTTCCTATCCCCCACCCCACCCCCCGCATCCATTCTCTTTTTCTGTTCTCCCCTCCCACCCACTTTCCTCCCTCTCCTATGTCTCCCTACAGTGCAAGCAACTAGGCTACCTTTAGGGTGCTCACACTAGTTAGTGTTTGGGCACCCGTCTGGATGCAAATGGCTCACTAGTGGGTTCCCCCTCTCTTTTATCTAGTACCAGTCTGATACATTCCCTTGGGGTTGTATTATCTGATGGGATGTTCTCTGTTCTATTGCAATGTATTCCATTGATCAGTGGACCCCCCCATTTAATGCTAGTATATTTTGTTTTGATTGCAAAGGCTTGGCTTTGCAACATATTTTCAGATTAGGAAGTGTGATCCTTACAACTTTCTTCTTTTGCTCATGATTGTTTATTCAATGCTGGTGAGAATACAAATTTGGGAAGTAGCTCAAAATAAAATTATCTTATGATACAACAGCCTCAGTTCTGCCTATCTATCCAAATTAATTAAAGCCAATATGTTTAGCCTGGCATGGAAACACATGTCTGTGATCCCACCTGGCATGGAGAGACAGGTCTACAATCCCATCATTTGGTAATCTAATGCAGGAACATCACAGAAAGTTCAACGCCAGTCAGTGTTATAGAATAAGACCTTATATTAAAATTATCAGTATATGGAAAATATCTGCATACATTGTTCATTTCAGTATTATTTAGAGTAACAAGACATGAAAGTAATCATTTTTCCACCAAAAATAGAATGGATAAGGAAAATGTGGTATGGATATGCAATACAATATAGTCGGAAAATAAGATGATGATTGACATTTGATGCAACATAGATATAATTGGAAAGAAATATGCTAAGCGAAGCAAGAATGACACAGAAAGGTAAGTGCCATTACACTGTGAACTCATAAAAACAAGTGACAGGAAGGAAATGGGGGTGAGGAAAGGAGAAATAGGACAAGGAGTGCTAATCTGAGGTGCAGACTTTCAATGAGACTGGAAGAGTGATTTCTATTAGTTATTGCACTGCAAGTGACCACTTAGTAATATAAATTTCAAGAGTGAGTAAAGAAGATGTTTCAAATACAACCACAAAAGCAAGTAAGTTGGTTCAGTCAGCACTAATTAGCTTAACCATACATTTTTCCCTACACATACATAAGTCAAAATATCATGTTGAACTCCATAAATATATACAATTATTTATTTTCAATTAAAAATAAATTAAAGTCAAACAAAAGCATGGATTGGATTCATGGGAAGCAATAAGACTAAATAAATAAGTGTAACTGATTTAGAAAACTGTCAAAATCAGAATTATATATAAAATACAACCTCCACAAGTTTGAGAAAGTTTGTATTTTGAAAGAACTAAAAAACAAAGTAAAGTACATATATTAAAGTTCCATATTATAACAGCATCAATATGCATTAAATGTATATTAATACTTGTAGATTGATGCACAGTAACATATGGTTTAACCACTAAAATAAGGTCTGCTATTTTAAATTTAGCAGTGTTATAGACAACTTGACTGAACAGTTAGTAGACAGCAAGCTTCATTCCATGAGAAGCATTTCCCTATGATATCTCAAAGCATATTACTCAAGTCACAGAAAGAAGCTACCCCTCCCTTATATTTGTGTTTGTATAAGACTCTATTTCCAAAAATGTTTGAAATTTTTAAATTCTTTTTTCTCTTTATTCTTTGACATTTTCATGTACAAACAGAATAAATTTATGTACTTACCCTACAACCCAAATATACCCACACATGTAAAATATTGCTTGAAATTTTCCCTATTTCTTTATTATTTTTAAATTTTCTCATATAATGTGAATTATAAAACTAAACTAAAAAATTTGCCTAGAAGAAACAGCAGTAAACAAAAAAGAATAGATAGAGTGATGAAAATACTACTGGATCAAACTGGAGAGCCAGGATTACAGCTTATGGGAACTGAGCAGTTGATTTGTAAACTCAGCAAGTGCTCAGTACTGAAGGAATCTGTAGCATCTTTTATGTCAGTTCTATTACTCAGGTATAGTTAATAACACTAAAACATAGACAATTAAGTCATTAATCTTTTTTTGAGGAGGGAAATTTACAAACTCAAATCTGAGATTTAAACTCCATTTCATATTCAAGACAACCACACTGAAATTTATCATTGATTTTGGTTCTAAACTGGGAGCAGTTTAAAAAATATGCAAATAACTAGCTTTTAATAACATTTCTTTTCCAATGCATTATCCATGCTTACACATTTATCTGCTCACCAACCTACCCACACAATTCATCTTAATTGCTGAGGTTATTATTGTATTTCATTGCTTCTTTAAAAATGCCCCACACCCAACCCAAACTAAGTCAATATGGACAAAAGCCCTAACCAAACTTCTGCTATATTTTCATCAGTGATTTTATTCTGTAAGAATAACTCTTTAAAGAAATAAATATTATATTCATAAAACTTCATAAATCATTCTACGAGATATCATTAATGCAAGCAGAACAGTTTGGTTTTCTGAATGACAGCTTGGCAAAAGGGCAAATCAAGAACATGTTGTCTGTTTTGCTCCCCTTCAACATATCATGGTTAGATACTGGGATAGGGAGATGTAAGTAAAACTGAGGGACTCTTTCTTCAGCTTACTTGCAGCATGTGATGGAGTTTCGTTACTCAATTAACGGTTTACTTAAGAAATGTTTACTTGGTCAGTGAAAGGAGAAAAAAAGGACAAAAGGAACTCATATTTAATACAGGAAAGAAAAATTAATGGTAATTTGGAAAATTCCAATTGAAGTTTGATTTGACTATGAATCTTTTGTATCCTCTCCCCAAATCTAATGCAATTCCAAAAGGTTTCAGCTGGTAACCAAGGTGTTTGTAAACAACAAAATATTCTCTCTCTGTCTTCTAACCACATTAATATTTTGTAAGCATACTTTCTGAACTTGTTTCAAATAACTCAACTCACATTATCAGTTAGACATGTGCACGCATGCACACACAAGTACATCAGCCTTTTAGAGAGATATTTTGACATAGTTTTACATTGACTAATGAAAAGGTAACTAATATGTTCAGCTTTATTCTAATTTTCCAAGAAAATAAATACCTAATACATGTACAAAGTCCTTTTCCTCAAGTCACGAACTCTTGTTGAATCCCGAGGTAATGACTCAGGAGTTGAGCATGCTAGATCAATACCCATCTCATTCTATCATTTCCTTTCTTGTTTGATGTAGCCAAACAAAAATGACAAATAAAAAAGGAAAACTATTGTACAAATGATAGCGTGGATTTTCAAAGTTTACACTAACCATTAAAGTCAAACTATAAAAACAAAAAGCAATATGATTGATATTACCAAAATTTAAAAAAAGATTTCAGAAGAAATACTCTAAAGAAGGAAAACATTTTTTTTTTACCTTAAGAATTCTACTTTTGCCACCCAAGATCCCAGACCACCTTAGGCAACCTTGCAGGCCTAGAGCCTCCCACCCACTGTCTTTAGTCTGTGCCCTGGCAGCATTCATTATCCCTCATTCCCCCTCCCAACCCCCTGCTTATTAAAAAAATTATATTAAAAAATACTACTAGATACCACAGAAGCCTAAAGCTTCTAACCAAAGTTATCCAACTGAGGATCCCGAGCAACACACCAGAAAAGCAGGGCAGTGAACAACCCACTCAAAAAGGACCGCTCTATCACCCAACCATAAGACAAGTAAATCGTTTAATTTTCCATTTATTCTCAGGTGCTGGCCACTCCTGCTCAAGACCTCCATATTTTGCACCCATGCCCCATAATCCCTTCATCTACAGATTCTTAGTCCTTCACTCTCACTACTATACCCACACCATCCTATCTTCTTTTGAGCTGTTCTGATATGTAAATCAAGCCAAAACTGACACAATTAGATCATAAACCCTTAAATCCTCCAAACCGGGCTGGGCTTACATACCCCAAGGGCACTGCTACCACACTCACAAAACAGAACCAAGTAACCCTAGACTAACTTTTAACAAACTGTCCATTTCAAATCCAACAACTGTCAAAGTTAGGCAAGTCCACTTGACTCAAAATTTTGAGTCAGAAACACATAACAAAAAGAGCAGCCAAAGACCAAACACAAGATGCCCAAGTCACATTGTAAAACCAAAAATACAACAAAAGCCAGGAAAACATGTTTCCTACAAAAACAGCAAGTCTTTTTTAGTAGACTCGAACCAGAATAACTTTCTCATTAGAGGCAAGAAAGTGACAAAACAAAATAATGTATTCCAAAGGAAAAATGACAATCAAAATAATATATTCCAAAGGCATATTACTAATATGTTCAAGGCAATTCAAGAGGAATGACAAAAGGAAGGAGAATTCTGAGAGGAGATGAATAGAACATATATGAATAGGAAAACAACAAGCAGCTAAATGAGACAAAAATCAAGGAAAAAATAAACATAGAACAGATGGAAAATCTCAAGCCAAAAATCAAACTTTTTCACTTTAATTGAATAATTTTGTTTTGCCAGCTTGTCTTCTAGATCTGATATTCTCTCTTCTGCTACATGGTTCTATTGATGATACTTTTGCTGAGTTTTCTATCTCAGGTAGCTTGGATTTTATTTTGAGAAGCTGAAAAAGTAAAAAAAGTACATGAAAGGAATATGAAAGAGCTTTGTACACTGTGGAGAAGTCAAAATTGTGCATTCATAACATTCTAGAACAAGTTATCCAAGAAAACGCTCCAAAACCTTTTTTCATACCATCATAAGTGAAAACTTTCAAAGGACAGAGATTCCCAACCAAGTACAACACGAGACTTGCACACCAGTTAGATATGGGATATAATGTTTACATCAGGGGAGAAATAACTAAAAATGAGCCAGAGAAAATGATACAAAAAAATCAAACAAAAAGTTGGTTCTTTGAAAAAAATTAAAAACCCTTAACCAAATTAACCAAAACCAGAAAAGAGAAAACAGAAACTGATAAAATCATTGATGAAAATGAAGCTATCACAACAAACACCAAAGAAATTCAGAGACTAATAAGGAAATACTACAAAAATTTATGCTCCATCAAATTTGACAATCAGAAAGAAATGGATGAATTTCCAAGCATATACAACCTACCAAAGTTGACTCAGGATGAGTTGAATTATCTAAATACTTCTATAACAAGCCATGAAATTAAAGACATGATTACAAATTTCTCAATCATAAAAAGTCCAGGACCAGAGGCATTCAGTGCAGAATTCTGCCAGGCATTTAAAGAACAATTAGTATCACTACATCTCAAATTATTCCACAGAATAAAAAAGGAAAAATCTTCAAAAATCTTTCTATGTAGCCAATATTACATAGATCCCAAAATCAAATAAAGATACAACAAAAATAGAAAAATATAGGTCAAACTCATTGATGAACTAGATACAAAAATCCTTAACAAAATAACACAAATCGTACTGGAAGACAAATCCAAAAGATTGATCAGGTTGGGTTTGCTCAAAATATACAAATCAACAAATCCAATTCATCATAGAAGCAAATGCAAAGACAAAAAACACATGACCTTCTCAATAGATAAAGAAAAAATTCTGACAAAATTCAAAAACCCTGGGCTGGAGAGGTGGCTCAGGGGTTAAGCCTCTGCCTTGCAGGTAGAAGGTCCTGAGTTAAGATCCTAGACCCCATGAAGCGGGGGTGGCCTGCCTTTGTGGTCCTGGTAGGGTGGAGCCTGTGAATCCCGGGGCAGAGTAAACAAGGAGGAGGTGGAGGTGGTCCATGGTGGTTCCCGAATTCGCCCGTGGTTCTAAACACACACACACACACACACCCCATGCACACACACACACACACACACATAATTGAATAAATAATAATAAAAATAAAAAGAATTTCAAAATATATAAAAAATTCAAAACCCTATTATGATAAAAGCCCTGGAGACAACAGGGATGGAAGGAATATATATCAATAGTATATATTGGCCATATACAACAAGACTATAGCAAAAATCATCCTATATGGTGAAATGATTGAAACATTCCCACTTAGATCAAGAACTGCACAAGGTTGTTCACTCTCAACACTTCTGTTTAATATTGTACTTGAAGTTTTAGCTATGAGATAGGAAAGAGAAAAGAGATACCAACAGGAAAGGAAGAAGTCAAGCTATCTCTATTTACAGATGACATGATTTTTATACCTGAGAAATCCCACAGGTTCCACCAGGAAATGCCTGGAACTAATAATACTTTCAGTAGAGTGGCTACAAAATTAATGTCCAAAAATCAGTGACTGTCCAATATGCCAAGGAATGAACAAAGTGAGAAAGTTCTGAGAGAAAGAATTCCATTTACCAAAAGCTCTAAAAATGAATGAATGAATAAATAAATAAATAAATAAATAAATAAATAAAATACCTGGGAAAGAATCCAACCAAGGATGTGAAAGATAAGTAAAACAAAAACTTTAAAACACTAAGAAAGAGATTATAGAAGACACCAGAATGAGGAAAGATCTTCCATGTTCCTGGAAGAGTAGAATTAATACTGTAAAAATGATCATCCTACTAAAAGCAATATACAGATTCAATGTTATATCAATTAAGATTGCAATGACGTCTCAAAAGAAATAGATAAAACAATCTCAAAATTCATATGGCAGCACAAATGGCCCAGGACAGAAAAAACAATCCTGAGTAATAAAAACACTGGTGGAAGAATTGCCATATTGGATCTTAAATTATACTACAAAGTCATTTTAACAAAAAAAACCAACATGGTACTATGTTCAAAATGGAGACAGATCAATGGACTAGAATCAAAGACCCATATATAAGCTCATACACCTACAGTCAACTCATTTTTTACATAGGTGCCAAAAAAAACCCCACTGGCAAAAGGAAAGCAACTTTAACAAATGGTGCTGGGAATGAAACTGGATCCCTACCTGTCACCCTGCATGAAAATTAACCCCAAGTGGATCAAAGACCTTATGTAAGACCACAAACTACAAAAGTCCAAGAATAAAGAATAGGGAGTACACCTGAATTGACTGGCCTAGGACAGCATTTCCTGGACTCGAAATACGCAAGAGGTAAGAACAACACTGCAACACTCAACGACTGAGATTTCATGAAATTAAAATGCTTCTATCAGTAAAAGATACTGCTAATTGAGTAAATTCCCCCACAAAATGGGAGAAAATCTTTGCTAATCACATATCTAACAGAGCACTAATGTACAGAGTGTATAAAGAACTAAAAAAAAAAGAAAACTCAATTAAACAACTTGATTAAAAATGAACTAAAATGAAACTTTTCACAGGATGAAATTCAAATATCTAGCAAATATCTTAAAAATCTAACTACCTAGTCATTAGTGAAATGCAAATTAAACCTCCCTAAGATAGCATCTCACCTCAGTCAGAATGCCTGGATTCCAAAGCACCAGCAATTACAAATGATGGCAAGGATGCAGGGAGAAGGGAGCCTTCTTCTTTCATCGCTGGTGGGAATGCAAACTTTATATAACCTCTTTGGCGATTAGTATGAAGTTCCTAAAAAAAGTTAAAAATTGAACTCCCATGTGACCAAACTATATCATTCCTGGGAATATTCCCAAATATTACTACAGAGACTCATGTATATCCAAGTTCATTTCAGTTTTGTTCACAATAGCTAAAAAAAAAAAAAAAAAGGAATCAGTCTAGTTGTCCAACAAATGAATAAGTAAAATGTGGTACATAAACACAATGCAATATTATTCAGCCATTGGGAAAATGAATACATGAGATTTTCTGGTAAATAGATGGTGTTGGAAGAAATTACATTGAGCAAAATATCCAAGACATAGAAATGCAAAGTGGATCCTAGCATTGAATATTCATAATTATACACTCAAAGAGAAACTTCTATAACACCCAGAGACTACAAAGAAACCTAAGTCGTAGGAAGATTCCAAAAGAATTGAAAAAAAATTAGGGAAATAGATAAATAAAGCAATCAAGGAAAAAAATCTTAAAGGGAAGAAAGGCAATAGGACTTAATAAGGTGTAGGGGAGCAAAGAAAAAAAGAAAACAAAAAGAAGGTAATGACTTGGAGGGGGTGAGGAGTAGGGGGTGAAGATGATCAACAGCCTCACCCAGCTATAAAAGCTACAAACTACAACAACTCTGGTAAGAATTCAGAAGGTATGTAAGGCCCATGGGGGAACCAATTACTCACTTGTCGGGTTCTAAATCCCCCCCTATTGTCAGTGAACATGTCTGATACCGTAAATCTGTCCAAATAACTGCAAGGGATGAAAACACTAGACAGGAACAGAGGTCTTAGTGTTAGCTATAAATAACTGATAGTAAACCATCGCCACTTCTTATTTAACCTTCGATTAGAAAAACTCTTAGTACCCAACCAAGAAGCACCCTATTGCAATGAAAGATTAATGCAGAAAACAGCTGGCCGGAGAAATCACCACAAATTTGAGACCTGCGTGGCGTACAAAGTAAGATTCAGCCTAACCCGGGCAATGGAGATCCTACCTCAATAAGTAAGTGAAAATAAACAAGTTTTAGATGGAAGGAATATTGGAGAAATATATGCTGGTAAAAGGAAAGCAGAATTTGAATCAGTATTCGTGTACTCCTAATAGTTTTATAGGTCCAGAGAGTTTACCTTCCTCATCTTCCCTACATAGGATAATAATATCATGAGATGTTTTAAGGATTATTGATAAAACATGCAAAATATGCACATAAAGAACATGAGTATAAAGTGTAGCTATTGTTATTTACTCCAGTTCTAAATTCCCATCTGAACAACAGGCTAGCATTGAGAAGATAAAACAGAACCAATTTGTTTCTACACAATCAAGTACCAGGTGCAAAACAGATACAAGTCACACAGAAGCAACAGCCTTTTTCATGATCACTCATCGTATACCAGGAATTTACTAGATATTTTATTATATCTTTTTATTTAATCTCCCAAAGTTCCTGATGAGACCAAAACTATCACTTCAATTAAACCCAAAAGGAATCAAGAAACTCAGAGTGCTTAAATGTAAGTACTCAAGATCACATAGGTAGCAAGCAGCAAAGAGAGACTAGTAAGAAAAGCACAAAGAGTCAAAAGGAATCTCCCCAACGTCCAGCACCAAGCAACACAGGGACATACAGAAGCACAAAGAAGAGAAAGTAGCACGAAAGTTCTCCCACTGAGCTCCTTCAAAAGCAGGATTAGGACTCATTTAAACTATGAAAACATGGAATCTGGGTCAATCCTGGAACTGCTCAATAGATGTAAATATATTATATTTGGGGTACAAATGGCAATGTGAGCAAAATGACAACTCTTTGTGATGACAACAAATATCAAAGCTAGAGGAGTGATAAGATTGTTCATGATGAAGGACACAGATTACAAATTTCTCTATTGGATCTATTATCTTAAAATACCCACTGTTTTTCTAGAGTTTTTCCTATTATATTATCGTATGACGATTTCAATTGTTATGAGTGATATCACCTTAAAAAGTGAGGAATATTAATAAGTCTCTCTCTCTTTCTATGTTAGGAATGGCTTAAAATCTCTTCTGTTGTATTTTCTATGTGGGGGAGAGAGAATATTCTCTATGAAAGTTTTTGAAAACTGAGTCAATTTTATTCAAATAATTTCTACAATTAAAGTCATAGTAAAATCAATTCATAATTGATTAAGTTAGATGTATGCAGTTTCGTTTCTATAAGTGAACCTCGGTTACTTCATAGCACAGTCATTATGGGGGTTATTATGAAAACAAAGAGAACTTTTGTACAAACTAAAATTCCTCACAACAACTTATACCACCACATTTGTCTATTAAGAACTGTACCAATAAACTGCATACTCATTTTTCTACATTCTGCTTGGCAATCAAAGCATAACAAACAGGAATATAAAAGAAAAACATAATCATGAGATGAACTTGCAATCTCTGGAGAGGGTTGCTGTAGGGTCTGAGCCCTGGATACTCCCTTCAGAACATACACGTGCTGCCACATGCTGTTCAACTGTGTGTCCTGCAACCGAGGCATACCAGCAGTCCCTTTGGGCTCAGAAAGCTGAATGGCCCGGTTCGTGAAAGTGTTCATTTCAGAGAAACACCAAATGGACTTGCTGAAAGGAAGTAAAACAATCTTAATAATCTTGTATTAATTTCTAATTATTTCTGTGAAGTAAATGGCTGGAGCTATGGCAAAACAAATTCTATGAGCCAATTGTTTCCTAGTAAAGAATCAAAATCTTACTGGAAAGATTTTACACATAATGGGATTCATTTACTGTTTCCATTTTTATTTCATAAATTTCATGACATCTTCTCTTTATCAGTGTCAAATCTCTGTGATGTCATAATAGGAATCTAATTCCCTAAGTACATTCATTTGGATAGATCTTTATATATTCTAGGAAAAAGTATATATGTCTCTATAACGACATCCAGATGACTATAATGCACTTGAAGATTGGAACTGTGTTTTACTTAATTTTGTCCTTTTTGTGACTGGTAAGAGAGACTTAGCCAAGAAAATGCTGCTGAATGAGTGAGTAAATGTATGAATACTTTAACATAACTCAGAATCTTAGGAATATATGAAGAATAAATATCACATGTTGAAAGAGCCTAACATTTATTTCTTGTTTTATTTTAATGAAACTTCATATACATGAAAATATTCAAAACTATTATCACTTTTGCCTCTTCAATAATGAACAACATCATTAAAGACAATAAAAGCATTCAGATCACTGTCAATTTTAATTATAGATCAGAACTAAAAAAGAATGTGAAATTTTATGTTCTTATCTGTAGTCCTTAATTGTACAACATTTGGTTTAGAATACTCAATTAAAAATCCACAAGCAATAAACTAAAAGAAGTTCTTATGTAGGCAACATTAATAGTTTTAACTTCTTGGTTCATTCATTTATTCTTTCAAATATTTCCTACCTCCAATGTAGTTAGAGGGGATATCAAGGCTGGAGAGAAAAAAGTTGATCTGCTCTCATTGTAAACTTCAAATGAATCCTTGTTGTGCCTTGTTGTGTGGTTTTCTTACCATTTTCTGCTCAAGTCACAATGTGAGGTGACATGTAGCACTTGTCCTCTCTCTACAAACTTCAAGATCTTTACAGGTCTTATTCACATCTCATGCACCTGTGTTTGTGTATTTGGTCTTACCTTGCATCACCTGCCAACTGTCTTCGTTAACACCAGACTCCAATGACCATCTGGCCATCTGTCTTGCTCCTACATGAACAGTTTTCCCTATTCTTATAGATGGATTCCATCACTAACAGCATTATATATATGCCAATTTAAAAATTTTATACAGTTGCGAAAAAGTGAACATGGAAAAAGCTTATCCAGTGAAAAATATTGGAATGTCTTCCTTTTATTTTCTCTTCCTCTTTGTTAGTTATAATGTTTAAGACCCTCTACTTTTAAGTTAGTAATTGTGGTGGTACTTTCTAGTTTCTGATTCAGCACATTTTTTAAAATTTTCAGAGAGTTATACTAGAAAGCTAATATCATAGTTGTCAAATTTCTTTTTCCTTTAAAATGTCTTTGGCAGTTCAGATAGGGAAAGTTTAATTCAGTTCATTTAATGACTCAGTTGGAAATAATGATGCAATTCAATAGATTACAGCTTTCTCCTTCAATGGCATACCATCCCTAGTTTTGACATCTCTTTTTAAAGCCTTCCTGTCATCAAGGAACTCTGAATGAAAAACAGAATTCAAAGTTCTCAGAGAAATAGACAACGAAGCAGAAATAAGAGAGGGCCTTTCAGTCTGATAGGATTACAGTGTAGTGGCCTACACTGAAACATTATATGTCTATTGGCAGTGTGTATATAAGAATGAAGATATAAAATTACTTTCATCATTAACTCATCCAAATTGAGCAAAGGGAGTTCTCAGGCATTTGTGCTCCATAACAAGGCATAAAAAAACACTAATACATTTTCTACAGCTTGCAGAAGGTTTGAACACATAGCTGCCTTGATATAATGGTTTTAATAACTTCATTTTTCAGAACCTCAAATTCTTCTTCTATGAAATGGGGGAAATACCGTGTGATCACAAAAAGTACACGAAACGATGTGTACAAATGATCAATAAAATAAGTATTCACAAAACGGTATGAGATGTTGAAATTATCATTACGTTCCCATGAGTCTCAGATGTACCCCTTCCTGGCAATTAGTTCTCCAGAGGATAGCATATGTGGCAATGTTCCCTAATGTCCTGCTGGGAGGTAAACACATAACCAGGAGATAGAAAGCACCTGAAGCATCGAAATGATGGCTGTACTGGATACTTGCATTGCTGTGATCAAACACCTGGTGAAAACAAAGTCACAGGATGAAAGACTTATTGTGACTTGTTCTCTCCACTCTGTTGGGGAAGGCATGGCAGCAGGGGGCTGGCAGGAGAGAACACCTGGTCTCAGTCTCCCCCATCCTTACAACTCAGTGGGGCAAGAACTGGAGGGCAGACAGAAAAGGACCTGTTTATAAACATCAAAGCCAGACCCCCCAGTGACTTACTTGTTCCCAGAGTGACTATATTCTAAAGGTTCCCCTCACAAGACAGCACCATACCTGGTAACCATGGTATCAAACACATGAAGC
Source organism: Typhlomys cinereus (assembly GCA_023101885.1). Taxonomy (NCBI): domain Eukaryota; kingdom Metazoa; phylum Chordata; class Mammalia; order Rodentia; family Platacanthomyidae; genus Typhlomys; species Typhlomys cinereus. The sequence goes on along the minus strand of JALPQD010000370.1, from coordinate 916,335 downwards.
TCTGGGGAACAGTTCACGTTCAAACCGTAATGACAGATACTGCGGCAGTTTCTGTTGACTCTCATGTTTGTGAAGGGTCATGGACAAAAAAAGCTGCACTTGGGCTGCCACTCAGAAACTTAGAGATAGGAAAAACTAAGTGGAAATGACTCCTAAACTCTGTTATTTGGCAAACATTGTACTTGAAAAAAGAAACACAAGAAGATGTGGTAAATACATAAGGTAAAGATCAAATAGAATGCAATAATATAAATTATATACGTATAATAAGTAATGACGGCTGGAGAGGTGGCTCAGGGGTTAAGCCTCCGCCTTGCAGGCGGAAGGTCCTGAGTTCGGATCCCAGATCCCACGAATAGACGCCAGGCGGAAGCAGGGGCGGCCTGCGCTTCTGGTCCTGGTAGGGCGGAGCCTGTGAATCCCGGGGCAGAAGGAGGTGGAGGCGTCCATGGTGGTTCGCGAATTCGTCCGTGGTTCTACACATACACAGACACACACACACACACACACACACACACACACACACACACACACACGCGCGCGCGCACATACACACGCACATGCGCACAGTTGAATAAATAAAAAAAATTAAAAAAAATAAGTAATGACTATTTCTTCTAAAAATAAGATTTTTGGAGCGGATGCTTGCAGGCTACTCTATATTGCAGCTCATGAAGTTCAAAAACTGAATTATTTCCCCTCCTATGAAGATGTTCAGTTTAAAAGAGTAGTGAAACATATTGTTCCATCAATAAAGGAACTGGTTCCTATGATTTGAATCAAAATATTTAGAGCAAAATATCAGAGAACAAAATCAATCATTTGGATTTCAGTAAAACTATTTGGTTTTCATTTATCCATCAAATATAATGGCAAGAGCTAAAAGTTCTGAAAAAGAGAATTGATGTTTTCTCTACAGAAATGCTGCATCATATTCTGCAGTGCATGCTGGGAAGCTATTTCTTCCAAATTGAATTCCTTCCTATAGAGGGAGGCTCATAAGACTCAGGATGCAAACGAAACCTCCAAAACTTAGAAAAATACCAGACTCACAAGGTTGCTACCCAAACTTTCAAATGAAACAAATACTTGCTAGATGGGGAGACTCCCATAAACTCTAATAAACTCACTGATTCACCAGGCTAAATGTTGGTGGAATCATTTCTTTGGTCTGTCGGTGGTCATCTAACAGAGGTGAACGAGTATTTGCTCATGTACCTCATCTGCAGGAAAAGTCATATAATCTGAGTGGCACCTGAACAGGGATCAACAGAACCAAAAGTGAGTTTGGAGAGAAGCAAGATTGCATGGACCTGCCATGGGTGATCAAAGACATGCAACTGAGGTTGATCTCTTGAGTGCCCACAGGGGCACTCCGAACGTGGCTGCCATGCCCCCGTGTGATATGGGATGTTGTACCTCCATTTCATAGTGACAGCTTCATGCTCCTTGTGAGCAATAATGGGACAAGTTTGAGACATCTGAGGATGGATTGATCTAGAAGGGAATACCAAGAGTGTGCCTTCTCGTGTGGTATTGGTATAGAGTGAAACTTGCCCCCTTGATGAATGTCTACCATGAGTACAGTACGATGTGTCTCAAAGTGACTGATGGACCAGTAAACATAGTACAATCCCTGTGAAGAGTATGTAAGGGACAGGCCCAGCTGTTGACTATGGAAGCCATCACATTCCTTTGCTGTGATGAAAAGCAACTAAGTCTCAACTATCTGCTCAGCATAACTTGTGTATAAAAAGAGAATTACTGTGGGAGAAGGATGTGAGTGCTATCCTCCAAACTTGACAGGAAAAGAGCAAAGAAGGAAAGATGATGAGCTGTTGGCATGTCATTTCTATCAGCTGGCAAGATGCAAGGAAAAAAGAGGACAAATTAAATATATGCTAAAGACCCCTTTCTGGGATCCAATTAATATGGACCCTATATAAAGAGCTAGATGGTCTGAGTTTCAGTACAGTAAAAGGGGAAGTCCATGATGCAGCTTGCAGACAGTTACCTTGATAGTGGTCTACAACAGGACACTCTAATAATCATAAACATGGTGCTTCTGAAATGTTTAAATTGGGGAAGACTTTCTACCAAGAAGCGTCCTGGCTCATGAAGATGGGGGCAGGAAGGGTAAGTTTTAATACAATGGAAGCTGAGAGACTGAGGAATAAGCACTCAATCCCTCGTTGAGACACTGTGAGGGGAATTATCCCAGCGAACTGGATCATACAAGTCAATGATTGCCAGCTGAGGTCCTCATGAGTGTCAGGGGCAGAGGCCATGGAGAATAGGGAGGTGTTGTCAGGAACTGGACACAAGCAATGTGTTTGTTGTTCGATGCCCAGTTCACTGGACCTGATTCAAGTATCTTTTAAAAGTCTTTCTTCCAGCTAAAGCATTCATTTATTTGCTTTTGAGAGAAGAGAGAGAGAGAGAGAGAGAGAGAGAGAGAGAGAGAGAGAGGGAGAGGGGAGGGAGAGGGAGAGAGAGAGATACGGAGAGAGATACGGAGAGAGAGAGAGAGAGAGAGATGCATACATGCCAGGAGTAGGGGTGGAGATCAGAGAACAAATTCAGAAGTCAGTTCAAGTCTTCTTCTACCATGTGGGCTTCTGGGGATTGAACTCAGGTCACCAGGTTTGTGAGTAGGAGCCTTATCCACTGCATTATCTCTCCAGCCTCTCATTCAACTATTTTCACAGGAGAGTTAAGAATTAATTCATCAGGGAGCTCAGGGCCACATAGGTCTTTAGCAGTTTTTCTGAGCTCCGTGATAGAACATGATATTTATGAAATAGGTTAACTCAGGTGGAAATGGATTAGGTCAGTGTGTACATCAGGTTGATTAGATGTTAAAACATTCAGGGAGAAATGGAAGGAGGACATCACATAAAGGTGTCTGTTTAGGTCATCTGAGGGCCAATGTGGCAAGATTACAGTTTACCTGCAACTCACAGGGAGAATGTTAACAGAAAGCCAAGAGTTGTGCCAGTGAGCCTTTGGAAGGTTTAAAGCTTGAGCAGCAGTTCATAGAAGGGATAAAGTAAGTTAACATAGAACAGGTGAAAAAGTATGAACTGGTCCTGTGCAGTTATTCCAGCAGAGTAAGTTGTGCACATTTCTCCCCTTTAGGAGGGAATAGTAGGAATGAAGAAGGTTCATCCAGTTCAGGAAAATCCTCTCAGCAGCCATGAAGGCAAAGGCCATGCTACCAGCTCAGAGCATGTAAGGAAACTTGCTCCAACAGTAGACACCATTTAACTGCACTCCTCGTTGCACCCAAGTAATATGAATGGAATAAATTGGTCTCTGTGAGACTGGCAGCTTAGCAGCAGCAGCAGCAGCAGCAGCAGCACATCAGAATGAGGAGGATGGATGTCTCACAGAGGATGAGTATGGATGAGGAGTAGATGGAGTAATGTTTCCTATCTATGTCACTGTGCAAAAAATTACTTTGTTAGTAAAAGAACAGATACCAGTGATGAGATTTTTTTTTCATCTCTGAGATGGACTTTATAATATTTTCTTTCCCACATCCTTTTAGTTGCCAAGTGGCATATGCGGTATCTTCACAGATGCTACCCACCCCTGCAAGACTTTATCACATGGTGTTCTCTACTTTGACTATCCTATAGATTTAAAAAAAAACATCTGGAAGAACATTAATAACAGCAACTGAAGAATTTAAACAGATATCTGTAAAAATGGTAAAGGGCACATTTGGTAGCCATAAGGTTTTTGGATGAAATCTCAGTGCTAGGAGTGGATTACCTTCTTAAGAGTTGTCCTCAGAAAGTTCTTTGAGCCCCAATAGACTATAAAGGCTATTGTGAACGCTGTCTTTTACATGCCAGGACTAGATGGGAAGTCCCCATTGTTAAGGACACTGCACACTTTGGCTGCAAGACATGGAGCAATCAAGCTGGGGATGAGACTGAAGCTTCCTCCCTGTTGGCTGACTTTTGCAGCAGTGCTGGAAGACACTATGCAGGCTGCCAAGAGAGAATTGTCACTAACAGGTACCTTTACCTGCCTGCTACACTTACAAACAGGCCAGTTAATTTGCTTCCATTGGTACAGCTGTCATTAGAGTAACTAGTTGCTTTCCAACTATATTTAAGGCCCACATCGCAGGAGCAAATATAACTGTATTGTATGCTAGGACAAAAGCTACAGGGCTCAAGGAAGTCATAAATTGTTAGATATGACTGTGCCTGTCAAATCCCCTTCTAAACATTGTGCTCACATCCATAGATCACTGCTGCTGTCAGGCTTGGTCATGTAGGGAAACTTTTTTTAGTCAGTGGCTACCATAGAGACTCCTAACTACTGAAGCTCCTGAAAATGAGATACTATTACTATAATATAGTGGCCCAATAGTCACTCATAAATGAAGGAACATAACAGGCATCAACATAACCTCCTTTGAGGTTCAGGGCACATCTTAGAAAAGGCTATGAGGGGCTGGAGAGGTGGCTCAGGGGTTAAGCCTCTGCCTTGCAGGTGGAGGGTCCTGACTTCGGATCCTAGACCCCACGTATAGACGCAGGGCGGAAGCGGGGGCGGCCTGGGTTTCTGGTCCTGGTAGGGCGGAGCCTGTGAATCCTGGGGCAGAGTAAACAAGGAGGAGGTGGAGGCGTCCATGGTGCTTCCCGAATTCGCCTGTGGTTCTACACACACACACAGACACACACACACACACACACACACACACACACACACACACACACGCATACATGCACAATTGAATAAAAAATAATAAAAAAATTAAAAAAAAAAGAAAGGCTATGAATAGGACTAGAGGAAGAGGGGGGAGGTGTTACATAGCTATTTCCTTTAAATTTAAAGATTTTCTCTTTGAGGGAGGAGGGAAGCACATCAGATTTGGGAAGCTGATGAAAGTTACAAGGTTTGGAAGCTCTGAATGTTCCGAGACTCACAGCTCCCCCCTCCAAGATTATAAAAGCTGGAAATACGTGCTACAGAGAAGCCTCTCTTGTGGAGCTGCCTTCGATTGGACAGGGGCTTCCAGGGATGCAGCTTTAATGGATGTCACCCATGCTGGATGGGCTCTGGATGACATAGTTGACTTCCCATGCTCCTGTTGTAAACAGACTCACTGGCTCATGAAAATCTGCTTGAGAATAACTGCTTATTTGACGTGCCATCAGTTCATCAACTGCGGTAAACAGATATTTGCTCTGAGTGCACCCCCCAAAATTCACACAACAATACATCAATTCTAAGATCACACATTTTGGAGTGGAGTTTATTGTTATTTTAAGTGTAAAGATGAGTTTATATTAAGATTAAAAGATTTCAAAAATATTCCTTCAAGGTCTGTTAGTATTTTCTTTTTTTTTGATCCAATTAGATAAAGTTACTTATCATTGATATAGTCAATCAGGTTTTAAAAGACAGATTCAGTATTAAGATGAACTAAGATCTTTGTTATTTGTTCAACAAATATTGCCATTAAAAGCTCACTAAATTCTGCTTCAAATCCCAAACCAGTTTTATCTCCCAAAATCCTCCACTACCAAGTCTTTCCTGCTAAGATGATCTATTTTCAGTTCCACAAATTTAAAAGACATTTCTATTTCTGACTTTTTGCTTACACCTGTTTTTTCTTTCTAAAGCAGGCACTTCCATTCCCTCTAAATGCCCTTCAAAATGCCATTTCTTTTTTATTCATTTATTCATTAAATACATAGTGATGCTCTACGGTATATTCAGCACCTTAGGGCAATTGTGGGAAAATAGGAATAGGAAAGTCAAATCAAATACCAAGCTCTGTGCTGTGTATATTCCATCAGGAATGACACACATTGCACAATGGACTCAACTGTTAACTGATCAAAACTGTGAGATGTGTTAAAAAATATGAGGCAAAAAAACTATAAAAACATATGATGAGAGAAATTGTCTTGTCTTTGGAGTCGGGAAGAGTTTTCTGGAAATGATTTTAAACTGGGTTTTATAGGATAAATAAGAGCACTTAGGATAAGAAATCAATAAGCAATGTTGTTTTATGGGGCATTATTATCATTATTATTAAATTATGATATATTAATGCCCTCCAAATAGTAAAACTTTACATTGGGCATTGCAACATATACTTGTATATTCTGACCCCACTGAAGTAAGACAATGTTGGAGTCCATAGTCTTGAGCCCAACCAGGGCAACACCAGGCCTGCATCACAAATAAGTAAAACAAAATAGCTTTAACCAAACCAACAGTATTTTCCCTTATTTTCATTGCTGTCCATTATTCTGGAGACAGAAACAACAATGATCTCACATCTGAGGCTTAAAAAAGCCACCAGGGAAAAGATGCTAGCCCAACTGTTCCCAAAGAGTGCTGAGAAGTGACCAATTGGAGTGGACATCACTACTCTGAAGATTCGAAGAGACGTGAAAGCTTTGTCCCTCTTGGCGGGACAGAAGCCCTGAAAGTAGAGAGGACATTATATCCCTCTTTAGGAAGCACAACAGAAAGATTCCAAAGCAACACTTTGGAAGGAACTCCCAGATAAAGTAATCGAAATTGCATTCCCCTGTCCTCGCTGAACTGCAGGGCCCTTGGAGCCTGGGTTAATTTCTATTTCTAGTGCTGCCTGGACCTGAAGATGGGGTGTAGCAATAGAAAGGTTCATGTGAAGCTAGCAGTGTCCCCTGGACCAAGGACATATACCACACGCTGCCTACACATAGAATATCAACAAACTAGACGGAAGAAGTAAACAGGCTAGTTCCTTACCAGCAACAAACAGCCAAGTCACAGAGACAAATGATGGCTCTGTGAATGTGTAGAGTCCAAGAAAATATGGTCAATGAGATGTTTATAGACTTAGCCTACTTGGCTATAAGCCCAAGACATCATGGACAGGTTTGGCTGAAATTAGAGGCAGAGAGATTAAATTCTAAATTCAGACACAGCTTTGCTTTACAAAGCAAAGTGACGGGGAATCTGCCACAAAGGACCACCTCTGGAAATACAAGGAGTTAAACCTGAACAATAGGAGAAGGAGTTCTTGGAAAACTTGTGTCTCATGTTTATATTTCCATGTAGCTTGTACTCCTTACAAAGAAGTCACAACTACCAAGGAAACTACAAGGAAAATGATGATATCAGCAAAGAAGTAGATTAAGTGGAACAGAACAGAATAGATGCTCAGAAGAAACAAGTATATGTAGATCCTAACATATGGTAAGTGGGAATTTCAAGTTAGAGGATAAAAAGGATCCCACATTAAAAGAACAGTACTGAAAAACTGTATATCTGTGAAGAAAAACAGAGCTGGAAGCATGTATGTGCCTTTCATAAACATAGTTCTAGGTGGGTAAGGTTAACATAGCATGAAAATTAAATTATTAGAATTATGAATGTATGGTTGACTAAATAAAAATCTCAGAAAATTATGACCAAATTACATAAACAAGAGTCAAGGGCAAGTGAAAGTCTCTAAAGATTTATAATACCTTATGATAAACATAATGTCCCTTGTGTGCAACACACTACTGTAAAGCTGCACTAGAAGACAAAGCACAAGAGATGACCAAGACATCCTTTAAGCAGTAAATGAAAATAACTAATAAACCTCGGGGACAAAGGTTAATTACACTTTATGAAAAGGAAACCATATAATGAATCCAAAATTATGTGTTTTATTACTTTGGCAGAAATTCTTTAAGAGTGAGAAGAAATTAAAAATATTCATGCTGGTTGGAAACATTCAATATCAAACATTAAGAATAAGAACAGCTGGAAATATATTGAAAAGTAATATAGTAATACCTAATGAAAAATACAGGCCCTTTGATCTAGAAGGTAACTTTTGGGACCAATTTCTTTTTTTAGTGTTTTACTTAATTTTTAATTATTTTTAAACTTCTTTGACATTCTCATGCATGAGTACAATGGAGTTAAACAATTGCCACCTCTTATTACCTAACTCAATGCCCCCTCCTTTCCCACTACGTACTTTCTCCTTTGCTTTTTTATTATTTTTATTTTTCCATTTTTACAAGCATATTGGGTATTCATCCCAGCTTCTTTCCCTCCCTCCTCTCCTCCATCCCCTGCCCTCCCTTCATCATTCTCTCCCACTCCCTCCACCCTTCTCCCCGTGTGCTTCTATGAACCCTTGGGTTCACTCTGACTTTTCTACTCCTGTGGGTGCTCAGGGCTCTGTGATACATCAAGTTACCTCTCTTCAGGCCACCCCACTGATATGTGCATTTCCCTTCACTAATCCAGCTTTAGACCCAAAGGTTTCCAATGTAAATGCCCATTCTATGAGTAAAATAACAGCTACCAACAGAGTACTTTGATGTATTATTTTCCCACATATAGGCTGTCTTTATTGGCTATCTTCCCTAAGTGGTCTTATGTTCACTTAGGAAGTTGTTGGTTGTCTCCTTGATACTCATGCCACTATTACATAAGTGGTCACCTGGTGCTATGGTGATTTATATGGCAACTTACAGATCTTAAGTGGTTGATGGGGCTTGTGATTATTTCTCTTCCCCCACAACTTCTATAGTATTCCTTTGTATATAAGCTATCCAGCAAGGAGAAAGTCCTCAGACAGGTTTCAACTGACACACTTTGCCCAGGTACTGTAATCAATTTGTGTTGTGTCTTGAGTAATAGGGTCTTACTGACAGTTTTTGGAGAGCAACCAAGCACAATGGCAAAAGCCTATAATGTTTGGGGGCCTTTAAGACAGACCTCTCTGACCAACATCTTGGTATTGTGAAAGCTATCCAGCAAGGAGGAAATTCTCAGACCAGTTATAGTCTATGTATTTCGCACATCTTCTGTGATTCCCATCCACAGGGGCATTTCCCTTCACTCATCCAGCTCTAGTCCCTAAGGTTCCCACTGTGTGTACTTATCTCTCTTGAGTTCCTTGTAGTCTATGGGGACATGTTGGTATGCTAGTCATTTTGAAAGTCTGGTAAGTACAAGTCTCATTGTAGTGAGTTCCTAGATGCAGCAGTCCTGCCTTGAATGGAATGTCTTGTCAAACTGTGAACCTTCCCATCCTTAGGTTCTTACAACCTCATTGCTCCTTCTTATGCAAGGTTCCCAAAGCCTTAGGATGAGGAGGATCAGGTTGGCCTGATTCTGGGTGAGCCTTGCTGGGTGTTGGTACTCTGCATTATGGCTGCCCATTGCCATAGTGGCCAAGAGTCCACTTTACTGTTCTTCTACTGCCCTAGGCTGCATCCTGTCTGGGTGTTGAGATCCTCTACCTCTGTTGTAGAATAAGACTTCTAGGCTGAGTGTTATGTGTTCTTCAAATCTATGAATACAATAGCAGCTATTTACAGAGCAGTTTGGTGTACTGTCTTCCTGCCTATAGGTTGTGTGTTTTCCCTGTTATCTATTTCCTTCCCTTTTTAGGTTCTTGTTCTAGTCAACAGTAACAGGAATGTGTTCCATTCTGACAAGCAGGTCTTGAGTTCAATCAGAAAGATGTTGGTTGTCTACTTGATATTCATACCACTATTACACTGGTGGTCCCCTGTTACCATGGTGATTTTTTATTGTAATTTGCAGATCTCATGAGTTGATGAGGCCTATGATTATTTCTCTCCCCCAATAACTTCTAAAGTATTCCTTGGTACTGTGTAAGCTATCCAGCAAGGAGGAAATTCTCAGACCAGTTATAGTCTATGTATTTCGCACATCTTCTGTGATTCCCATCCACAGGGGCATTTCCCTTCACTCATCCAGCTCTAGTCCCTAAGGTTCCCACTGTGTGTACTTATCTCTCTTGAGTTCCTTGTAGTCTATGGGGACATGTTGGTATGCTAGTCATTTTGAAAGTCTGGTAAGTACAAGTCTCATTGTAGTGAGTTCCTAGATGCAGCAGTCCTGCCTTGAATGGAATGTCTTGTCAAACTGTGAACCTTCCCATCCTTAGGTTCTTACAACCTCATTGCTCCTTCTTATGCAAGGTTCCCAAAGCCTTAGGATGAGGAGGATCAGGTTGGCCTGATTCTGGGTGAGCCTTGCTGGGTGTTGGTACTCTGCATTATGGCTGCCCATTGCCATAGTGGCCAAGAGTCCACTTTACTGTTCTTCTACTGCCCTAGGCTGCATCCTGTCTGGGTGTTGAGATCCTCTACCTCTGTTGTAGAATAAGACTTCTAGGCTGAGTGTTATGTGTTCTTCAAATCTATGAATACAATAGCAGCTATTTACAGAGCAGTTTGGTGTACTGTCTTCCTGCCTATAAGTTGTGTGTTTTCCCTGTTATCTATTTCCTTCCCTTTTTTAGGTTCTTGTTCTAGTCAACAGTAACAGGAATGTGTTCCATTCTGACAAGCAGGTCTTGAGTTCAATCAGAAAGATGTTGGTTGTCTACTTGATATTCATACCACTATTACACTGGTGGTCCCCTGTTACCATGGTGATTTTTTATTGTAATTTGCAGATCTCATGAGTTGATGAGGCCTATGATTATTTCTCTCCCCCAATAACTTCTAAAGTATTCCTTGGTACTGTGTAAGCTATCCAGCAAGGAGGAAATTCTCAGACCAGTTATAGTCTATGTATTTCGCACATCTTCTGTGATCCTTATGTGTTGCATCTTCAATAATAGGGTCTTACGGACAGTGTTTTGGAGAGCAACCAAGAGCAATGGCAAAAGCCCATAATGTTTTGGGAGGGGGGGTCTTTGAGACCTCTATGACCAACATTTTATTTGAAAGTGCCATAATCCTATTGCTTCTAGTATCGTTTTTCACTGGGTTCTAAGTGGATCAGCTCAGGCTTTTTTTTTTTTTTTTTTTTTTTTTTTTTTGACATACTACTACCATAAGAGGTTCCTTTGGGGTTACATCCCATAATCTTAGGGATTTTTTTATATGTTCCTCCTATTTCCCATCCCCTCATTCCCTGCTATGTATTTTTCCCGATTATGCTCTCCTTCACCCGGCTTGCTATGGTATCTTAAATCTCCCCTTTAAAAGATTTCACCCTGGACTGGAGAGATAACTCAGGGGTTAAGACTCTGCCTTGCAAGCAGAAGGTCCTGAGTTTGTATCTCAGGTCTCACATAAAAACAACAAGGAAGAAACTGTGGGGGCCTGCACTTCCGGCTATGGTAAGCAGAGCCTGGGAAATACCAGAGCGAAGCAAAAAGGGGGTAGAAATGATCCAGAATGATTCCCTAAGTCACCCTTTGTCCTCCATAGAGACACATAGTGCCCTCTGATACACACACATTCTCTCTCTCTCTCTCTTTCTCTCAGAGTAAATAAATATTCAAAATAAATAAAAAAGTTTTCACTTTAATCATTCCTTCTTACCTTTCCATTCATTGGTCCTTTTGAATTTTCTGGCTCTTACATTGATTCTAGTCCAAAAACATTGACAAGGATATCAGTGCTGGCATCCATATATAAAAGAGGACAGGCAGTGATTAACTTTCTGTGTCTGAGATGCCTTGCTCAATATTAAATTTTCCAGCAAATTCCATAACCTCATCCTTTCTACTAGCTAAGTAATATTCCATTAGTATTTTCATTATCTGTTGTTCTGGGCATGTTGGCTTATTCCCTTGTCTCATTATTGTGAAAACAGCTGCAATGAACATAGATGAACAAGTGTCTTTGTAATAAAATATACAGATTTTGAGAACAGTCCTAGGAGTGGTCCAGCTGGGCCATATGGCAGTTCCATTTTAACTTTCTGAGGCAGCCATTCTGACTGGGGTAAGATGTACTCCCAGGGGAGTTTTAATTTGGGTTTCTCTGATAATAAGGGAAGTTGAACATCTTTTCAGATATTTTGTTTGACATTTCAATTACTTTTTGACTGAAGTCCCTGTTTAGTTCCAGAGCCCATTTTTTAAAATTTAAATCTTTGCTGTTTTGGAGTTTAGGTTTTTGAGCTCTTTATATACTCTGGAGATTAATCCTTTGTCAGATTCATAGCTAGAAAAGATTTTCTCCCATTTTGTAGGTTGTTTTTTTGCACAATTAACAGTTTCTTTTGTAGAACAGATGCTTTTTAATTTCATGAAATCCCATTTGATGATTATTAGTCTTAATTCCTAGGCATTTGTTCTGCTTAGAAAACCTTTACCTAGGCCTATCGATTAAAGTGTGCTCCCTACTTATTCTTCCAACAATATCAGAGTTTTTGGTTTGATATCAAGGTCTCTGATCCATTTGGAGTTGACTTTTGTGTAAGGAGAGAAGCAACAGTCAATTTTTATTCTTTTACATGTAGATGTCCAATTTTCTCAACACCATTTGTTGAAGATGCTGTTTTTTTCCCCATTGTGCATATTTGGCACCATTGTCAAAAATCAAGTGGCTATACGTGTAAAAGTTTATATCTGTGTTCCCTGTTCTAAACCATTGGCACAATGTATCTATTTTTGTGCCAGTACCAAGCTGTTTTTATTATTATAGCCATGAAGTATAGTTTGAAATCTGGTATGGTGATACCTCCAGCAGTCTTCTTATTGCTTAAAATTGTTTTGGCTAATCATAGTCTTTTGTTCTTCCATATGAATTTTGAGATTTTTGCTTTCCAATTCTGTGAAGAATTGCATTGGGGTTTTGATTGGAATTGCACTGAATCTGTATATTTATTGCTTTGGGTAAGATGGTCAGTTTCACAATATTGATCCTACCGATCCATGAGCAAGGAAGGTCTTTCCACTTTCTAGTATTCTTTTTAATATCTTTCAGCAGTGTGTTGTAGTCTTTTACTTCCTTGGCTAAATTTATTCCAAAGAATTTTATTTTCTTTGTAGCTATGATGAATGAGATTGATTCTCTCATTTCTTCCTCAGCTTGATTGTCTCTGATATATAGGAAGATTACTGATTCTTGTATATTGATTTTGTGGCCTGCCACTTTACTGAAATTGTTTATTAATTTGAGTAGTTTCTTGATGGAGTCATGTGATATCTCAAGTATAGAATCATATCATCTGCATTTAGGGATACTTTTACTTCTCCTTTACCTATCTGTATCCCTTTTATCTCCTCTTGCCTTATTGCTTTAGCTAGGATTTCAAGCACAATATTGAACAGGAGTGTCTCATTCCTGAACTAAGCTGGATTGTTTCAAGTTTTTCTCCATTTAGAATGATGTTTGCTTTAGGCTTATCACATACAGCTTTTATCAAGTTGAGATATGTCCCTTCCATTCTCCAAGGCTTTTATCATGAAAGGATGTGGGATTTTGTTGAATGCCTTTTCTACATCGATTGAGTGGATCATATGATTTTGGTTTAATGTTATAAGTCTGTCAATATGATGAATCAAGTTATTGATTCGTGTGTGCTAAACCATCCCTGTATTTCTAGTATGAACCTGACTTGATCATAGTGTACGATCTTTTGGATATATTTTTTAATTCAATTTGCTGTATTTTATTGAGGATTTCTGCACTGTGTTCATTAGTGAGATTGACCTATAATTCTTTCTTTGATGTGTTTTTGTTTGGCTTTGGAATAAGTTATACTGACTTCATAGAAAGAGTTTGAGCGTATTCCTTCCTCTTCTAGTTTATGGAATAATTTGAAGAGTAATAGTGTTAGTTCTCCTCTGAAGGCCTGGTAGAATCTGTACTGAATTCATCTGATCCTGGATTTTTTTTTTAGTGGGAAGATTTGTGATTACTATTTCATCTCTTGTTATTGGCCTGTTTAATGTACCTATTTCACTTTAAATCAATTTTTTTGTAGACCGTATACAGTTCAGGAATCCATCCATTTCCTTTAGATTGTCCAATTTAAAGAATATACATTTTTAAAGTATGTCTTATGATGCTCAGGATTTCCCTCTTTTCATTTCTGATTTTGTTGATTTTTCGTTCTTCTTCTTTTGGTTAGTGAAGCTAATGATTTGTCAATCTTATTTATCTTTTCAAAAAAAAAAAAAACCCAGAGTTTTGTTTCATTGATTTTTTTTGTATTATCTTTTCAGTTCCAGTTCTTTGATTTCTGCTCAGATCATGGATAGTTCTTTCAATGTGCTACTTTTAGGATTGGTTTGTTCTTTTTATTTTTTTAAAGGCTTTCAGGTGAAACATATTAATTCATTTATTCAAGACCTTTTCTTTTTTGTGATGTAGGCATTTAATGCTATAAACTTAACCCTCAGGACTGCTTTCGATGTGTCCCAAAGATTTTGATAGGTTGCTTCATTATTTCATTGACTTTAAGGAAGTTTTTAATTTATTATTTCATTTTTGATCCATTCCTCATTCAAAAATGTGTTGTTTAGTTTCCATGAGTTTTTGTAGTTTCTATTGTTTCTTTTGTTACAGATGTCTATCTTTAGTCCATGATGGTCAGATAGTGTGCAGTGAATGATTTCAATTTTTCTGTGTATTCGGAGGTTTGATTTGTGTCCTAGCATATGATCTATTTCAAGAATGTACCATGGGCTGCTGAATAAAATGTACATTTTTTACTGCTTGGATGAAATGTTCTGTAGCTATCTGTAAGGTCCATATGATTTATGGTTTCATTTAACTCCAATTGTGTCTGATTAGCTTTTGACCTGTTAACCTGTCCAATGGTGTGAGTGGAGTATTGAAGTTTCCTACTACTACTGTGTTTGGATTGATTAGTTGTTTCGTCTCCTATAGTATTTGTTTGATGTATTTGAGTGTTCTCATGTTTGGTATTTACATGTTTAAGATTGACGATATTCTTGCTGGAATTTTCCCTCAACTAAGATGTAGTATCCATTTGTATCTTTTTTGATTTGCTTTAGTTTGAAGCCTATTTTGTCAATATTAAGATGGCAACTCCTGCTTGTCTCCTCTTTCCATTTGCTTGGTGTACTTTTGACCATCCTTTTACCCTGAGAAAGTGTTTCTCTTTCAAGGTGAGGTATGTTTCTCGGAGACAGAGAATTGATGGGTCATGTTTGATCTAAGTTATAAGTCTGTGTCCTTTGATTGGGTAGCTGAGCCCACTGACATTTATAATTATTATTGAAAGATGTTTAATGTTTCCTGACATTTGGTTGATATTGTGGTATTTGCCTTTTTTAGTCTCTCATTCAGCTCTTGTGCTGATAGTGTATATTGCCTTTAGCTTCTTTGATATGTTTATCCTTCTCTTCTATCTTGTGCATGTCTTCCAGTATTCTTTGTATCCCTGGCTTAGTGGCCATATAGTCTTTTTTGCCATGGAATATTTTTCTTTCACCTTCTATTTTGACCAACAGTTTTGCTGGATATAATAATCTAGTTAAACATTTATGTTTATTCAGAACTTGATTTGTGTTTCTCCAGGTCCTTCTGTCTTTTACTATTTGTACTGAGAAGTCAGTTTTTATTTTGAAGGTTTTGCCTCTATATGTGACTTGTTCCTTCTGTCTTATAGCTCTTAAGATCTTGTCTTTAATGTGTATATTTGCTGTGTGGCCTATAATATGCTGTGTGTGTGAGTGAGTGTTTTCTTCTGAGTACTCCGTGTTCTGTATGCCTCTTGAATCACAATGGGTATCTTTATTTTTAAATCCCTGTATCTCATTGATTACACATGCCTGATCTTCCTCTTGTGTGTCTGTTTTTGGAATACCTATGATCCATATGTTGTGCCTTTTGATGGTGTCCCAGAATTCCAATATGTTCCATTCCAATGTGTTTCTTGGTTTATCAGTTCCTCTCATCGGCTTATGAACCTCTTCTATTTTATCTTCCAGTTCTGAGACTGTCATCAACATGATCAGTTCTATTTTTGAAACTCTCTATTGAATTTATTACATTGTTTAGATTTCATTATGTCTTTTTATCAGTGTTTCTATGTTTGTAATCACTTTGGTTTTTTTTCAGTATTTCTATCTGTTTTCAGGCTCTCTATTTTCATTCAATTTGTGTCTTGTTTGTTTGTATTTTCTTGAATTTCTTTCCTGAACTTCTTGTGTTCTTCTTGAAATGTGTTTAGGCATTTATCTATGTCCTCTCAGAGCTGTTTGAACATATTTATGATGGATCTTTGAAATTTGTTGTCTTGGTTATTGTTCTCTTGGATACCTTCCAATGGGCTCTGTGGGACCTGAAGCCTTGGATTCAGTGGTCTTGAGGGGAAACATGTTTTTTGGATTCTTATGTTTTTTCCTGTGTGATGTGGGCATTTTTAGGATGAGTGTATATCGATGCTATTTTTCAGCACTTAGATGATAATAACAGTGTCTAAATTTTTCTTTGTGTTAGATAACAAATGTTTCGGCATTCACTTGCGCCCCTCCAAAAAAAAGGTAGTGATTCTAGTATTCTCTGGTTGTAGAATCATGTTGATGCTTCTCAGATAGGTCTTCTGAGGTGATTATTATGTTGTTTCTCAAAAAACTTTTCTCTCCATATTTTTGAAGGTTGGCGTTGTATGAAATTGTCTACTTGGACTTGTTTCCTGTATGTGTGTAATTAATGGGGGGGGGGAGTGCTCACGGGCAACTCAGGGGCTTAGGTTCCAGACAGAAAGGTCTTAAGCCACCAGATATCAGCTCACCCAATCCACCGACACAGGGGTAACCCACAGTGGTTAAAACTTTTGCCTCATAAATGAAAGGACCTGAGTTTGGATTCTCAGATTTCAAGTAAAAAGGCAGGTGGGTGTGGCATCCTACCTATAATTCTAGCACTGGAAGACATAGCCTGCATGTTTGTTATCCAGACTAGCCTAATGGCATGCTCACAATAATAAGGTGGAAATGCAAAAAAAGATGATTCCCTACATTACCCTTGGGCCTCCACAGGCACACACACTTAATTGATATCATGAACACAGCCCCATATATACACTCACTCTCATCCCACCCATATAAGCGCACACACACACACACACATGCATGCATGCACACATGCATCCCATACACACACACGAAAAGAAAATTAAGAAAGTACTTTAGTAAGCTCTCAGGCACAGGCAGACACAGGTTAGTGTGGACAGCTCGGATGAAACTCTGGGATGCACATGTACAAGGAAAGTGGAGAGAGACTGGCTGGGAAGAAGATTTGCAGAAGGAAAAGGGTGGGTAGGATTAGATAATAGGGGTAAAAAATATAAATTCATTTTATTTATGTATGAAATTCCAAGACAAAAACGATTATACAAACATAAAAACATGGATGTTTATTGATATATAAAAAAACCAGAAACCAAATGAATGTATCAATAAACAACTGGAGATGAAAGATTAAATTTTGACACTTCTAAACTGTGGAAAATTCATGCAGTTGGTTAAAAAAAAACTTTAAATATTTATGTTAAGCCCCTTTCTCCCTCCCACGCTGCCTCGGTCTGCGCCGCCATCCCCAGGTGAGTGAGCCGGTCTGGTCCGCCCCACACCCCAGCAACCCCCAGGTCGCCCCGTGTCCCTGCGCCCTGCCCGGGCCTGCCTCGGGCTTAGGCCTGGGCTGCGCCCCGGGCCCCAGCCCCTTTCTTCCTCCCGCTCGCCTGTCCGACCAACTGGACAGGACTTGCTCACATTCCTCCATCCCTGGAGCTTGGGAGGGCTGCTAAGCCAAGTCCCAGGCCCCAGGTGAAGACTTCTGCCAACATCAGATCCTCTGCCTCTCTGGCCCACGGGGCACCCACACAAGTGGTCTACAGAAGACACACTGCTACTCAGAATTCAATAGAGTCCAAAGAAAACTCAAGCAAAGTTCTAAGGGTCAAAGGCCATACATCTGTAAACCGCTACAATCATCCTATCACATGGGAGAGATTCTTCACATCCAGCCCAAAGATAAGTAAACCTCCCCCCTTTTTTTTTCACCTTACTGTTTCTTTCTAATATTAATCACTGTAGATTAATCTTTCCATACAGCCACCCCAAAAACATATACAACTCCAGGGAATATACCACTCACTCTCACATATCACCAAAATACTACATCGTAAAAGTGCACGTACCATACTAATATTCACCCCCTGTCTACTTAACCTGATTTAACTGATGTACTAATAGCCTAATAGCCTCAGCTAGAAAATAACAATAACAAAAGACAAACATACCCAACCCCAAGGCAAGCACTGGTAACAAGTACCCAAGTGTAGTACTAACAACTAAATCAGTTCAGCCAAAAAAACACAGAAACTGAAAAGCCCTAGAAGACAAAACAACAATGTCCAAGTCAAAGTGCAGATATATGACAAACAAAACCCAAGGAGACCAATCTCCCACTGAAAGAATCAACCCCTTAAGGATGGATTCCAACCAGAACAAATTTACAGAAAATAGCCAAGAAAGCCAGACCCAAGACAACAACTTTCAAAGTATGATCATTATCATCATTAATACTATGAAACAGGAAATCCAAGAGGAATTAAACAACCGCATCAACCACTTTGAACAGGAACACAACAGGCACTTGGAGGAGTTGAGAAAAACAGTTCAAGAAACAAAAATAGGCATAGAGCAGTTAAAACAGTCTCAGGCAGAGTTTAAAATTGAAATAAAAGACAATTTATCTTCAACCCAAAGCTCAACAGAGAGTCTTATCAGCAGAACTAACGAAGCAGAAAATAGAATCTCAGATCTTGAAGACAAAGTGGGAGAATTAACCAGCTCAATGGAAGAGGTAGTTAAAGCCAAAATGGGACACCCTGAAGAAGCCTAACATGCGCATTCATGGAATACCAGAGCAAGAATCTCAAAATAGCACACCTGAGGAAATTTTTCAAATTATCATAAATGAAATAGACACAGAGATCAATGGATAAGGATTGATGACCCAGATATAAGCCCACAAAATTACAGCCATTTGGTCTTTGACAAAGGGGCCCAAAGAATCCAATGGAAAAAGCACAGCATCTTCAACAAATGATGCTGGCAAAACTGGATCTGCACATGAAAAAGATTAAAGCTGGACCCATACTTGTCACCATGTACAAGACTTAATTCCAAATGGATCAAGGACCTTGATTTAAGGCCAGAGACTATAAAAACCATAGTTGAAAGGATAGGGAACTCCCTCGAGCTGATTGGGCTAGGCCAACAGTTCCTAAACAGACATCCAATGGCACAATCACTGCTACCAACTCTCATAGTTGGGATCTTGTGAAATTAAAGAGCTTCTGTTCAGATAAAGAGATTGTAACATGAGCTCAAAGGCAACCCACAGAATGGGAGAAAATCTTCACTAACCACATATCTGATAGAGTTCTACTGTCCAGAGTGCACAAAGAACTTAGAAAACTAAACACCAAGGAAACTAATGGCCCAATTAAAAAATGGGCACTGGAACTTAAAAGAAATTCTACCAGGGATGAAATTAAAATGTCTAACAAATACCTTAAAAAATGCTCCACTTCCTTAGCCATCAGGGAAATGCAAATCAAAACTTCCCTGAGATATCATCTCACCCCGGTCAGGATGGCAAAAATCCACAATACAAACAACAACAAATGCTGGAGGATGTGGAGAGAGGGGAACTCGGCTACTTTGCTGGTGGGAATGCAGGCTCATACAGCCACTCTGGCGAGCCGTCTGGAGATTCTTAAAGAAATTAAAGATTGAAATGCTATATGACCCTGCTATTCCACTTTTGGGAATAACCCCTCATGCAGCAGAGGTTCACCTCGATAGCATAAGCACAACCATGTTCATAGCAGCACTGTTTACAATAGCAAAGTCATGGAATCAATCCAAATGTCCAACAGTTGATGAATGGATAAAGAAAATGTGGTACATCTATACAATGGAGTACTACTCAGCCATCAAAATGATGAATTACTGGAATTTGCCAGGAAATGGATGTCATTAGAAACAATTATATTGAGTGAAGTATCCCAAACCCAGAAAATTAAGCGCCATATATACTCCCTAATAGGTGGCTCCTAGTACCAAACCCACCCAGCCCATCTTGAGACACTCATAGGTAAATCTATGTATTACCTACAGTAATTGCAAGGATTATGAACAGGAGGGATGTGGTAAGAGGGCCACACCAGAAACAAGGAGAGAAGTGACCATGTTACAGTAGAGAAAATAGGCCTCCATCAAGGACTGCAAGTAAGTAATGTGACACCTGGTTAAGTTCACAGACGTTCGTTCCTGATTATTTACAACTAAGGGAGTATAATCTCACCAGACGGGAAGGGCATATAGTCTGGCAGATAAAAAGTAACCATTCTTCAAATGGGTGATTGACCCCTCCCTCACTGAGGTTTCCTACTTTTATTACATCTACCCTTGAATGTGCTCTTATAATAAGTGCTAAAGGCACCAAGATCCTTGGAGGCAAGGGATTGACAGCCACAGTAGTGTTCCTATGCTTAAGGGGAACACAGGAAAGGGTTCAGGGAAATGCCACTGGGTCCTTGTATGTCATCGGAGAGGAGGGCCCAGAGGAGAGTCAGGCATGCACAATAAAGGACTCTCTGGGAATTGGGGGGGGAGGCACTGGGGGATGGGGAGGGAGGAGTGAGGGGTGGGGGAGCAGGAGGTTCGGGGGGAGGAGGAGGGATGGAGGGAACTGGTGTACCTACTAAGTTTGTATGAGCGGAAATAATAATAATAAAAAATGTATTAAAAAAATGACCATTCTACCAAAGGCAATATACAAATTCAATGCTATACCAATTAAAATTCCAAAGCAATTCTTTAAAGAAGTTGACCAATCTCAAAATTCATATGGCGGCACAAAAGACCCAGTATAGGAAAGACAATCCTGAGTAACAAAAACACTGCTGGAGGTATCACCATACCAAACCTTAGTCTATACTACAAATCCATAGTTGTAAAAACAGCCTGGTACTGCCTCCAAAATAGACACAGAGATCAATGGATAAGGATTGATGACCCAGATATAAGCCCACAAAATTACAGCCATTTGGTCTTTGACGAAGGGGCCCAAAAAATCCAATGGAAAAAGAACAACATCTTCAACAAATGGTGCTGGCAAAACTGGATCTGCACATGTAAAAGATTAAAGCTGGACCCATACTTGTCACCATGTACAAGACTTAACTCCAAATGGATCAAGGACCTTGATTTAAGGCCAGAGACTATAAAAACCATAGTTGAAAGGATAGGGAACTCCCTCGAGCTGATTGGGCTAGGCCAACATTTCCTAAACAGACATCCAATGGCACAGTCACTGCTACCAACTCTCACAGTTGGGATCTTGTGAAATTAAAGAGCTTCTGTTCAGATAAAGAGATTGTAACACGAGCTCAAAGGCAACCAGAATGGGAGAAAATCTTCACTAACCACATATCTGATAGAGCTCTACTGTCCAGAGTGCACAAAGAACTTAGAAAACTAAACACCAAGGAAACTAATGGCCCAATTAAAAAATGGGCACTGGAACTTAAAAGAAATTCTACCAGGGATGAAATTAAAATGTCTAACAAATACCTTAAAAAATGCTCCACTTCCTTAGCCATCAGGGGAATGCAAATCAAAACTTCCCTGAGATATCATCTCACCCCGGTCAGGATGGCAAAAATCCACAATACAAACAACACCAAATGCTGGAGAGGATGTGGAGAGAGGGGAACTTTGCTACATTGCTGGTGGGAATGCAAGCTCATACAGCCACTCTGGCGAGCCATCTGGAAATTCTTAAAGAAATTAAAGATTGAATTGCCATATGACCCTGCGATTCCACTTCTGGGAATAACCCTCCATGCAGCAGAGGTTCACCTCGATAACACAAGTGCGACAATGTTCATTGTGGCACTGTTTACAATAGCAAAGTCATGGAATCAACCCAAATGTCCAACAGTTGATGAGTGGATAAGTAAACTGTGGTACATCTATACAATAGAGTACTACTCAGCCATCAAAAATGATGAATTACTGGAATTTGCCAGGAAATGGATGTCATTAGAAACAATTATATTGAGTGAAGTATCCCAGACCCAGAAAATTAAGCGCCGTATGTACTCCCTAATAGGTGGCTCCTAGTACCAAACCCACCCAGCCCACCTAGAGACACTCGACGATAAATCTCTGTAATACTGTAATTGCAAGGAGTATGAACAGGAGGGATGGGGTAGGAGGGCCGCACCCAGAAACATGGAGAGATGGGACCATGTTATAGCAGAGAAAATAGGCCTCCATCAAGGACTGTAAGTAAGCAATGAGACATCTGGATAAGTTCACACACTTTTCGATCCTGATCATTTACAACTGAGGGGGTATGATCTCACCAGAAGGGGAGGGCATATAGTCTGGCAGATAATAAGTAACCATTTTACAAATGGGTGATTGACCCCTCCCTCACTGTGGTTTTCTACTTTTATTACATCTACCTTTGAATATACTCTTATAACAAGACTCTAGCTTAACAGCTTTTTATCTCTGGCCAGGGGGTAACATCCAATACCCATCAGGATGGAGTGAAGGGCATTGCAGGAGCAGCAAAACCGCAAAAGAAAATCAACAAACCGTAATCTAGAACTTCAGAGACTCTATATCAACCACTTAGAACTAGGCCAGACTAATCTCTTCCCATCCTGAAGCTCAGGGACATTTGCAGAAGACGGGGCGATAAGAGTGTAAGAGCACAAGGATGGGAGGAGCAATGATATGCAACATACTCCACACAAGTTAGGGCTGAAACAATCACAATTGGACTTTGCATGCCCTGCACAATGTCCAACACACTATTGACCCCACAAAGTCTAGCATTTGCTAAAAGCACCAAGATCCTTGGAGGCAAGGGATTGACAGCCAAAATAGTGTTCCTATGCCTAAGGGGAACAAAGGAAAGGGTTCAGGGAAATGCCGCTGGGTCCTTGTACGTCATCGGAGAGAAGGACCCAGAGGAGAGTTTGGCATACACATTAAAGGATTCTCTGGGGATTGGTGGAGGGGAGGCACTGGGGGATGGGGAGGGAGGGGTGAGGGGAGGGTGAGCAGAGGGGTTGGGGGGAGGAGGAGGGAGGGAGGGAACCGGTGTACCTATTGAGTTTGTATGAGCGGAGATAATAAACAATGTTTAAAAAATATTTATGTTAAGGAATGCCCAAACAGACTATAAGATAATCCTCTTAGAAAGTGCTCAGAGTCATTCTTTTCTTGATTTAAGAAAAGATATAGAAAACGTTCATTATTATTAGACTGGAGAGATGGCTCTGCCTACCTACCAGAAGGTCCTGAGTTTTCATCCCAGGTCCCACATAAAAATGCCAGGCAGAAATTGGCAGCAGTCCTATACTTCCAGTCCTTGTGGACAGAGCCTGGGAAATCCTAACATGAAGCAAGAATGAGGTAGAAGCAATCCAGGATGATTCCTGAAGTCACCCTTGGTCATCCACATGCACGCATGTGCCCTCTGATACACACAAATACACACACACACACACACACACACACACACACACACACATTAAACTAATGAATAAATAAGTAAAGTTAAAAACAGAAAACATTCACTATTATCATCAGTTGCCTCTAGAAAGCAGAGAAGAAGGCCAGAGCCAGGAACAAAATACCAGTTATTTTTGAATTGCCTCATTTGTTATGAGACTTCACTTTTATCATGAAAAATAATGGAAAGTATTTTGGGTTTTGGAAGAGAAAGACTACTTGCTTTCTTAAGCCTACCCAAAACATGCAACACAGTAGGCATTCAACAAACCAAGTAGAATGAAAGAGAACAGGTCAGGGGGAAGTGAGTCACAAATATGTTTGCAAGAGATTAGAAAATAACTATGAATAGAATTGATAATTAATTTTAGCTTATATAAATTAAAAGTATGAGGAAAATATAAAAGATATTTACTCATGCTAGATAAAACAAGCAACAGAAAACAGTAAATAGGATCAATAGGAGGAACTTGATACCAGCAGATAGTGAGTTTAATAGACACCTGGTGCAATTGCCAGGCACTATGTTCTGATAAAAAGAACTGGATAAGGGCTGGAGAGATGGTTCAAAGGTTAAGACTCTGCCTCCCAAGCAGAAGGTCCTGAGTTCGGATCCCAGGTCTCTCATAAAAACGGCAGGCAGAAGTGGTGGCCTGCACTTCTGGCTCTGGTGGGTGGAGTCTGGGAAATCCCAGAGTGAAGCAAAAAGGAGGCAGAAGCAATCCAGGATGATTTCCCAAAGTCACCCTTGATCCCTCACAGGGACACACAGTGCCCTCTGACACACACACACACACACACACACACACACACACACACACGCTAAATAAAATTTAAAAATGTTTATGAAGAAATACCGCACTTTCAAGGCAAGAAGTGAGCTGAAGCTGAGAGAAAGTTTAGACGCTGAACACTATCCAGTGCCCATACGCAAGCAAGCTTCAGTGAGCGACTACATAAAATAAACACGGAATGTTAAATATATCAACGAATTCTACTACAGAACAGCGAATAAAACAGAAGGGAAAGTGGAAGATTCCCTCTTTGACTCTGGGTCCATAAACAACAGAGAAAAGGACAAATCTCCTGACGCAAAAATAGAAAAAATAAATAAATTCTGGATGGTAGACCCACATGAAGCAAATGCTGCGTGGAGGAAACCCAGTGCCAGCCATTCAGCATCACCGGCAATTTCTCTGGGCGAAGAAAGAAGCAAAACCCCTGACAAGGACTGCAATGAGGACGCTCAGTGAGGAGAATACAGATCTCTGCATGATCATCTCTGCAAATTCTAACCATTCCTCCACCAAAAGGACCAGGTGTGGAGAACTACATATGTGAACAACCCGTGGGAATGGACAAGTGGTGCAGGAGATCCTGACCAGGGCCTTCAGCATGAAGAACGAGGATTAATCAACTAAGACATATACTAAGTATAGAAGAAACAAGGACACCCTAATCAAGGCCCCACTTAAATGTAAATAATTTAACTGAAAAACAAAGAACAGAAATTAAAAAAAAAATCCAACCAATAACCATATGGGTATGGATGGCTCAAATAAAACACATCTGTAAATCTCTGGGAGTAAAACAGTTGTTCTATTTAATTCCCACATGAAGTGTATTACCCTTTAAACAGATTTCAGCCTATTTCTTGATAATCAACCACTAATAAACCTTAAAAAATTACTGTTATCCTGTGATTAAGGTATTTCATAAACATTCTATAGTTTAGTCTAGGTAAGCTGCAATATATATTTATACCACGAGATGGCAATATATGACTTTGTAAGTGAATTTACACAGACTTTGAAAGATGTCTAATAATCAAATGTGAAATCATTTAAAGTTCTCCAAAAAAAAAACCCAGAAAGAGTAGACATTAACTAATTCTACTTACAGAAGTTATCATTAAAATTTATAAACAAGAGAAAAGAGATATTTTGTATAGTTTTTGTTATAGGGGCTGGAAGAGAAGAAAATAAGTTTAGCCACTTATGTAAGATACACACATAAATAAATGCTGAAAATCTACTGTATAACATAGTGCTTAAAGTTAATGAAATTATATTGTATATTTAATTTTTCAAGAATTAAGTCCTATGTTAAATGTTCTTAGAAAAAAGAAAATGTAATAATAAAAATGTAGAGGCAGGAAAACTGCTAGGAGCAATGGGTAGGTATGCTTATGATGTGCAAGTTTTCCAGATAAATGCTTATTTTTCCAAATGCATCAAGTTGTATCCTTTAAAGATAAATGTCTTTTTATAAGTTAACATCCTAATAAAGTGATTTTTCTAAAAAAAAAAAGTTCATACAAAACTTTAAAGATGAGGGTAAATCCTTCGTAGCCCCTCTCCAGTTTGAAATTGGATTCTTTTGGGGGGTGTGAATATTTGTTTGTTTTGGTGCAGAGACTCAGCGCTGGGTGGCCCAATGTACTCCTCACTGTGCACCTGACTGGCATCAAACTTGCTTCTCTCTCTTATAGTTAGATTCAGTAAGAGAATCTGACTTGATGAAACGAGCACTCACAGTGAAGCACATACACTTGGAAAAATGTGCACTACTGGCCCCACTCAACATCTCTGCCCCCTTTCTTTCCCATATCTGAATCTCCTCTCGGCACCAAGTACCCAAGCTTTAGCTTTCAAAGTCCTCACACCTGCCTTAAACTGATCCTGTCCAATGGATTTCTGGAATAAATCTAGGTTACCCCCAAACACTCCCATTACTCACAAGGATGCTATATTTCTAGTGTGGTGCTGGCAAGTCCTGTTCTTTCCCCTGTCCATGGCATCTCTGGCAGAAGTGCAAACATGTTCTCACCATCCTGTCTGACCTAAGCCAGGGGCAGAAGAGTATGTCACTGAGAAGTGACTCCTAACAGTGGATAAATGCTGTTGCTCAGTCAGTCACCCCATTCCAAGGAATGGAACCACCCACACTTCATTTAAATTGTCCAGAAACTCCCTTATAGGCATGTCCAGAGATTTGTTAGGTTGATAAAACTGCAACAACATGAAACTGTTACTATTTAGATGTTATCTAGAGATTCACGAAACCCACTATTGTCAAGTAAAAATACAATATTTTGAAAACGTATAAGCCATATAAATATAAATGATATATATCACCATATATGCTATTTAATATACATAATAAAGCATATAAACATATAGTACATACTTGGAGAGCAAATCTTAAAAAAAAAACTGTCATAATTTGCTAACTATTGCTACGTGATTAGGAATAAATACCAGGAAGTAGCAGAGACTACTGATAGTACTACTATTAAATTAGACAGTAACTTATTAACTGTTATCACCATATTAATAATAATTTCACCAGATGCTCATGTTCAAACCATGACAAAACGACTAATTTATTAGCTGCAACCTTTTAAAAACAGAGGACTCATGTATCAGGAGGTAGCAGGTCATCCTGAGCTACTTTCAATCTCCTGGTCGCCTGAGGCTACATGGGTTGCAGTCTCAGCAACAAGAAAAGAGAAAGAGGAGTTGTGCTTGCTGACCAGGCCCTTGCATTCAGTTTCCTTGTCTGCGCACTTTCTTTCATAGTAAATGACTCTTCCTACTGCCCCTGACCCTAGTGTGGTTCAAAGGAACGTAGAATTGACAGCTGATCTGCTCTAGTGCACAGGAAGAACTGGCATAGGGGACAGGATCAAACTGCTCAAGAAGGCTGTTTCCTTGGAGACTTCCTGTTTGTCTTTTCTCCGGTAGGAAAAAAAAAATCAAGGGCCCATGACATGGCTAAACAATCTGAATTCAATCCCTGGAACCCACATGATGTAAAGAACTGACTTCTGCAAGTTATCCTCTGACCTCCATGCGCATGCACACAAGATACACAGATAACTGTAAGATAATATAACATTAAAAGTTGCGCTCTCAGCTCCAGAAATCAAAATTTCTTAGGTTGACAATACACAAAATTTTCTGTCTAACAAAACCTCTACAATATTGTAAGTTTTTCTGCATATGAAAACTGAGAGTGTAAATAGTGATAACTGTCTTGTTAAATAAGATAAGACAATCTCCTTAATAGCAGTCATCTTCTTTAAAAGATCTTTTTTAAAGTCTTCTTTAAAAGGTCTTTTTTATTTTCAACCATTTTTTCCTTCTTTACTGCAAGGAATTTCTTTAAATTTTGTTTATTTTATTCATAATTTCAGATTCCTTTAACACAAGTTGCCCACTATTTTACCTATCTACTTATCAATGAGGTTTGGTAACTTTCACAAATGGAAGTGAACACTTCATGGGTCTCCCAGAGAAAAAAAATATGTGAAATGAGGTAATCTATCACTGAACACCTTTCATTTAGGATGGCCAAAGAGACAGTGGGTTTTTTCCACTTGTAGATGTGATCTAACACTGAATTTTTAAAGTCAAGGACAATATGAAAAATATTCAATTTTTAAATAGTGCAAAAGAATTCTGTGAGTTTCACTATGACCAAGACTAACATCAGGGAGCAGGCTACAATCAGTTTCTGGGACACAAAATTAATTGAATGTATAATATATGGTTCACTCAAAGAGTAAAGTGAATCGCTGCCTCTGCAAAGAAATCACATCCACTGAGTAGGTAAGTGACAAGGCATACTCACAGTTGGCAATGTCACCGTGAAGTCCCAGAATCTGAGGAGCTGGCATGGTGAGGACAACAAGGTCGAACTGCTCAGAGGAGCCTGTTTCCTTGGAGACTTCCCACTTGTCATTTCTCAAGTTGATCTGGGTCACACAATGTCTGAAGGAGACTTTGGCATCTGGTCCAAAAGCAAAAATCATGTTCACATCATTGGGATTTTTCATAAAATTGAGGAAGATAAGAAAAGCCACAAACTAGATTTATTCAAGTGAACAAAATGTTCAGTCTTAGCTCCTATACTCCCCTCTTCATTTAGTTTCAAATTCAGTGGCAATTCCTCCCCCTTATCACTGGACCCCTGGACCTATAAAAGCCTGCTTAGAAAAAAAATACAATTTCTACCATTACTGCAACTATCGACATTATTAATAATACTTTAATATTATTAGTAATATTAATAGAATAGCAACCTTTCATTAAGCATTTACTGTATGCCAATATTTGACATACATTATACCAAATAATTCCAAAGATTGCAATCTCTCATGCCATGATGTAGAAATATATACAGCTGACTCCAAAGCTTATCAGCTTTGTATAGCAAGTATGCACGTAAGGTGCTAACAATTAATTCCTCCTAATAATAATGAAAACAATCTTCACTATGAACTGACCTAAAAAATTCATGAGAAATATAGGTTCTCATCAAGAATGAGAACTAAAGGGATGGCTCAGTGGGTAAAGCCACAAGCTCTAAACCTGGTGATCTCATTTCAATCCCCTGAATTCCACATGGTGGAAAAAGAGAGTTGACTTTAGAAAGCTCCCTCTGACCTCCACCTGAGCACCTTGGCATGCTTTTTCTCTCTTTCTTTCAATAAATATATATATTAAAAAAAAAAGAATCAGTAGCAAGACAAATGTTGACCAAATTCCCATCAATGTTTTTCCTTAACAGGCACCACAATGCTATTTTAATGATTTGCCTAATTTTTTCTTTGATTTATGTTTCCTGATAGTTTTATAGATTAATTTTAGAGCCATAAATCTTCATTTTGTATGTATAGCATATAACATATGCATCACAATAGTTGATACATATACTAGGTACTTAATCATTTGTTTAAATAAATTATAAACCAATAACTGAAAGAAATCCCAGTTGGTTCACTGAATCTCCTTAGTACATTAATATCTCACAATTCAGCAACTTTTATTTAACCTCCTCTATAGAAAGAAATGGAGATGGAATGGGGAAATAAAGAAAAATACTATTTATCATCACCTGGAACATTTCATTTTCAAATTTAACTTAAGTCCCTACAACAATTCCAGCTCTGTCTGATCCTTCTTGTCTATGACATCACCTCATGCCTTTACCACACATTCTCAGTCTGACATTTATTTAAAATGTCTAAATGCCTCAGTCATGCCTTACCTATCCAAGAATATTCTAAGATCTCCATGCCGGGCATCTGGACCTTAAATACCTTCATGTCTTTCATTGTCCCTTGAACAATGCTACACTACAGTAAGCACTAAAAATATTGAAGTTAAAGATAAATATTAAAGGGGACAAGGTACTAACTAGGTCAAGAGGTCAATCTTTACTTGAGGCAGTGAGCATCATTTTGTTCAAAAATTAAAGCAAGGGCTCAACTCATACTAATGCAGACAACCCAAAGAGAACTTTGGGGCCCACACAAGAAGACAGTCAGGAGGGTTGAAGGAAGAGGGATGCATTGGTGAAGGGAGTGGGGGTAAGGTAGGAAAGAAACAGGGGAGGGAGGGAGGGAAGGAGGGATGGAAGGAGGGAGAGAAAAGGAAGGAAGCAGGGACAACCACTCATTATGTTTGCAAAAGTAGGAAAAAAAATTAAAACAAGGGGGCGTGAATATAGTCCTGGAAACTTTTCAGGTTTTCTGTAAGTTTGGAATCAAACTGGTATCCTACTATTCTTTCTCTAAGCACACAGAATCTTTTGATAAGTAGATGTTGATATCTTAATTGCAAGTGCCTACACAAGACTGAAGACCTCGATTCAGACCCCCAGATCATGTGACATGACAGGGCCTCAGTGCCGAATGAGCAGAGCCAAGAGGAATGGAAGTTCACTGGCCACAGGGCCTACTGGATATGATAAACTCTGGGTTCAAAGAAAGATTTTGTCTCCTAATATTTTACTAGTAATAAAAATACTACTGATAGGGTGAAGAATGAATGAGGAAAACATTTAGACATTTGACATCAACCTCTGTCTTTCACATGCTTATTCATATACATACATGCACATTAAGATCCATATAAATATGCACATACAAAACTCACACACATGTGAAGTGAGAGTAATTTCATAAATGTCCAGTTCATAAGAAATGAAGTTTTCATGTTATCCCCCAAATACGCTATACTTTGGCATCTGATTAAGTTTAGAACACCACAATTTATCATTTATTGGAGCAACAAGTGATTACTTGGATTTGAAGCAGACTAGCAATGACCTATATGGGACTTGACTAATCAGACAAACTTAAAATGGATTCAACCTTGAATGCTATATAACTACAACACTTTCCTAGAACAGGTAGCAAGGGCAACAGGCACTTGCTTATTTATAATATATTCCATATTTATGTATTGTATATGTTCATACTAATCTCTTTACAGAGAAAGTGTACTTATTGCTACCAATTTTACTAACCATGGTCCTTTCATTAATGTAGTCTTCTTGAGTAGATGAATCATTTTTTGGTGTTCCATTCATTTTTTTATTTGTAATTCCTATTCGAGTATGAGCATTAAAATTAACAAAAATGACTAGAGCTATCATTTATTAAGTGCTAACTATTTATGAACTCTATCAAAGTCACTGAACATGCATTATTTCAAATTCTCACAACAAAAATGAGATACAAGGATCAAATATTTCATCTAGTAAGTATTAAAATCAGAACGTCTTGGAAACTGACTGTCATAGTTAGGCACAGGTGTCAATTTGACTGTTGAGGGTTTGAGCTCTGAACACATTTGTAGAGAGTTGATGGTTAAGTTAAGCCCAGAGCAAACTTGCAACAGATTGTCTAGCTGATGGTGAAGGCCTAGCCATGGTGGGTGGGACTAGGCCCTGGATAAATCACTGAGAAGTGGTTGAGAGAGTTTGGCATCCTTTTATTCACTTGGCCAGACGTGCTGGTCTGGCAAGTAAGGATTGTCCGTCTCTCAGATGTTATGTGGTGATAATGTGGCCAGTTTCCTCAGTCTGGCGTTGGTGCATGCTCTCCTGTCAAGCTGGACTGAGAACCAGATAATCGTAAGAGACAATAAACCCCTTGTTCCCTTAAGCTGTTTGATGGTCATTTATCAGCAACCATGCAGGTGAACTGCCACACTGACCTTGTCTTTTCCTATTACCTTTCCATGGAGGACAGTGAAAAGGACTCATAACTTCACTTTGAAAATTTTCTCTTATGACTTTCTATTCTCTTCTTTTTTCTTATGAGAGATCATTTTCATCAAATCCAGCATATTATATGCTTCTATTTCAAAAATATAGACTATAAAAAATATAGAAGCAACACATGCAATTTCCCTACCGTATAGCAAAGTAAGGAAGTAGGTGGAAAGTGTTTAAAGAATGTTCTTCTATGAGAAAATCAACTCCACAAGGACAAGACTTTAGCTTTTCTAGCATTGACATTAAAAACATGTGCAGCATATACTAAACAATAAATGTTTATGGAATTAAAGGATATATATGTATATATGATTTGAATAATGAGCAAGTGTATATCTAATTTTGGTCAAGCAAAAATCATAATGGAAATGAGAGTCTTTTCAAAGGGATATGGTGGTATTATATACAGTGGAGGGTGGGTAATATTTCCCACAGATACCACTACTCTGTTGGTAATTTTACATGAAAACGTGACTGGATCATTCAGGACCCAGGTCAACCAATATTCTGATATCTTGTCAGAAGTTTTAGATGCTGTTAAATTTAAATCTGAGGAAAGCAGATTGTTCTCCCGAGTGCAGGCAGAACACATCCCGACTAGTACAAAAGGCTCGCTCTCCTTTAAGAAAGGGTGGGCTGCTTCAGAGCAATCGCTTTTAAACTGCCCCCCCCTCCAGTTCTGAAACTAGAACTGAAACACTGGTGCTTCCTGAGCCCAGAGCCTATTAACCTTTGGACTGGCGTTCTCAATCAGTTCTGGGTGTGTCACTTGTTGACTCAGCTGTCAGATCCTGGGGCTTGCCAGGTTCTATAATCATGGCCCTCAAAGAGGCCGCTTCCTTATATTCACTAGTTTACTTACTCTCTTTACCACTCTTTCCTCCTGCCTCCTCTTCACCACACATTTTAATCCCTTAGTTTCTGCTGAAGATTGGTTCCAGCATAGTACCCCCAAGATAACCAAATCCATTGATGCTTGAGTCCTTTATATAAAATGGCATAGTATTCATAAATCGCTTATATATGCCCTCTAATACATTTCTAGATTACTTATAAGACATGGTACTACATAAATGATAGTTATCACACTGCAGTACTTGCAGAGAATAATGAAAAAAGGTCTACTGAGGTTCAGCACAGAAAAGTATTACAAGTGTTTACTACAATGTGCATAGAGGAGAAACAAGGTAAACAGCTGCTAGCAAAAGACTAAGGCACTGTGAAATGGTGGATATGCTTGTATGTTATTTCATTCTTAGCATTCTATGTGGCATGCAGCAAACCCAGTGTAACATTATAAAATTTTTCAGGACCGTTTTTGTTTGCTTGTTTGTTTGATAGTTTCTTTTGAGACAGGATCTCATACAACATCCCTGGCTGACCTGCAAGTTGTGCTGATCCTCCCGCCTCTGACTCCCATGTATTAAGTATAACAGGTATGTGCTAATCACCCCCAGCCTTCTTTCTCAGTATTTCTTATCTGTAGTCAATTCAATACATGAGTGCAGAATCTGTGGATAAAGTCAAGCTGACAAGATGATTCTATTGGTTCATTTTCTCTAGAGAATTCTAATATCATCATAAACGAAGTCCAGTAAACCAGATATTTCAACCATGAATTGTATTCATTTGGTTTATGTGTTCAATCTCACTGTTCTCACTCATGTCTAGTACTAAGAATTCTTGAGGCTTTAAATAAGTAATGGTTTATATATAAAGTCAAAATAGCAATTATTCTAGGAAGAAAGCTTGCAACAGAACACAAACTTTGCACCTATACTTTTCCTTGGTGATCTTAAATTGGGTAGTTAACTGAACTGTCAAGAAGTTTTATTGTGCTCTCCAAAAACAACTTATCATCTAAGAAAAGCTCTCCTTTTCTTTTCTTAAAAGTTGGTTTTTGACATTAGATAATTTGCAGGTAAATGGTTAGAACTGAAAAAAAAAAACAAAACATATTGAGCAATGGAATCCAGGCTGAGTAAGGCAAATACCACATATCATACTCTCTGTCATATGTGAATCCTAGCTTCAACTCTTCAGCTTGGGATGTTTAACTTGGAGTGGGGATGGAGATGATTAAGAAAAGGAAAACAATAGCCCATAAGTAAACTGAGGGTGGATGGGGAGGGGGAATACTGGGGGTGGAAAGGTATAACTACAGAGAGTGGGGGATGAGAGAGAATGAGACAGGAGGGTTAACCAAAGGGAGGGGATAGGAAAAGCCACTGGAAAGTTAATTTGTGATTTTTTTTTAAATACATATAAAAGAGAGTTCAAGGGCAGATCCCCTGTATGACTAAATAATGAAAATTCTAGAAGTCGTGAGTCAGTAACCAAAGACAATGGTTCCAGGAATGGTATCTCCCATAGGAGTGGCTCATCTAGAAGGCCCCAGGGACCCCCAAATGCTACTCAGCCATTGTACTCCATTACCCAACAGAACTGGATGAGAAGGCCCTACTGCTGAAGATACCACTCTCCTTGGAAACAAGATACAAAGGAATCAAGCTAGAGCTGAGCTAGACATTTCCTTCCTATAAGGGAGCTTCCACCATGTCTGAGGGTACAATATAGGATGTTGGGAGGCAATGTAAAAGCATAAATGGTCTTGATCAACTGTGAATTCTATGAACTACAAAACTGGCTTGCCAGGTAAGATTTGTCTATAGACAAAATACTGGACTGGTGGTTATGGGTATAAATATTCAGTCTCTGGATTTGAGACTCATTTCATGAGAAGAAATACATGTCTGCTACTGTAACCCATGACCCAAAACCTTTAGGTCCTGGAGATACCCTATTACTATTGCTTAACCATATGGCAAACTTACTTCAAGATACTTATGTTTACATCTACAAACAAAGCTGCTCCCAGATTTAATCAGAGAAGCCTCTTCTTGCAGGAACAGAGGTCATGCAGAGAACAAGATGTTGAGAGTAAGCAATGATTGAGTATTCATCTCTAAAGACATCTCCTTAGGGCTCAGGGATCACTTTGGAGGGGGAGAGAAACAAGTTGAAAGACAGGAAAAAAGACTAAGAAATGGCACTGTTTAATAAGGATGAAGCAATCATGAAGTTTCTGGAGCTGCCCTTACTGGAACTGGACCTGAACAAGATGAGCTCAGACAATATAGGCAGCTATGAATGAAGGAATGGTTTCATGGGGTCCTACTACTTAATACTAAACTACTGGCAACTATCAGACTCTGGAAAAGAGAAGCCTAGCATCCAGTTGTGAATCCACTGAGACGTCCAGAAGGCTCCAACAGAGAGTTACAAACTAGTGGTCCCACAAAGGAGCCTGATCAAACTCAGTAGGACATAAAATCAAACAAAAGTCAGAATATGTGGGAAATTGTAGGAAAAAGGGGGTGGGCTACATAAATAGGGGGAAGTGATGAAAATGTACTGCATACATGTGTAAAATTATCATAGAATGAAACTGATTAATAAAAAGCATTCATAAAATATATATAGGAAAAATGAGGAACCTAACAGAATACGGTCTGATATTATGAATAATGTAATCACAGAAAAAAAAATCAAAGAACAGGTTAACAAAGTGAAAAGATTCATAAGCTTTTTCCTAGCTTCAGAAGTAAAAGATTGAAGGATATATGTTATTTTAGACTATAACATAGACCAAAATTCATTACCAATATGACATATATTACAAGCAACAAACCGCACAACCTAGTTAGAATAAAAGGCTTGCCATAGTTTTCTATTAAGATTTAACCTTAAAATGTGTTTATAAAATATGTCAAGGTGGAACAAGGGACAATGTTGTATAAATGAAAATGAACAATATCCTACTCCCTAAAATCCAAATATCCATCAGAAAGGTAAGAAACAATTGACTATATTATATATATACCACATCAGACATCCATGAAAGAAAATAATGTACATTTAGTTGTTGATATGAAAAATAATTCAAGATATGAAATAATACAATTTATATATACAATATTATATATAAAATAATACCCTTTGTGCAATTTATATATACAATATTATATATAAAATAATGCCCTTTAATCATGTGTACAACTTTTAGTTTAAATTTCAATTTTAAAAGAAGGCAGAGTAAATCCATACCCACCTGATTCTTTTAAGTAGTGCTTAACAATGGAAGAAATGCCTTGAGGTGCCACAAAGTTGCTGTCTCCTTCTTTCAAAATCATTCCCTCAATAGGAAAGGACAGAGGCTTCAAAATCCCTTGAGCTAAGAGCTCATTGTAAAAACTGAAATAAACCAATATTTGCATTATCAATAAAACAAGGATTACCTCTTATTTCTTCTCAGAACTCTTGTAGATTGCAATCAGAAATCATGAAATAAATCTTCTGATGATCAAGTCAGTGTCTACTTTGTGATAAATGGAACTTACGTTTAAGTGCAGATTGTCTCCAGAATCTGAAGATCATCTGCTTACATTAGCCTAGTGTCCAATCCAATGTTAAAGTCAAGATAAATACACAGAAAGTGTTGAGTGAACTGATTTTAAACTTGGCTAAAAAAGACCAACTTTGTATCTGGGAATTCTCTTCACCCCTAACAACAGTTAGTATTTACTGAGCACATTATTTATTCCATATATCATCTCATCCAGTCGTTACCCCGTCAGTAAACCGATTACCGTTAATAACATCAGTAACAATCATAGGATGATTCCACTGTTACAGGCAGCATTTTATAACGTGATGGAAATGAATGATCTGAATCTTGTCACTTCACATCGTACAACTAACCACCAAGATTCCTGGCAACTCACTTACGCGTGGTGGGCTTTGGCATAGTAAGGCGTACAGGTGATGTACTGGGCTCCCAAGTCCGCTGTGCACTGCGGATCACGAGGACAGCTGGCCGTGGTCATTCTTCCCCCTTGAATTAATTCAGAAACAAGGATCAGTGCATCAGAATGGGCTTTTGAAAATCGACACAACTAACCCTAGGTCTCTCCTTAGATTTGTTTTGCTTTTACAAATACATTAAGAAACAATCACAATATAAACATTCGAGTTTGTCATTGATATTATGGAGTAGTCAAAAAGAGGCAATTTTGTGTCCAAGGAATTTTTTTAATAATAACAATAATAAAGACTCATGGGTATTGTCTCGCAGTATTCCTGGTTCATATTTGGCTAAAGGTGAGGAGGAAAACACAAATAAAACACTGAGATTCCAGATCAGGGAGGAAGACTGGAAGCAGGGCCGGATTCTTTCAAGTAGATCTTTGGGAAGTGTTGGGAGGAGGCCTTGGGGACGTTTGGATGCTGCAGAAAGCTGCAAGAGGGCAGATTGCCGGCTCTTGCAGGCCCGGGCGGCGTGCACCGGGCCGCGCTGCAAGCACCGGGCCGCGCGGCGCTGGCCTCGCAGGGACAGGGACCCGGTTCTTCCGGCCGCGCGCCTCGCGTCACGTGACGGGCGCGCGCTGTGCACGGCGCGGGCTGCGGGGGTCGGCGGTGACGCGCAGAGCGCGCGCTATGCACGGCGCGGGCCCGGGGTTCGGCGGATGCCCGCCGCGACCCCGTGTGGCCTTCGGGCCTCTCCCCGCGCGGCCCCGAGTGCGGCGGCGGCGACTGCACCCACCTGCGTCCCCCGCCCGGTCCCACACGGCGAGGTCCAGGGGCCGCGCCAGCGCCCTCCGCAGCAGCGCGGCGCACAGGCTCCCGGTCAGTCCCGCGCCCACCACCAGCGCCCGCAGCATGGCGTCCCCGCGGCCCCCGGGAGGGCGCAGCTCCGCCGCGGCCCCTACAGCCTGGCGCCCGCAGGCCCCGGAGGTCATCGTAAAAGTCGGGAACGCGGCTGGCGGAAGGCCCGGCGGCAATGGCGCGGGCTCGCCACTCCGATGACCCGGGTTCGATTCCCGAAAGCCCACGTGGTGGGAGGAGAGAACCGACTGCCAGAGCTGGAAGGTGTCCTTGAGTGTGCACCCCCCCCCTCTGTCTCCCTCCCTCCTTATTGAATTTAATATACATATAAATAAATATAAATATATATAAAAATTATATATATATTACAAATATAATGACAAAGCCAAAAAGAAAATGCACATCTAACATACAATAAAAGTATCTCTAACTACTCTACGTACAAAAATGTAAACTAATTTTAATAAGGACTTAGACGTGACTCAGGATCTAAAATTCCTACCAGTAATTCTGAGGCCTGGCTGAGATGCTTCATTTCTGTCTTCCCTATTATGGACAAGCTAGTTTCATTTCCTGCATGTTTACTTGTTTGCTGTTTTTATTGAGTGACTAGACCAGAATTACTGGGATATCCCAATGTCAGGTCTAGGACTGTAGTAATAAAATTTAGTTTTTCATTTGTTAAGAAATCTTTTTTTTTTTTTAAATGCTAAATGCCTGCATTTGGCAAGGACCTAACACAATTCTCACAGATACTCAAGTAAGTATAATGGATGAATTTTCCAGAGTCTGGTTTGACAATATGTAAAAATACCTTGTTCTGTCATGCTTCCCATGTGTTCCTCTTTTTGTGAAAAATGTTTGTAGGTTGTAACAACCCTAAACAGATCTGTTTTTCTCTGTAGTAAATTCAGTCAAAAACAAAAAAGATTTGGGTTTCACTCAAGAAACATTTAAGAAATAATTTTATTTAGATACATCTGAAAACAGAATGGATTCCTTAAAGAAGCAGCTGTTCTATTGGGAGGTCTTCAAATAAAAGCTAGAAGGGTGGAATATTGACAGGAACCCGCCACTGCATTAGGAAAGCAACTCTTGGATAGTTCTCTAAGAGAGAGAACTCTTGGAGGTTCTCTAAGTGGTAGCTAGTCATATTTTAAAAAAGCTAAGATACTTTTTATAAATTATTTATTAAAGCATTTGCAAGTCAAGGGTGTTTCCTTTTCTACAGGTTTTTTCCATTTGCCTTTTGATAATTTTATAACACAATGCATAGATGTCATGTATCTTTAATACTATTATGGAATATTGGCTTAAGGAATAAATCTGTCCTTCAAAGCAGACTGTTTCATGTATTAAAGTTGGTATTAATAAAGTTAATTATTTTTATGACATAATTCAATTTTTTATACTTCTACTGAGTTTTGAATTCTTTGCTTTCAAAATAATTAAAACAATAGAAAACAAAAAAAATTAAAAACATTTTATGGTTTCCTTTCATTTTCTCTTCCAGCTCCATGATATTTTTTATATAGTTTATTTTATTTTGTGTGTGTGTGTGTATGAGAGGACACTGTGTGTTCCTGTGGAGGACCAAGGGTGACTTCCGGAATCATCCTGGATTGCTTCTACCTCTTTCTTGCTTTGCTCCACCCACCAGGGCCGGAAGTGCAGGGCCCCACCATTTTCACCTGGGGTGCTGTGCCGAGCAGCCTCCACATGTGCACATTCACTTTATCGCGGCTAGCAAGAAGTAGACACGGAGTCTCTCTTACCAGTTCCAAGGTTCCTGCGGAGACAGGTCCTGAGCTCACACCCAGGAGGCTCCAGAGGCCGCCACCCTCTCGGGTTTTCCTCAGTGGGTCAGAGCCAGAAGTGCCCAACATTCAGCCTCACTATCTGGGAGAGTCTACAGAGGGCTTTTCCAAATCAGGCTTCAGGTCTCCGGTAAGTGGAGGAAACTGGAGAATCCAGAATCTATGGGGACAGTTTTGGGTCACTCTTATCTCCCTCTGGACTCCCGGTGTGGCTCAGGCCTGCTCCTGA
Organism: Typhlomys cinereus; assembly: GCA_023101885.1. Classification (NCBI taxonomy): domain Eukaryota; kingdom Metazoa; phylum Chordata; class Mammalia; order Rodentia; family Platacanthomyidae; genus Typhlomys; species Typhlomys cinereus. The sequence continues at coordinate 877,232 of JALPQD010000370.1, read as the reverse complement.
AGTACCATCTTTATTGCTTATCAATGCACTGCACACAAGGTTCAATACCACACGGGGGAAGGTCCACACACAGGCCATCTACCAATGTTTCAAACAACACGCCACATGTCCCTGCCCTTGTGGGCGCGCAGGCCCATCCTGTCATTCATTCTTACCTACTCACAGCGCACTGGCCACGGCCCGCAGACCCCTGCTTGAATACTTAAACAGTCCAAACCCGGGCTTGCAGGCCCTGTATCTATCTATCTATCTATCTATCTATCTATCTATCTATCTATCTATCTATCTATCTATCTATCTATCTATCTATCTATCTATCTATCTATCATCTTATCTATCTATCTATCTATCTATCTATCTATCTATCTATCTATCTATCTATCTATCTATCATCTATCTATCTAACATTTTTTATTATTATTTCCGCTCATACAAACTTAATAGGTACACTGGTTCCCTCCCTCCCTCCTCCTCCCCCCGAACCCCCTGCTCTCCCTCCCCTCACCCCTTCCTCCCCATCCCCCAGTGCCTCCCGCCCCAATTTCCAGAGAGTCCTTTAATGTGCATCCCTGACTCTCCTCTGGGCCCTCCTTTCTGATGACGTACAAGGACCCAGTGGCATTTCCCTGAACCCTTTCCTGTGTTCCCCTTAAGCATAGGAACACTACTGTGGCTGCCAATCACTTGCCTCCAAGGATCTTGGTGCCTTTAGCAGATGCTAGACTTTGTGAGGTCAATAGTGTGTTGGACATTGCGCAGGACATGGAAAGTCCAATTATGATTGCTTCGGCCCTAACTTGTGTGGAGTATCTTGCAAATCATTGCTCCTCCCATCCTTGTGCTCTTACAATCTTACCGCCCCCTCTTCTGCAAATGTCCCTGAGCTTCAGGATGGGGAGAGATTAATCTGGCCTAGTTCTAGGTGGTTGATATAGAGTCTCTGAAGTTCTGGATTGTGGTTTGTTGATTTTCTTTTGCAGTTTTGCTGCTCCTGCAATGCCCTTCACTCCATCCTGCTGGGCACTGTATGTCACCCCTTGGCCAGAGACAAAAAGCTGTTAAACTGGAGTCTTATTATAAGAGCACATTCAAGGTATATTTATTTATTTTTAACACTTTAAATTTCATCTTTATCCTGTTCCACACAGATGTGTACATGGAACCTGGGATCCCCATAATATTTTAAAAATTTCCTTTCATTTAGCAGTGTTCACTGATCAAAATACAGTTTATCAGGATTTTGAAGACACATACATTGAATGTCTAAAATCAAGAAGAATAGAAAGGTATGGCATAATATTTGCATATGTTGCATGTTGTACCTAGACTCTATCTTAATAACAAAAGATAATATACATTATGAAATCACTTATAGAATTATAGACATATGTTAGCAATGCTGATGTTTAATACTTTCACATTATGTTCAAGTAGTTTTTGCCTTTTGGATAGGAGTCTTTAAAATAATTGTTACCTGAATTTTAGCCCAAAGCCCTCAGTGCTAGATATGAGATACTCCTGAAATAGTTGTTGGTCATAGAAATGCTAAGACCTCCCAAAACAACATAAGCTATTGTCACAGCATTTAGATGCTGAGCAGAACCAGACAGCAAGACGTGCTGAAGACAGCATACATTTTGACCGCAGGACATGAAGGAAAGAAGCTGAAAATAACCCCAAAGCTAACTTTCTCAGGTTAGGTGACAGAATAGTATTTGAATACAGGAGTGGCATGAATGGTATGGTAACAACCAACTGTCTTATGATTGGATTTAAGTAGGAAGCCCATGACTGGTTGCTGTGCGTCTGGCTGGGGAGGGCCAGGATCTGAAGGAGAACACTATTAATACCCTGCCAAGCAGATGCCATGATGCATCTCCTTCCACAAACCTATCTGTAAGCCAATAGAATAAAGTGCCACTCGTCCTGCGTTCATGACGACCTCTGAATTGAAACTGGTCAATATAGAGAATCACAGCTGATCTAAGAGCATAGTGTAACCAACTGAGGAGTATTCAAACACAAGGACACCCAAACCACCCTCGCTTTCCCATGCCAAAGGCCAGGATATAATGCAAGAGGACAGAACAGAAAAAAGATGAGAACCAGGCCAGGGAGAGGAGCCCTAGCAAACAGTACCATTTAGTCATAAGACCACTATAACCAAGAATGAGGGAGAAATGCGGGCGATCACCACACCCCGAGGAGTAACCATTGATGGTGTAAACTGACCACAGGAAGATGTCTTCCATGCAATATGTATATGCACACTGAAATATACCAGAGAAGAGACGAAAGAAGAGATGTGCCTCATGGGGTGTGCAGGGGGACATTGGAGCAGAAGGGAAGCTTGTGGAGAAGACATCGCTCCATGGGACAGGGGATGAAGATAAGGTAATGGAGAGAAGGAGGAACAGCAAAAAAAAAAATTGTAATTTTAAAAAATAAATAGCTTAAAATGTGACTACATAGTAGCTACAAATATACCTTGGACATTTAATGCTTGCTTGTTTGTATTTTTTCATCTACATCATTAGCTTCTGCACATTTTCTGGATTAAGCATCAATCGTTTGTCTTAATTTAAATTTTGAACAATTGTTCATTGTCAGTTGAAAATGACAGCAATAATTCATTAAAATTATAAATATTTCAATATAAATGCAATCCAGAATTTCTATCACTATTATTGTAATCCATATTGTTTGTGTAAATTGTGTGTGTAAATGTAATATGTAAATACATTATTGCATTCCATCAGTAAATAGAAAAATGAAATTTTTCACACTGAAAAGCTCTGAAGAGATTGGTACTATACTTATATGTGATTTTGAAATAGATATTATGGATAAAAAGCACCCAAGAACATGTACCTTATGATACAGTAAATGAAAAATAATACCTTATGGCCTAGTAAATGGTGTAGCAGTTTAAGTAAAATGTAGTCCTACCAAAAGTATGCAAGTATGTTGAACAAAACATACTTTATACTTCATTTTTTAAAAAATTAATTTCATAAGTCACATCTAAATATTCAATGGTTACATAATGAGTAGAGCATATCAAATTCTAATGTATGTTTAAATACATGGCTAATAAATAATTATAATTTAAATTTAAAAATTTAAATAATAAATATTTAACAATAAAAGATGTGGCTAAGTAACTACAAGCAATTTTAATTTTATTTTGTTTATATGTGGGTTTTGTGTGAGTGTGTGTGTGTGTGTGTGTGTGTGTGTGTGTGTGTATCAGAAGGCACTGTGTGTGCCTATTAAGACCCAAGGGTGACTGCGGTCATCCTGGATTGCTCTGCCTCTATCTTTTTGCTTTACCTTCCAGAGCAGAAAGTGCAGGTTTCTGCCACTTCTGCCTGGCATTTTTACATAGGGTCAATCGGGATCCAAGCTCAAGTTCTTTTTTAAAGGCAAAGTCTCAATCCCTGAGCTATCTCTCCAGCCCAATTTTATTCTTTTTTAAAAAATATTTCTAGTTGATAATTATTTGAATTACACCAGCCATGTGTCAGTGGTTTGACTTGCTATATTTTCTTGGTATTAAAATAAAATTTAGGGATATTAGATAGTCACTGCCTATACCAATGTAAAATCCAGTACATACCTGTCATCTTAACTACCAAGAATTTTATAAGTGCCTTAGTTTGGATGATATTCTATGCAGTCATTTCAGGTAAGAAAGTTACCTGTAAAAAGTCAGATTGGAAGCAAGATGTAAGTTTATAAAGGGAGAATGAGACAGAGAGAGATAGAGAGAGACAGACAAAGAGATGTTCATCTGGTTCACCTTAATCATTTCAATAAAATTAATCTCAGGGGAAGGTAGTAATCACAGAGTATTAAGTCCCTAGTGAATTGGAAATGCATCCAAGGAAGAAATAATTCATAGCAGACAAGATAAGATCAGTGGACCAGGCAGATGGGGGAAACTCACTGTCTCAGTGAGGCCCCTACCACTGCCTAGTTCCTGAAACTTTACACAGGAATGTAAACAGGAGTTGAGGGTCAGGTTGCAAGATCCAGTAAAGGACTTGTGATTAGTGGAAAGGACAGAGAGATAGGTAAATGAGAGTCCTCCTAGCTTCCAGCACATGCAGACAACTGGTCTATGACATCAGGAAAAAATCAGCCTTGTGCAGAATTCCTCAAATAAGTCTGTGTGTCAAGGTGTCATTCCTATCCCCTGTGCTCCTCCAGGTGGCACCCTACAGCAAGGATTGTAGGGAGCTCTGCAGAGTCTGTTTCGATAGAAGAAGAAATACCCCTTCTTGGGCCAGTTTCACAAGCTCTCCTGTGGCTGTGCTTGAGGACAGAAGATGTAGTAGCGTTGTGCTCAGCTTCACTTTTCCATGGTTATAAATATCTAGATTTTAATTCTCAATAGTACAACAATTTTCCTTATAAACTGCAATTTGCAGCTCTCTATTTCCTATTTGATGGGAAATTGTAGTAAAACTTTAAAAATTGCATGTCGTATTGAAGAGATGGCTCAGGAGTTAAACTTCTTCCTCACAAACAGAAGGTCCTGAGTTCGGATGCCCATTCCCACTTAAAAACACCAGGTAGAAATGGTGGTGGCCTGAACTTCTGACCCTGGAAGGCAGAGCTTGGGAAACTCCAGAGCAAAGCAAAGGGGAAGTAGTGCAATCCAGGGTGAGTTCTGAAGTCCTCCTTAAGCTTTCAAAGACCTCCACAGGCACACACAGTGCCCACAGACATAGAAACACACACACACAGGCAAAATATTTGCATGTTACCCACAAATATATACAAAATTAATGTTCACCTGGGCCAAAGACACTACTGAAGTCCTAGATCAGGAGTCTGACTCTGGGGCATGTGTGAGTATTTGTGAGAAAACGGTTTGTGTCATTCAACCTCTGAAGAGGAGATTCTTAGAGAGAAAGAGACTGGTGGTGATGTAAGAAAGAATTTTATTCTCAATATTGTGGGCTGACAAGCAGGAGAGGGTCTGCAGTCCTGTCTTTGGGGATACTGACCAGAGCTGCAAGGTTTACAAAAAAAGACGAAAGCATAAGCAAATAGTATGCCTAATCAAGCAGCCCTGGTCCAACCGTGCTCTGGTTGATCATCTCAGTCTGATTTCGTGAGGACTTACTGGCTCCTGAGCAATCATTATTGGGAACAGTGGGTTGTTTCCAGCAATTGTACAACTGTCTCCAACTGAGCAGGCCAACATTTCCATCATAGGTTGAGTAGTCTGTAAGACTCCCTGATTTTCAGAACTTGAAAATATCAATTAGGTACACATGACTTGCTTTTGGACACTCAGAATGAGCGCAAGTTGCCTTCTCTGAGAGTACAGCTCCTGTGTCCAGCTGAGGATACAAAGAACAGCGGGCAAGATCACATCGTTTTTTATGGGGCCTGTTTCATTAACATTTTTCTAGCATATGTGTAATCCTAAAAAATGAAAATAGAAAGGAACAATTGTTCATAGAAAATAGATAAGTGGATGGTAGGAGAGGGGGGGGGATATGTGTGGGTGTATAACACAAAGATTGCATGTATGAAAATATTCTAATCAGACTATCTTGTAATAAATATACACCAATTAAAGGATTTATTTGGAGGAATAATTACTTTTTTCAAATTGATAGAAAAATGTTCATTTGTGTATCTAGGACACACCATGAAGGATAACTAAAATACACAATATTATGCTCCTAAATGCTTTAGGCACCCAAAGATGAAGGTGCTGGTACATTTGGATCATATAATGGCTGAGGTAGGTACCAGTGCAGGTAAAGGATTTTTGTAATGTCATCAGCCTTAGTGTGAAGAAAGTTGGAATTTTAACCTATTTCTTAACTAGTAAATCGGGATGAAGAGATATATTGCTTAGTGGTTAAAGCCTTTGCCTCACAAGCAAAAGGACCTGCATTTGAATGTCAGATCCCATATAAGAATGGCGGGTGGATATGGTGGGTGCTTTTAATCCCAACACTAGAGGACAGAGACTAAGAAAGCCCAGAGTAAAGTGATAGGTGGATAAGCAATCTAAGATGATTCCTAATGTCACCTTTGAACCTCCACAGGGGCACATACTCAAGTGTCTTCTTGTATACATTCTTGCACACACTTACATGCAACACACACATACACACACGCACACACACTCACACACACACACACGTAAGCACTCCCCCTACACACAAAAATTCTAGTACATTAAATCATGCTGTCATGATCATGTTGAGTAATCATTCTTGTAAAGGAAAGGTGCCTGCTGATAGGAAAGAAACAAGTGAGGATTCTGAAACATTTTCAAATGGCACCTTGTAAGTTGCTGAGTTTCAAAATCTACTTTGAATCCTATCCGTATAAAATGATCTATTATGAGCTTATAACCAGATAAAACCAGGATTTGTACTTACTGATTTTTAGGTGATTACTGTGTTCCTTTTTGAGGTTAATAGTAAATCAGTTCAATTAACCAGAGCCTAAACAGAAAAAAGAAAGAAAATGGGACTCAGAGAAAAGAACATGCTTAATTCCTATTTATAATGATTCTAAATGACTAATTTATGGTTTGGCTATGTTTTCCTGCAAATATCTCATGGGATTAATAGTGAAACTACTTCAGTTGTGAAACTGAAGTAAGATGTAAGCACATTTCATTTTCCAAGACAGCATGGGAACCTAAATGAGTTCAACAGGTGTCAAAACATTATGGAGTCCCATGTTTTCCCCCTTCATTTTGTGGAAGCATTCATGTGACAGTAACAATATCACTCTGCCAAATTCTTTAATATATGTAGAAACACAGTTGGAGAGATGAGAAGTACTCAAGTGAAGACAAATGTAATATCTGAGCTCTCATTGAGAACTTAGGATAATATCTCAATTGTAACATGCAGAATCTTTGGTTTCTAAAAAAGAGCAATGCCACTTCAGTGCTGTGTGATATTGTCATGAAATTATTTCGTTCCATTCATAAACTCTGAAGAAGCCAGCAGTATGATTGTTTTCCATTCAAATACAGAAATATCCTGTATTAGGTTCTCTAGAGATACAGAATCGACCCAATGAATATATATATATATATATATATATATATGTATATGTATATGTATATGTATTGAGTTGGCTTACAGTATGGCTGAGGCAGTCCAGCAATTGCTGCCAGTAGCTGAGGTAGTCCAACGATGGCTGCCAGTATCTGCTCAGTTCGGTAGTCAAGTGGGTGATGGCTGAAGACTGGAGAATTCCTAGAATCTTTAGTCTAGCTGACGATGACTTGGAGGGTTGGAAGGCTAGAGGGTTGAAGAGACCGGAGGGCTGGAAGGAAGAGTGATTCTTAGCACAGCTGAAATAAGCATCTCTTCTCTTCGGTGGCTCCTTTTTTTATGATGCAGTACTGGGAGAATCCTATGAAATCTTGGGAGGTTCTGATAGGATCTAGGGTAGGTATAATCCTTTCAGGTGGTCTCAGTTGATCCAGGTGTGGTCTCAGGCCATCTTAGTTAATACCAGGTGTGTCAAGTTGACACCCAGGATTAATTATCACATATCCCATGGTTACAATTCTTTTTTAGTAGTCATTATAAAATATTCTGTTTTCAAGTATATTATATATTAATCTACAACTGTGCATTATTTCTTGTGTTCTTAGCAGTGATATTATCATTAATGGATCATGTCACAGAAGGAGTAGAATTTGCATGCACCCTGACTATATGCTTTAGCATGTGTGTACATGTGTCTATTTTATGCTATTATACTTATAATCTATTCCTTTCATGTCAAGATATGGCAGACAGTTCAATGTAGAATAGTTATCTCAAATTTACTTGTCAAACAACTTACTAATACTTCCAACTAAATTATATAAGTATTTTTGAGGATACAGGGAAAAGACACCCCTCTTATTGCTTGGCATTAGGCTCTTTTGTATTTTCAGCTTTCCCCTAAAATTTATACAAGTTTCTGTAATGTTATTTATACTGTACTGTCACATCCAGGTGATAATGGGAATTATTTTGTACTTAAATTACAATAATTGAACTAACATTTAATTTCAGCTGATACTCTAACCTTGATAAAAGAGGTTGATAAGCATTTTGATTTTTTGTCCTTTCTTTTTACCTTTCTGGAGCATACAACTGCTTTGAGACTGAAGAGAGACTTCTATGATGGAAGAAATGGCTTACCTTCATTCTCGATAATTCTGTGATCCATATCATTCTTAGTTTGATCATGGTCTTGAATTTTCTCTTTCCCTCAGGTATGCAATCCCTGCATCTCCAAATTCTTAGCTATGATGTCTATTTCTGTAATCTTTATGAATCAAGTTATCCTTGAGGACTGCTTTCAAACACACTGATAAGTCATCCATGCCCCAGCGAGTATTCAGATGCCTGACAATACAGGTATCCTAGATGAAATCCAGTGGGTCACATCTGCAAAAAGACATGAAAATAGGAAGCTGACAGATCAGAGAAGAGAAAATATGAGGTGGGACATGAAGGGAGTTGGGCTTGAGTAGTAAGGGGTAAAAACACATAAATTCATTGTATTTATGCAAGAAAATGTCAAATAAAAAGTAAAAATTGTATGTAATGATAGGCTTCCTTATCATTTTAACTTATTGTATTTGTAAAAATGTAATGTAAAATAATATTATATATTCTGTTAGATTCCAGTTAGGAATTTATCTTTTAATATATATGCCATTATGCAGAAGAAAAAAAAAAAAGAAGTTCCTTTTTCTTTCTGTTATATGATCAAATTCTGTCAGACATCATCGTCTTTGTTACTGTGTTAATATGAAACATAAATAGACAAGAATATAAAGTTTAAAATGTGCAATAAATTCATGTCTTTTTTATATTTGGAAGCCTAAGAATGATTCCATCTTTTAAAATAAAAGATATTAATCAAATTGCCCCTAGCAGGTTGAGCAGCTCTGTTGTGTTATATTTAGTATCTGAGATATAAATAACCAGATAAATGTATTTTGAAGGCCAGTGTAAGATATATAAAATAAACTGTTTTAGGAAAGTAAAAATAAGATAACATTATTAAAATTGTGCAAGGATAAAAAATAAATAATAAATGTGATCCACAAAAGTAGAGATACTTAATATGAAAGACAAATACAAAGTCCTAGGAAAGTAAACAGAACAGAGAAAGAGCAGACTAATGCAAATAAATGAACTTACAGAAACAAAAGAGCAACTAGGCATGAAAAGAACTTAAATAGCTTGCCATTGCTACATAATTGTTCAGTTGCTTATATTAAAGGACATAATCTTCTATCCATATTTAACCTAATATCTTACTTATTTTAAGTTAGGATTTCTATTTTTATTTTCTTTTCATAACAGTTTCTAATAGTTTTCATGATTTTAAGATTTTTAAAAGTATTTTCTGTGTATCTTAACTGGATGATTAAATATGTCCATAACCATTTATAAAGAATTATAATCTACATGGTGATAGGTGAAGATATAGTACTTGTAGACTACTATTGGGTCATTAAGGTTTTACCCTCATGGGAAGAATAATCCATTCATGAATGAATGAATGATTAGATTAACTTGAGCTTGTATCTGATATAAAATCCATTGTTTTGTCTTTTGCATATGTCTATCTTACCATAATGTTTCTGTGCTGACTTAAAACTCTGTGGAGAGCTCTCATCAGCAAGAAGACCTTTTCTGTGGGTTGGTGATATAGCTCAGTGGTAGAATGCTTGCCTAGAGTGCTAGGGTGCATGTAATTTTGATATTCCATCCCTCTTTGAGACAGGAAAACAAGACTAACTAATCAACCAATCACACACACACACACACACACACACACACACACACACACACATACACACACCTTCCACTCTCTCACTATATGAAGCCCACCCACTGATTTTATGGCGCTTGGAGTGGAGATGGTGTTCCCATAACATTAAGACACTTTATCTTGAGCTAAAAATCTCATTTTTTTCTTTTTGCTTCCCTTTCTTCCTGCCTACCCTTTATCTCTTTTATTATTTTTGTGTATCCAGTGCCTTCTAGTAGTTTTAATCTCTAGAAACAGAGTTCTTCAGTAGAGTACATGGAGGCTACTATCTCAGAACAAACTGTTTCTGAGATATGTGTTAGCAGAAGCTTTCTTACTAGGATAGAGTGGAAGAGAAGATATCAATATATAGAATAGCATTTCTTGATTTTACTTTACTCACAATCTACCATGGAATACATACGATAGCATTTCTTGATTTTAATTTGCTTGATTTTATTTTATTTTTTTAACATTTTTTATTATTATTTCCGCTCATACAAACTTAATAGGTAGACCAGTTCCCTCTCCCCCCTCCTCCTCCCCCCGAACCCCCTACTCCCCCTCCCTCCCTCCCCATCTTCCAGTGCCTCCCCCCCCCCAATTCCCAGAGAGTCCTTTATTGTGTATGCCTAACTCTCCTCTTGGTCCTCCTTTCCGATGACATACAAGGACCCAGTGGCATTTCCCTGAACCCTTTCTCGTGTTCCCCTTAAGCATAGGAACACTACTGTGGCTGTCAATCCCTTGCCTCCAAGGATCTTGGTGCCTTTAGCCGATGTTAGACTTTGTGAGGTCAATAGTGTGTTGGACATGGCGCAGGGCATGCAAAGTCTTATTATGATTGCTTCAGCCTTAACTTGTATGGAGTATCTTACATATCATTGCTCCTCCCATCCTTTTGCTCTTACACTCTTACCGCCCCCTCTTCCGCAAATTTCCCTGAGCTTCAGGATAGGGAGAGATTAGGCTGGCCTAGTTCTAGGTGGTTGATATAGAGTCTCTGAAGTTCTGGATAGTGGTTTGTTGATTTTCTTTTGCAGTTTTGCTGCTTCTGCAATGCCCTTCACTCCATTCTGATGGGCACTGTATGTCACCCCCTGGTCAGAGACAAAAAACTGTTAAACTGGAGTCTTGTTATAATAGCACATTCAAGGGTAGATGTAATAAAAGCAGGAAACCTTAGTGAGAGAGGGGTCAGTCACCCATTTGCAAAATGATCACTTTTCATCTGCCAGACTATATGCCCTCCCCTTCTGGAGAGATCATACCCCCTCAGTTGTATATGATCAGGAATGAACATCTGTGAACTTAACCAGGTGTCACATTACTTACTTGCATTCCTTGGAGGCCGATTTTCTCTGCTGTAACATGGTCCCCTCTCTCCTTGTGTCTGGTGTGGCCCTCCAACACCATCCCTCCTATTCACAATCCTTGTAATTTGCTTGATTTTAAATGCAGATTCTGAGCGTGAACTCTTGTCAAGATGGAAGGATCTGAATTCCTAAAACCCTGTTCCCAGGACAGACTCCCTGCTGACCACACACAAAGACAAGCTCTCTGCTTAGCACACACTAGGAAGCAAATGGAGTGATTTCCTAGGGTTGCCGGGTCCAGTCAGGTGCTTGGCAGGCATCATGGGTTTCTGCTGAATCTGCCACCAAAGTCTTTATCCCACTCTTTTTCTTCGTTTCATTCACAATACTGAAACTAGGAAGATAGATTTCTTTAAATAAAAAAAAAATCAAGATTCTTTTTAAATAAGCTCAGAGAACATTTATTCTCCAGTCTTAAACAAACAGGATGTGGTAAGAGACACCTGTTGCTTCAGCCACATGCATGTTTAAAGAAAATTATAGATGGTTATGTTTCCCCCTGGCTTATTTATTTCCAATGAGAAGTAAATATTAATACTGTTGAATAATGCAGTGCTTCGGTCTTACATAATTTCCACATTGACAGCTTTGACCCGCTCTCCTTCAGCTTCATTTGTTTGATATTTATATTGGCAAGAACTTTACCTTGTGTTTCTCCACTCTTTCTCTCAAATCCACATTCAATAATCTTTTATTAACAATGAAAATTTGAGGCTAGACTTATAAAATTGCACAGTATTACATACCATGATATGTTTTTCTTTCACAAAAACTTCTTACCAGGAGTTTACTTCTTGCCAGTGTTTACAAAAGCAAAGCTAATGCATTCCATAAGGTTTAATTACTCTTTCTACTCCATGTTGAGATAATTCCTGTGTAAATAAGGAAAGATGATTCTTGGAATACTTTCTTGGCATTAATAAAATAATTCTAACACTAGAATACTCTTCCAAAAGCTGTGCTGGAGAACAATGAACATTACATAATATCTTTTTGGCACAATAGTGTTCTATTCCCTCTACAAAGTGGTTAGGAGTAAACAATACAATGAGTTTGCCCTCATTGAGATATATATATACACACACACATATAGGTTAGAAATATTCCATTAATCTTCTAGCTAACAACTTAGAAAAATCATTGTACAATGAAATAGAGAAAGGATTTAATGATTTCCATGAAGAAAGTAACAATTTTCACAGGTCATTCATAGAGAATAATATGTTCATAGATAGAAGTCCACCAGTCAAATTATCTAAATTTCATTTTGCGTCATTCATATTTCAGAGTATTTTTAAAGCTATCAAATAGAACAGATATAAATTGATTAAATGGAAAAATATAATTAAATTAGCACTATATTATATATTTTAGTAAACTTAGAGCATTATAAAACTTATCCCCATTAAATATGCTATTGAGATGTAGAATTCAAGTATGTAATATTAAATTAAGCCCAAATGCTGTTGCTGTTGTTTGAAGTAGGTGCAGCATTTGCTGAGGACCTGCGCTGCGAGCAGATCAGACTCTCTAAAGAATTGTTTCCAAGGACCGGGTCTACTCCAGGGCCTTTCTCCCCTATCATTCTTTCCAGCATTTGTTTTTGTTTCTTGATGAAGCCGTTCTAACTGGGTTGAGATGGAACGATGGAACGTCAGTGCTTTTTTTTAAAATTTTTTTTATTATTTATTCAATTGTGCACGTGTATGTGTGCGTGTATGTGTGTGTGCACGCGCGCGCGTATGCGTGTAGAACCATGGAAGAATTCGGGAACCACCATGGACCGCCTCCTCCTTGTTTACTCTGCCCCGGGATTCACAGGCTCCGCCCTACCAGGACCAGAAACAGAGGCCACCCCCGCTTCCGCCCGGCATCTATACGTGGGGTCTAGGATCCGAACTCAGGACCTTCTGTCTGCAAGGCGGAGGCTTAACCCCTGAGCCACCTCTCCAGCCCCGTCAGGGCTTTTTTGATGACCATTTTCCTAAGAGTTAAACATTATTTAATAAATGTTTTTGATCTGGTGTACTGCCTCACAAAACTCTGTACAGAAGTTGCCAACTTATTGACCGCATTCCTTCTTCAGGGGTAAAGTTATACAAGTTCTTGGTTTTTCTGGATTTGATTCTTCGGCTGATGAAAGGCTAGTGAAGATTTTCCCACATTCTCAAGGATGGATTTTTCACTTGCTTGCTTTTCCTCTGCTGTACAGAAGCATTATGACTTTGTTTAATCTCATTTACCCATTCTTGCTGTTGTTTTCTAAGGTAGCATGATCCTATGAGGATGTCATTGCTCATGCTTGTGCCTTGAAGACTTCTACTATGTTTTCTAGATTTCATGCAGGTCTTTGATCCATTTGAAATTAATTTTTTAAAAAAATATGGAATGCTTTGTAAATTTGGGTGTTATCCTTGCATGGGGGCCATATTATTATTATCTGTATTGTTCCAATTTTAGTATATATATATATATATATATATATATATGCTGCCGAATTACTGCACTGATGTCCACTCTCATAGTGCTTAGGCACTATATATATATATATATATATATATATATATATATATATGCTATAGACCAAATGAGATAACAAGTATCTGAGAATAGTTCAGTCCAACAGTGCAGAATGAGTATTCTTTCAACAGTTCTCATAATGTTTCTCAAATATAGTTCATGCTTCAGGTGACTCAAACTGAAATAAATGACTCAACATGGAACCTGTGCAACATGGAGATGCAAGAACTTATCTCATCAGAGCATAATGGTATGAAACTAGAGATTGATAGCCAGATAAAGAAAATGCAGAGATCTAGAAAGTTTGAACAATACACATTTGAAGAATTAGTGGCTCACTGAGAAAGTTGCATAAGTTTTAAAGTTGCTAAAAGAAAATAAAAGGAACTATAAAATATCAGAATCTATGGGACACAGGGAAGACAGTTCCATAAGGATGATTTTAGCTATGAGATGATATATTAAAAAAATCAGAGAAAAGGTTGGGGGGTGGGCCAGTGGATACTGGTACTGTATGTGGGAGGACCATATTTTTCTTCTCCAGAGACTATGCAAAAACGTAAAAGATAGTCGTGAATGTCTAGTTAGTTGATGAGCCCTGAGTTCAATTGAGAGACATTTCAATAATAAAAGTAGAGAAGAATTTGAGAAGACAGCCATATATTCATTCTTGTACACAGGTGCACTTACACACACATAGACATGAAAAACACAAGCATGCAAAAAATAAAACCAGCAAAATCTCAATAACCTTATGACAAAGCTCAGGGAATTAGAAAACTATCAATAAGGCAATAAGCAATAAAATTATAAAGATGGAAATTAATGAAGTACAGGTTAAAAGAACATAACAAATATCAATAAAGAAAAATTTTGAATCTTTAAAAAGAAATATTAGTAACAAACCTTGGGCCAAATTATGCAAAAGAAAAAGAATAATACCCAAATGAATGAAATTATAGACAAAAAGGGAATGCTCAAACAGATATAACAAATTATCTAACCAACCCAAAAATCTAGCACAGTATATAGATTTTTGGCAATATACCCTATTGAATCTAAAAGGTATAAAAATAAACTAATGAATCACAAGTAAAAGTTTGACACAGTAATGAAGACTCTCTATTTCAAAATGCTCAAGAATAGATGAATTTTCTGTTGAAATTTATAAGACCTTAAAGAATTAATGGCAATTCTTTTTAAAACTACTTCATGAAATAGAACAGTAAGAAAGCCTTCCATACTCATTTTATGAAGCTAGTATTATCCTGATACCGAAATCAAATAAGAACATAATGTGTAAGGGAAAGCAACACACCTGCATTCTATATGAGCATAAACACAAAATCCTCAATAGAATTCTTGAAGTCAAAATTCAAAAACAATAAATGATTGCAAATCATGATAAAGTTAGTTTTACTCTAGGAATGATGAGGTCTACCATATGAAAATAATTAAATGTAACATAGCACAAAATTACTATGAAAGACAAAAAATTACATGATCTATTCACATAGAATGTTCACCTTTGGCAAAATTCAAAATATACATGTGGTAAAGTCATGAATAAAACAAGAATAAAGGAACATACCAGGATATAACACAATCTTCATATCACAGACACATAGCTATCATCAGTACAGGCAATGATAAACTGAAATACTCCAGCAGGAAGGGGTGTCCACTCTCATTGTTCTTACTCAATAAAATATTTAAATTTTAGCCAAGATATTCATGTAAAAAAAACTAAAAGAGATAGTTGAAAAGAGGAGAGGATGATATCTTTTATTTAGAAGACCCAACTTAATCCCGAGACACTTAGAATTGATTATAGCTGTTCCCCATTTCAGTGACCCATGCAAACATCTGAGTCTATATGAGTATAACGCACAATAACCTGAGGGCTTCAGATATCTCCGTTCTGAAGTGCTTTTAAAGCACTCCAAGGCTGCTTTTATTAGAAAGCACAAATACCACATACGCAAAATGTAGTGTCAGATACAAAGCAGACCATACAAGGATTCCCTACCAATACTGATAGGAGGCAGCAGGGTTTACTTCAAGGATAACAAGAAGACACACCATAATCCTTAGGATCGTAGTCATAGAGGTGGATTATCTTATCCTGCCCCAGCATTCTGGGAGCTGGTGTGCAAGCAGGCATTACATGTCTCAAATATCCAGTAAGTTACTACTGGGCAAAATGTCATTGTTTTTAAGGAACTTGGGGGAAGGTAATAATATTATCATATTCAAAAATTAATAGTAATCTTTATCCTAAAATGAACCCACTGAGAAAGAAACAAAGATCAAAATACCTTTAACATTATCATTAAAACCGAAAGAAAAATCACCCAACGAGATAATCAATAATAAATAAGCCAGGAATAAACCTAACCAAGGAGTTTAAAAAGTCTCCACAGTGAAAAACACAAACTCAGAAGGGTATAGCTGGGGAAGAGGTTGGAAGATGGAAGGATTACTCATGTTTATTGGTTGGCAGAACTAATATTGACAGAAAAAAAAATCCTAAAATGTATATCGAAGCATGAAAGCCACCAATGGCAAAATAATGCTGAGCCAAAAAACAGCACTGTAGGTTTCCCAATGTCTGATTTAAAATTACAATAAAGAGATACAGCAACCCAAAGTAGCATGGTGTTGGCATACAACCAGACATGTACTGATAGAATAGATCATGGGACCTGGAAATAAATCTATGCACCTATAGCTGTGGAAAATTTAAAAAAGGAATCAATTGAAGGTGCACATCTTTTTAATAAATAAGATTAGGATAAATAAAATCTTTAAAAAATTATTTGAATGGGTATATATTTGCTAACATCTTATAATTACCAGAAATAGAATAAAGATACAATCTACTCAATATAAAGTGTACTTGTTGACATTTACTGTACTTAACCTATTTGTATTGTTCTATTAATAGCTTCAAAATTATTCTCTAAAAACGCAGAAGAATTATTCAAAAATAGATTGATAGATGAATCTTTGGATGTGTGTACATTATGTGTTCTGAATTTATGGGAGATTCATTGTATTGTGTTTGGAAATCACTGAAATTCATTTTCTATTTCCTCATACAGAGACTATCTATAATAGATTCTTAACTGAAAGTTTAATTATATATATTCTATATAGCATGTTATTCCTATATAGCATGGGAAAGAGATGGGACACTACTGTACCAGAAAAGATACTGAAATGTCTACATTAGTCTTTGGCAATTATTTTGGAATAATGTCTTTGCAAAAGAATTATTTTATAAATGGAAGACTGGTTTCCTACAATCATCTTTGTTTGTCCTGGGTTCATCTCATCATTGAATAGAACAGAATAATTAAACCTCAAAGAAAGAATTAGCTTTCATCTTTTAATCATAGCTGTTATGTACTGGCAAGCAATTTCTCTGAAAACATAAAAGTAACACGGTCTGTGGAGTTCTGCAATTTCATGGGTCTGTTCTCAATTTTGTACTAGCAACATGATATTATTGAACATGGACTGGAGATAAGTGTGGACAAATGTCTATTTCTACTTCGAGCAGTCTCAAAATTGGAGAAACATGAAGCAGAGCTGTTGCCAGTGTAAACATAAAACAAACAAAGATTTCATTAAATCTGCGAGGGTGAAAATTATGTAAAACTATAATATTTTGCATCATCCAACAAAAATAATACATATTTTAATATCTAGAAATGCATTACAGAAAACAACCGTTATAAATTTTGTTTGGGCATACATGTGACTAAAAACTATAGCTATCTGTTAGTACTCCTATTAGTTTGTGACTGGAATATGTTCTTTGAGCCAAAAAAAGAAGAGTTTGGATTTCTTATTTGCCATGTAGTTTGCTTCTCAAAAAGGAGTGAGACTTACAGTATTCATAAGCAAGGGATTTCATTCAGATTTGAACGTTTCAAGAGTTTATGATTGAGCAAGTCATTTGTTAATTAATTGAACTGTTCTTTTGTATTGCCTTATTGTCCATGTAACTTAGGAGCTATGTTATAACTACACCGAATAATCATCACCAAGTTTATGCCCAACCATGTACCCATTTTCGGAAGAAGAGTGGTGACAGTTTGTAAAATCAATATTCAGGTGCCTGGGAACACTCTGAATTTTGATCTATTTAGCACCAACGTTGTTAATAAAACTATTCTGCAGTCAGTGGGAGCTTTTGGAGCATTTTAATTGTATATAATGAGTGAGGGCCTACATACCGCCATGTCAGGTAACAAGTTGTATTTCAGGTCATCTGTATCTACTTTGGGGAATACAGGAAGTTCCTTCCCTGATTCTGCTAAAATCCTGATTGGATGGAAACATTTCATTGTGATCAGACCCCTGTCAGTAGTCAACATTTCCTTAATGTACTCCCTACAGAGGAATTGCTCATCTTGTAAGATAATCATGCAAATACATACCCAAGGATTCTTCTCACTATAGTATATTATTGTAAGTGAAGATGAGCATATATGTTTTGTGGAATATTATTGCTGTCCTGATCAAAGTTTGTGAACCTGAGTTGATAATATTTCTGTGTACATTTATCAATTAGTGTTTTTTTCTCATCTTGGCTATGATACTTTTTTCTAGTTTTTCATTAAAATTTAACTAGCACAGAAAGAGGCATGCTTAACTGAGACATCTTTTTACATGTTTGTCATTATACTCTTTGTCCTTGTTTTCTACCTGAATTGACTCATGTCCATAATGATTCTTGTTGGATTTTCTATTGAGAAGAAACATGGGAAGGTAGGACCAAGGTTCCACACTAAAAGTAATTCTATGCATTTTTAAAGAAATATTTTAATACAATCATAAATTGTCTATCTTACCGGCTTATTCTGTGGTTTTTTTATTTTGGAGTCATTGAGTTCTCTGTGATTCAAGATGAGAAAATGCTCTGATCTAAGTAGAGTAACTTTAAGTCTGAATGCTTAAAGTTGGATGAAAACCTGCCGAAGTATCCTTTTATTTATCTATTGTTGCAAAAAGATAGCCATACAGTGCTATAGTTAGACACAGGTGTCAACTTGAAGGTTGAAGGTTTGAGCTCTGGGCACATTTGTAGAGAATAGTAGTGAAAGTCCAGAGTTAACCTGCAAGAGATTGTCTAGCTGATGGGGAAAGGCCCCGCCGATGGTGGGTATAACTAGTCCCTGAGTAGGAGAAAAAGATGGAGGGAACTGGTTGAGAGAACTGGCATTCTCCTGTATACTTGGACAGACATTCTGGTCTGTGAGAATTGTCCCTTTCTTAGCTGTCATCTGGTTATTTTGTGGCCAGTTTTCATGGTTCCTGCTGTTGGTGTGAACTCTCCTACCAAGGTGGACAAGGAACTGTAACTGGATTATCCTAAGAGAAAATAAAGCCCCTTGTTCCCTTTCATCAGCACGCTTCTTATTTTGAATTCCGGAGACCAGGTTTCATTGCATATTGCTTCTCTGAGAGTCCAGTCTAGTGTGATACCAGGTTAATCTTAGAGCTTGTCAAAAACTAGAGATAGAGTCAAAAGCTCTGACAGATTCTCTCAGGAAATCCAGATGTATACTCCCATGTTGCAATCATTGAAAGATGCATTTTTTTAGTAACATTGAATTTTATAATTCAATGGTTGCTTCATAAAATCCTGAAACCAAAGCAATCCTGAACAGTGTGGGTAATTTCTCTGATTTATTTTGAAGTACAAAATTTGAAAATAAAAACAAACTAGAGAAATGTCTCAGGGGTTAAGACTCTGCCTTTCAAGCAGAAGGTCCTGAATCCGGACCCCAGGTTCTAGGTAAAAATGCCAGGTGGAAATGGGGGCAGTTTACACTTCCAGGCCTGGTGGGCAGAACCTGTGAAATCCCAGAGTGAAGCAAGAAAGTGGTAAAAGCAATCTAGGATGATTTCCCCAAGTCACCCTTGATTACCCACAGGGATAAACAGTGCTTGCTGATACACACACACACACACACACACACACACACACACACACACACAAACTCGAAAAAAATCTTTGAATTTGTAACTTGCTTATGCTTTAACTCAAATTTCCTGATTGAGTTAATCATGGCTTTACATAAACATTGAAGTTTCACGTGTGCGTAAAGGATAAATCAATTTATTCATTCAACCATGAATACATTTGTTCATTCAATCATTTCATCCATTGTTTTAAATCAAAATGTAAATGCTTTATCATAAGATTTCAAAATTAATTTGATAATTGTATTTTAGCCAAATTAGAAATAAATTTCATTTACAAATACATTGTTTAAGTATGTTAGTCAATAAACATTGTATGACCGGGGAGTTCACTTGCTTTTGACAAATGTAAATTATATCTGCTGCTGCAAGACAAATTATACTTTTCTATTATTTTTCCTCCCCCTCACTTCATATGTCTGTGTGCATGTGAATGTACATGTGTGTGATTGCAAATGTGTATTGATATACATGTATTTTGATTCTCAGCAAACTTTTCTCCAAATGCCAGCTGTTGAACATGAAGTAAGTATATCTGTATAAAGAGACCAAATATTACGTAAACAATGAATTCAAAATATCTTATATATTCACTGTTATTTTGATTTATCAGCTTTCACATCTTCAAACAATGACTGTTATGTGCATTTCTATGAAAAAAAAAGCCTTTCTGGTGTGGTATTGGAACCCAGTGCCTTGTACATACTATGCATGTGCTCTGTCACTGAGCTATACTCTAGCCTAAAGTATCTATAATGTGTCTCACAGATAAAGATAGTAGTATAGTCTATCAGGGTGGCCAAGACATGGTAACTAGAATGTCCCAGTCTAAAGCATTGCTATTGGACATGCTAGCTTGCTGAAGGATCAGGAACAGAGGGCAGAAAAGTAGAAGTTCTAGGTTAGAGCTGCAAATCCCTACCTCCATTGACTAAACTCTGCAAGCCTTGACAAGGTTCCAACAATCTCCCTAAAATGGTGCAGACAAATGACACTAAAAGTTCAAACAAAAGAGTCAATGAAAGACATTTCACATCTGAACTATTTAGAAAGTAATACAGCCAGAGCAATTCACATGCATGGTTGAGGTTCAGTGTCTGGTCTTGTGATTTCTAGGTATATGAAGAATAGATTTCTTTTCAGATATGAAAGGAGTGACAAAATAAAATACTTTATTTATGGACTTGCATTTCTATAATTACCAGATTCTGTTTTAGATTAATGAGCATAATCAGGACACCACATCAGAGGTGAACAATGTTGTGTGTGTGTGTGTGTGTGTGTGTGTGTGTGTGTGTGTGTGTGTGTGTAGTTAGGACTTTCTGAGTAAGAAAACTGTTTTTTGCAGAAGTTACAGAAGTTACTGGATATTAGCTATTGCTCCCACTCAGAAACTTCCTGTTTCTCTTTGTAAAATATTATGTCACATTCCAAACAGAGGACAACTTCTAGTCTTTTGTACTTTAACAGACCCTGTAAAAGTTTCTTTCATTGCTTGCTATTGTAGACAGTTACTAAGAAGCTGTCCTAATTCAGATTAACTATGTGGGTCATGATTATGAAGCTCTTTTCCTACAACACTAGAGAGTTATCTGTACCAGCTCAGACCTCATGCTGTAGCCCTCATCAAATCACTGAAGAAAAGAGAAACAGATAAGACCATTTCTGAAAGTGGTAACAATTGGAGTTGATCTAGAAATGTCATACTTTTTCCCCAGAATAATATAAGCACAGTATAAAAAAAATCTCAAACCTTCACTGAGTTTTCAATATAATAGTGTAAGAACTTTAATTTTTAGTGGTTTATAGTGTTCACTACTGGATTAGATCCTTGATGTTTCTTTTTCCCCTGAGCCACTTCCCTCTTTTTTTTTTTTTTTTTTCTTTCTTACTCCTTGTTACGACTTATCACCTTTTTCCTTTCCCTTACTAGCTTTTCTTATCTATTTACCCTGTTCCTTTGTCTCCTCTTTCTTTGGGTCTTTTCTCTATCCCCTAAGTTATGTTCCTTTGTGATTATAGTGCATCTTATAGAAATTTCCCTTGAGAATATCATTTTCAGGGCTTAGTTCTAGATTCCACTCATAAGGGAGAACATTCAACATCTGTCTTTCTGTGTCTGGGATATTTTGCTCAGTATAACTTCTAACTGCATCCATTTACCAGGAATTTTCATCATTTTTTTTCTTTGATAGCTGAATAGTATTCTATTGTGTGTATGCACAACATTTTCATTATCCTTTCATCTACTGCTGGGCACTGAGGCTGTTTCCATGACTTTGCTATTGTGAATAGAGCTGTAGTGAACATGGACATACACATGCCTTTATAATAACATGAAACATTCCTTGGGAATATTCCTAGGAATGGTATAGTTGTATCATATGGCATTTCAATTTTTATCTTTTTTAGGAACTGCCATACTGACCTCCAGAGCCACTGTACAAGTTTGCATTCTCACCAGCAATGCATGAGGATTCCCTTCTCCCCACATGTTTGTGTTTTGGATTTTAGCCATTCTGACTAGGGTGAGATGATATATCAGGATGGTTTTGATTTGCTTTTCCTTAATAGCTAGGGAGATGGAACATTTTTAAAGGAAGATTTTGTATATATATACCACATTTAGATATTTTAAATTCATTTTGGGAAAAGTTTCTTTTAAGTTCTAAGGCCCATTTTTTTTTGTCTTTGCTCATCTTTTATTATAACACCTTTGTGATTTATTAGAAAAAATTAAATTAATCATGCAAGCTCAATAGGTACCCCTCTCCTCTCACTCCCCCATTGTCCCCCATTGCACTCTCCTCCCTTCCCCCCTTCCTTTCACTCCCCTCCCTCCCTCCCTGTCTCCAGGTGGCTCACTCTTACTCCCTCCTATCTCCTGAAGCATCCATATATGTGGACACTGAACCTCCCTCTGAGTCCTCCATGCTAGTGAGGGTTCAGGACTCAGTGGCATAACCTGGGGCCCCTTCTTGAGCTCCCCATTAGCATGGGAACTCTATTATGACTGTTTAATCCCTTAGCTCTAAGGATCATCCTACTACTTGGAGCTTTCTTCCCTGTAATCCATTCCAAACTTTGGAGGAAGGGGTTCTTGACATGTCAGCCATTGTACAAGTCAGGCAAAGTCCAATCCTGGCTGCTGCAGCTCTGACTTGTGTGGACTTTCTTGCATATCATTGGTCTTCCTTATCTTTAGGCTCTTATGATCTTGTTGCCTCCTCTTCTGCAAGGTTCCCTGAGATTTAGGATGGGGAAAGATTTGGCTGGTCTGGTTCCAGGTGATTAATGAAGAGTCTTTGTTGTTCTGAATTATGGTTTGTTGTTTCCAGTTTAGCTTTACCTGCACTGACTTTGGCTGCATTCTCACTGGTATCCAAGGTCACCTCCTAACCAAAGACAAAACTGTTTAAATGAAGGTCTTAATATAAGAGAAGACTCAAATATAGATGGAAGAAAAAGAGTAGGACATAACAGTGAGGGAGGATCACTGTCCCATTTGTGGAATGGTTACCTTCTATCTGCCAGTCCCTACACCCTCTGTGATTGGTGAGATCAAATCTGTTCAGTCTCAAGTGATCAGGAAAGGAAGGGAGAGTGAGCTGCACCAGATGTCTCACTACTTACATGCAATACTTGACCGTGGCCTATTTTCTGTACTGAAGCATGATGCCCTATCTCCTTTTTTTTTTTTTTGATGCCCTCCTTCCCCTTCCCTCCTGTTTATAATCTCTGTGATATGCATATGAATATGTCATTAAGTTGGTTTGAAACTAGGATCCACCTATTAGGGAGTGCATGCAGTGCCTAACTTTCTGTGTCTGGGATACTTCGCTCAATATAATTTTTCTAATTTCATCCATTTCCTGGAAAATTTCATTAATTCATCTTTTTTGATAATAGTATTCCATTGTATAAATGTACCACATTTTCATTATCCACTAGTCAACTGTTGGGCATTTGTGTTGATTCCATGACTTTGCTATTGTAAATAGTGCTGCTATGAACACGGTTGTGCTTGTGTCATTGAGGTGAATTTTTGCTTTATGGGGGATTATTCCCAGAAGTGAAATAGGGTCATATGGCATTTCAATCTTTAACTTTTTAAAAAATCACCAGCCTGATTGCCAGAGTGGTTGCATAAGCCTGCATTCCCACCAGCAATGTAGGAGAGTTCCCTTCTCTCCACATCCTCTCCAGCATTTGGTGTTGTTTGTATTATGGATTTTTGCCATCCTGACTTGGATGAGATGATATCTCAGGGAGATTTTGATTTGTATTTCCCTGATGAATAAGGATGTGGAACATTTTTTAAGGTATTTGTTAGACATTTCAGTTTCATCCCTGGGAAAGTTTCTTTTGAGTTCCCAGGCCCATTTTTTAAATTGGGCCATTTATCTCCTTAGTGTTTAGTTTTCTAAGTTCTTTGTGCACTCTGGATAATAAAGCTCTATCAGATATATGGTTGGTGCAGATTTTCTCCCATTCTGTGGGTTGCTTTTTTGCTGGGTTTGCAATCTCTGTATCTGAACAGAAGCTCTTTAATTTCATAAGATCCCATTTGTTCAGTGTTGTTTCTAGTGACTCTGTTACTGGATTTCTGTTTAGGAACTGTTGGTCTAGCCCAATCAGCTCAAGGAGTTCCTCACCCTTTCAACTAGAGTTATTATAGTCTCTGGCCTAATACTGAAGTCCTTGATCCATTTGGAATTAATTTTTGTGCATGGTGACAAATACAGGTCCAATTTTAATCTTCCAGTTTTGCCAGCACCATTTGTTGAAGATGCTGTTCTTAGGCCCCTTTGTTAAAGATCAAATGGCTGTAATTGCGTAGGCTTATATCTGGGTCTTCAATCCTTACCCATTGATCTACATGTCTATTTTGTAGCCAATACAAGGCTGTTTTTATTATTATGGATTTGTAATATAAATTAAGGTTTGGTATGGTGATACCTCCAATAGTATTTTTGTTACTCAGGATTGTTTTTGCTATCCTGAATCTTTTGCGTTTCCATATGAATTTTAAGATTGTTTAGTCAATTTCTTTAAAAAATTGCTTGGGGATTTTGATTGGTATAGCATTGAATCTGTATTTGGTAGATGGTCATTTTTATGATATTAATTCTGCCAGTCCAGGAACATGGGAGGTCTTTCCACCTTCTGGTGTCTTCTGTAATTTATTTCTTTAGGGTTTTAAGGTTTTCATTGTAAAGGTCTTTTACCTCCTTGGTTAGACTTATACCAAGGTATTTTGTACTTTTAGGGGCTATAGTAAATGGGATTGTTTCTCTCAAGGCTTTTTCACTTCTTGCATCCTTGGCATATAGGAAGGTCACTGATTTTTGCACCTTTATTTTGTAACTTTTCACCCTGCTGAACTTCTGTATTAGTTTGAGGAGTTTCCTGGTAAAGTTTTAGGATCACTCAGGTATACAATCATGTCATCTGCAAATAGAGATAACTTGACTTCTTCCTTGCCAATTTGAATCCCTTTTATTTCCCTCTCTTGTCTTATGGCTCCAGCTATTATTTCAAGTACAATATTGACTAGAAAGAAGTACTGAGAGTAGACAGCCTTTTCTCCTTTTTGACTGAAGCGGGAATGCTTCAAGTTTTTCCCCATTGAGTATAATCCTTGCTGTTGGCTTGTGGTATACAGCTTTTATTATGTTGATAAAGGTTCTTTCCATTCCAACTATCTGTAGGGTTTTGATGATAAAAGGATGCTGGATCATTTCCAAAGCTTTTTCTGCATCTATTCAGAGTATCATGTAATCTTGGACTTTGGATTGGTTTATATGATGGATTACATTTATTGATTTGCATATGTTGAACCACCTTGTGTGCCTGGGATAAAGCCTACTTGATTCCCATGAATGATCTTTTTGATATGTTTTTGAATCTGATTTGCTAAGATTTTGTTGAGAATCTTTGTATCTGTGTTCATCAAAGAGCTTGGCCTATAGTTTTCCTTTTTTAAGTGTATCTTTATTAGGTTTTGGGATTAAGACAATATTAGCTTCATAGAAAGAATTTGGCAGTGTTCCTTCCATCGCAATTTGATGGAGAAGTTTAAGGAGTACTGGTGTTAGTTGTTCCTTAAATGTTTGATAGAATTCTGTGCTGAATCCATCTGGTTCAGGACATTTTTGGTGGGAAGGTTTTGAGATTACTTCATTGATTTCCTCATATGTTATAGGACTATTTAAATAATTCACAACTTCCTGATTCAATTTAGGTAAGGTGTGCTTACTTAGGAACTCATCCATTTCTTTTGTGGTATAAAATTTCGTGGAGTGTAAGTTTTTGAAATATGACCTTATAATTCTCTGAATTTCTTGGGTATCAGTTGTGATAACTCCATTTTCATTTCTAATTTAGGTTAATTTCAGTTTTCTTACTCTTGATTTGGTTTATCTAGAGGTTTATCAATCTTACTGATTTTTTTTCAAAGAAGCAGCTTTTTGACTGGTCGATTCTTTGCATAGTTTTCCTTATTTCAATTTTGGATATTTCTTCCCTAATTTTGCTAATCTCCTCTCTTTTGGGATTGGATTGCTCCTGTGTGTCTAAAGCTTTAAGCTGCATTGTTAAGTTATTTATTTGTGATGTTTCTGTTTTTTTGATGTAGGCATTAAGAGCTATAAACTTACCTCTTAGGATGGGTTTCAGTGTCCCAAAGATTTTGATATGTTGTATTTTATTTACCATTCAGTTCTAGGAAATCTTGAATTTCCTTTATGATTTCTTCCTGAACCCAATTCTCATTCAGCATTATCGTGTTTAGTTTCTAAGAGTTAGTGTATTTTCTACTGTTGGTTGTATTGCATGGTGGTCTATAGGGTACAGGCTAAAATTTCAACTTTCCTGTATATGTGAGGATTCATTTTGTGGCCTAATATGTGGTCTATTTTGGAAACAGTTCCTTGATCTGCTGAGCAAAATGTGTATTCTTTGGTGGATGGATGGAAAATTTGATAGAGATCTGTAAGGTCCATTTCAGTTGGGGTTTGATTAAGTTCCAATATGTCTGTTAAGTTTTTGGCCCGTTTTTCTATCCCATGTTGAGAGGGCAGTGTTGAAATCCCCAAGAATTATCGTTTGGGGGTTGATTTCTCACTTTAGACACTGTAGGGTTTGCTTAATGAATGTGGAGGAGCCCATGTTAGGTGCATATATGTTCAGTATTTTGAAGTCTTCCTGGTGAATTGTACCTGTGACTAAAATGTAGTACCCATCTGTGTCTCTTATGATTTTTTTTTGGTTTGAAGTCCACTTTGTTAGGTAGCATAATTTCTACCCTTGCTTGTTTCTTGGTTCAATTAGCTTGAAGAAGTTTTATAGGTTTCGACTTTTAGAATGTACCTATCTTTTGTGGTGAGATGTGTTTCCTGAAGGCAGCAGATGGATGGGTTGTGATTTCTAATGCATGTTTGCAATCTGTATCTTTTGATTGGTGAATGAATTATATTGACACAGTGTTATAATGGAGAAATTACTTTTAATTCCTGACACTTTTTGTGTTTAGTGGCTTTCATCAATGTATTAATTATCTTGTAGGTTGTTGTGATATTATACTTCCCTTCTGTCTTCCTGGATATGCCTCATTCTTTTCTTCAAGCTTGAATGTCTTTTCTAGCATTTTTTGAAGGCCTGGTTTGGTAGTCATGTAAGCCTTCAAATTGTATTCATGTTGGAAAATTGTTCTTTCACCTCTTAATCATAACTGATAGTTTTGCTGGGTATATCAGCCTGGGTTGACATTTTTGCTCATTCAATACTTGAAGTACATCTCTCCAGCTCTTCTTGCCTTTACTGGCTCCACTGAAAACTCATTTGTTATTTTAATAGGTTTACCTTTAAGAGCGACTTTTTTTTTCCATTGAAGCTCTCAGCACATTTTCTTTGTTTTGTATGTGGAGAGTTTTGACTATTATTTGGTGTGGTGAATTTCTATTTTGGTCTGTTTGGGGTGCGTAATGCCTCTTGTATTTAGATGAGCCCCTCTTTCTTTAAATGAGGGAAGTTTTCCTTTATGATAATTTGAAAAATTTCCTCAGGTGTAGTATCTTGGGATTCTTGTTCTGGTATTCCATAAATGTGTATGTTATGCTTCTTCAAGGTGTCCCATAACTCTTGAATATTCCTTTCAAGTACCTTTTTGGCTTTAACAATCTCTTCCATTGAACTGGTTAGTTCTTCCATTTTGTCTTTAAGATCTGAAATTCTATTTTCTGCCTCATTAGTCCTGTTGATAAGGACTCTCTGTTGAATTCTGGTTTGAAGACAACTTGTCTTTTAATTCAATTTTAAACTCTGCTTGAGATTGTTTTAACTGCTCTATGCCTATTTTTTTTTCTTCATCTACTTTTCTCATTTCCTCCAAGTGCCTGTTGTAGTCCTGTTCAAAGTGGTTGATGTGATTATTTAACTCCTTCCAGATTTCCTCTTTCGTAGTATTGATCAAAGTAAAGATCAGGCTTTGAAAATCATTACCTTGGGTATGGCTTTCTTGGCTATTTTCTGTGAGTTTGTTCTGGTTGGATTCCATCATTATGTGGTTGATTCTTTTGGTAGGAGATTTGTTGTCTCGGTTTTTGTTTCTCATGAATTTTCGCTGTGACCTGGGAATTTTTGTTTTATTTCTTAAGATCTTCTTTTTGTTTTTGTGTGTTTTTTCTGAACTAAATTAGGTGGTATTACTACACCTGAGCAATTATTGTTAGTGTTTGCTTTGGAGTTGGGTATGCCTGTCTGGTGTTGTTATTTCCTAGATGAGGCTATTAGACTGTTAGTTAAGGTAGGTTTAGTAGACAAGATTTGAAATTAGTATGGTAGTGAACTTTTTAGGTTTACTTCTTTGGTGACATGTGAGAGTGAATGGTATAGTCTGTGAAGTTGTATGGGTTTTTGGGTGGCTATATGGAAAAGTTAAACTACAGTGACAGGAACTAGATGGTAAGAAGTGTTTAATTATCTTAGAGCTGGAAGCCAAGATTTTCTCTTATTTGATAGATTGATTTTAGAAAATCTCAGATAAATGGTGTTGGTCCCTTACCCCTTTGGTTGGGTTTCATCTGGAGTTTGTTGAATTCCCAGCAGCAGGGAGTCTGCCAGGGGACTGGGGTTGAAAGGCAGAGTGGCTAGTGGGGTGTGGTATAGGGGCCTTACCTGAGGAGTGGGGACTCAGTCCTGGTTCGGGTCTGGGATTTGAGCAGAAAGTATAGTTTTCTTTTGTGTGGTATTTTTATTTGGTTTTCGGATCTGTGTAATATTAGTTTGGTAAAAAGAGTTTGGAGTTGTTTCTTCTTTGCTATTTTGTGGGATAGCTTAAGGAGTAGTGGTGTTAGTTGCTCTTTAAATGTCTGCCAGAATTCTACACAGAATCCTTCAGGTCCTCGGCTTTTAAGAAGAATCTTAACCCAGGTATATAAGCCCCATGGGAAAGCAATTGCTCTCTGTGTGTGTTTTCATCCCCTTAATGTAGAAAAATTGTTCCTGACACTGTAAACCTATCCAAATAACAGTGGAAGGGAAGTAAATAGAAAAAGAAATCCTATTGTTAAATATAAAAGATTAACAATAAAACACCATTTGAATGCTTTTTTAAAATGCCTTAAATAGAAAAACTCTTGAAGCTCAAACAAATTGGGCCTTATTACAGTGGAAGATGAGTGAGGCAGAAAACAACATCAGAAAACAACCAGAGTGCAGAATATCATTAAACCTTGAATACTCAATGCTGATCAGCCCATCAAGGCTTAGGGAACCTCTCAAAAGCCTAAAGATAGGATACTGTGTTTCTGACCAACACACTTCAGCCAAGACAGGGCTGCTCTATTCAGGTCACAATGATGAGAGCTTCTTTCACCAGATCTACACAATGGCCCATTTATCAACATTCCACCAAGGAGGGGGAAGCTTAGAAGAAACAACTGCTCTCAGAGAGTATCTCAGGGGCAGGTTCTGGATGGGAAGAGGAATCTCCCTACTTATGACTTTACCCACTGAAGACCCACACAAAATTCAGCAGAACTCTGACTCCCTTACCAACACAGGCACCACAAAGTGATGCTTGTGATACAAGCAGAGGGACAGGAAGGGGAGTGAGACAGAGCACAACAGATGAAGGAGGAGTGTGGTAGAAGGGTGTGTGGATGTAGATTGTGGGAGAGGAGACAACTGGGTAGGGGAAGGACATCAGGGAAAAGACATAATCACTGTTTATTTGTAGATACATATATTTAAAAAAATAATTGTAATTTATATTTTCCACATTTGTAGACCTGGAAAGAATAAACATGCTGTGGATTGGAAAAAATTCAACATTACTCTGCATGCCATTAATTTTTTTCTGAGGAGCTATTTTTTAGCAATTTATGAAATGAGTTCAAAACAATATGAATATTTTTTTACTGTATAGATTTAACAACACAGCATTTTGCAACCACAGATTACTCTACTGACATTGCAGAAAAAGTCTCAGAAGGTATTACGGCTGTTCAAATACTCAATGATTAAACAATTAAACTGCTGCCAATGTTGTTATCTATGGAAATACATATGAGGAAGTAGAATTCAGGAGCCAATGAAGCCAGAAATTGGGACAGGTAGAAGATCATGTAGATAATAAAGAAAAAAAATTCATGTACCTTTGAGATCACTCATGGTGAAGGGAAATTCTCTTGGATGACTTAATTAAATTGACTATTTTTAAACCTAAGGAAATATATGGTAATTAGTTTTGTTCCATTTCAGTATAACTCTTATAATCTAGTATGAAATAGCTATTGACTGAGGTCACATTCTGTTGGAAAAAGTAGTGTCTAACTGAATGTAAGCATAATGTCTAATCTATAGTTATATTTTATGGGGACAGTTTCAGGTTAAAAAAGAAAAAGTTAACATTTATGTTCTCTGTAATGACATGTTGAATATTATCTCTTAGTAAGAATAATCAAACTTTTATTTAGTATTAAAGTAAAAATAAAAGAAACTTCCTTCTGGAAGGTATAAAATATCAGGTGAAAATGTTGTTTATAGTGCAGCATAAAATACCATATTGTATCATGTATTAGAAAAGTTTCAAGCATGAAATTATTGGGCTGTAGAGAGGGTTCAAGGGTTAAGACTCTGCCTTGCAAACAGAAGGTCCTAAGTTTGCATCTCAGGTCCCATGTACCTATGCCAGGCAAAAAATGGTGGAGGCCTATATTTTTGGCCCTGGTGGGTAGAGCCTGGGAAATCCCAGAGCAAAACAAAATGGAGGTAGAAGTAATCTAGGATGATTCCTGAAGTTACTCTTGGGCCTCAACAGGGACATATGGTGCCCTCTGATATGCTCGCATGCATACACACACACACACACACATATACACACACAAATAAATTAAAAAAACAACAAAAGTACCTTTATGAGATTATTATAAGTTCCTTATAATAAAATTGTGCATGGAGACAAACTATGGAAAACAATAAAGACATTAAAGAAGACTATTGATGGTCATTATGCAATTTAGTATAATAGAGAGAATAAAGGAAAACCATGGGTTGAGATGATGGATTTACACTTCTTATGCTAAAATCACAGCCAACCTGGACCCGAGGTCTCGTGAACAGCTGGAATGACTGGTCTTGATGAGGTAACTCAATCACCTATGAGGTCTTGGCAAAGACAAGCCTTTAGACATCTGCTCTTCTAGTCATGCAGGTTGCTCCAGTCTCTTGTTAGTGTCATTAAAAAGTACCATTGTTTGGACCTCATTTACCAGTATATGGTTGAATTTTATCATCTTCACAGCAATTTTTCAATTTAATATTTAATATTGTACTCAAAGAACAAATGCATATGGCAATGATAAAATTTCTAGATAATTTTTATATTATGCTAAAATAATGTCTTATGCTTAATATCTTCAAAGCATATACACTAAAATATGTTTCAATGCCTCAAATAAATTTTAGCTAAATATGTTAATATATCAAACTTCATATATTTGCCAGTGATGAAAGAACTGATTTCATTATGTGTGGACAGCACTTAAATCCTTTGCTCATTTCATTACCTAGATTCTGCCACAGGTAGCATCTTATGCATCAAAGAAATGTAAGAACACACATATGTACAAATTCAACACATTGCTTATTTCAACCAGTATGTGGAGTGAAATAGAACACTGTTCTATCTGCCAATATTTCCCAGATAATCCACATTTCTTTATAATAGTGGTTTTGGTAACTGTCCTATTGGCTGATGATTTTTATAAGTGAATTGTGTTTAGGAACATCTGACTTTTCTTATATTGGACTTGGTTCAATGTGTTAGTGGAGCAGAGTGATTAAATTTTGAACAAGGTATTAGCTTTACTTTCAACACAACATGTGAGCCCCAACTAACAAACAGCTTCTCAGTGGCCAAAACGAAAAGCATGGCTGGTGTTGTTCATCAAATTCAAGGCATAGTCTCAAATCTTAATTCAAATATAGGAACTTGAGGTTTTTAGAATGTGTATTTGAGAAACTGATAGACATTTGGCACATTTGTGTCAGAATAAGTTAAGTTGTCACATTCATGACCTTTGAGAAACGCAAGATAAAGCTCTAGGCAGTGAGAGTGAAATGAAGCTGAAAAGGAGTATCATATTCACTGACCTGGTAAATACATAATGCCACATGTGCCATATCATGTGACCTAACTGATGTTTGTTGTAGCATTTGGAGATAGGCCATGATTACATAATCAGCCATAATTTGTCCTTGAAGCATAATTGTGACTTTAAAGGACAGATTCTTCACAGTGTGTACTTTTCTTATTGTAGACAAAAATTCTCTGAAATAATCAAAGAGCATTCCAAATTCCCACTGCCACATCTCCTGTGTTGCAACTTCAAAGTTTATCATCTTACAAATTCTAGCCATAATGGAAGAAAAATTTTGGTACTTTATGTATCGGGGAGGCCCGTGAAACTGGCAAACACATCTGACCTCACTGCTTAAAAGTAGAAGGTTGTCCTATTATTATTGCATGATTGTAAGTGCCCGCACTTGCGAATCAATCATCATGAAGTTCAGTGGGGGTATCAGCAGGAATTGAACCAGGCCAGTGCTGGAGTGGTCTCAGCCAGAAGGAACGCCAAGATGATTTTATTCTCAGATAAATGTATATATATGTATATATATATATATGTCAAAATGTCAAATTATGGCAATCATCCTGAATCCCTAGCCATAGAGAAAATAACAAAGAATAGCAAAATCTTGTTCATACAAGAAGTTCAAAACAAATAGCAAGAAAGCATACAAGGAAATACATAGAAACATTTGTGTTTTACTGTATTGTTGCCACTATGCTGTTGAACAATCAGCAATTATATACTAGAAACAGACATTTATGATTTACTGTGTTTTCAAACAATCAGCAGTTTTGGAAAAGCATGTTTTCCTTGTCCAAGTTTGCTATATACGCATGCTGTATTTGTCTGAGGTAAGCTATTGTAAGGGGAAAAAAAAAAAACACTGTGAGCCATGTGGTGTCGCTTACGGCTTGAGAATCACAAGGAAAGCAAAACATCCTTTACAGGCCAATGAGCAGGAGACAAAGTGTCTCAACTGCTGGTCTTGCTTCCCAGACTGATGGGCTGAAAAGACCCCCAGAAAGCCAGCATCGACCCCCGCAAATGATAAACACAGGAGCAGCAGCTGTTCATCCCCGAGTCTATTAGGAATCCAGAATGTCCTGTCATCTATCTTAAACTATACTATCAGAACCTTTATTCAGTTGGATTCCTTGTGTAGTTGTACTTAAGAAATTCTTTTAGAAGTTCAAATCTTTCATTCTGCCTTGACATGGAACCTTTGGAGAAATGTATCTAGAAATAGAAATGATTCCTTCTAAGCTGAACGTTTCAGATGAGAGAAAGAGAGAGAAAGAGAGAGAGAGAGAGATAGAGAGACAGAGAGAGAGGGAAAGAGAGAGAGAGAGAGAGAAGATAGATGTATGCCATGACATATGACAGAGGTCAGAGGGCAACTTTCCATAGTCAGAAGTCAGTTCTCCTCTTTTAACACGTGAACTTCTGGTGACTGAACTCAGGTCACCATGTTTGTGAGCAGGCACTTAACACTTTGATCTATTTTACAGACTGAATTTCTGCAATATCTGAAAGAAAATGACCTCCAGTTTTGTTATCAATGCCTCTTAAATGCAGCGAAGAATTAAATAGAGTTTTAGATCAAGGTCCTGACATACTTGAGAAAAGTCAAGATATTTAGATGTTTCTAAAGAGGATGTACAGGAGCTTTTTTAAAAATTATTTTTATTTTATTTTTCAAGTGAAAAACTACTCAACTTTATTAAAAATTAGCAGTAGCCATAAAATATCCTTACATATCAAATAGCAATGTAACAGAAAAAGTGAAGTATACAGAGATGTTCATACCATAAATTAAAAATTTAAGAATAAACATAACCACAGAGAGGAAAATTGAATGAATATGCCTACTATATTCTTAAATGGTTCAGAAGGTTAATACTCACACAAACTGACACATGGCTCTAGAATAAGCAGAAATTTAGAGGCCACACTCAGGAATGAAGCTGCAGAACCACGAGACCCAGCTGGTAGCTGCCTAGAGGTTCACAGACCCAAGTGCATAGGCAGTTGTGCGGCCAGCCAGGAGCCTTCTGCCAATGTATTCTCGTGTTCAAATGTGGACCCAGTGTTTTCCAATCTCTGGTTCTTCTCAGGAGGACCCAAAACTTCAGGTTTTATAAATCCTAGCCAAATTGTTCCACTACATGCTGACAAAGCGATGTACAGGGAGCTCCACGTCATTTAGCCCTGGGTTTACAATCCCTAACTGATATGAGCAGAAAAATTAACTTGTAAGGACAAGAAGTCACTTGAATGTGATGAAGATCAACTACTCATCTTGCTTGCTTTTCCTGTACATCGTGGAACCTTCGGGTTGTAAAAAGTTAAGCAAGAAACAGAAGAGCAGCCTCTGGTTGCCCTCTACCCTCGGGCCGCCTGGCCTAGCATCTCATCATGCTTGGAGTAGTTTCCATAAGGTGCCCTCCCCTGCTCACACACACTTACCAAACACTCACATGCTTTCATTACTATGTTGCTTCCCCCTAGACTTTTCTCTCTTCTTGACGAAGAAAATCTTATTCTTCCAGTTTAGTGCAAATGTTAGAAAAAAACCCGGGAAGAATGAATTGTAAAAATCAACCCATCTACTGGGCATCGTCTCTGCTTCAGAGGGCAAAAGCTATAGAATTATTTTATCCTTAAAGGAGCTTTTTAAATTGGAACAAAGAACAAGTTTCTTGATTTGATGGTTGTGGGAGGATGAAAGGAAATAGTTTCATGACAACTAATTCACATACCATTAAAACCATGCTGTGTTTTAGAGCTAAAGTAGTCTACACATTAGAATGCATAATCTTTTATATCAATTATGATAAATCTATATGGCCTAACCTTTTTTATATTTTTCTGTAAAAGAGTCTGAATTATATGTACAGATGAAATAAATTTATCCTTATAAATGATAAATTTATCCTTTCCAGGTTGACATTTTATGGATATCTGAAAATTTTGTGCTTCACTATTGAAATTCTCAGTGCATTTGTTTTCTCTCTAGAACTTTTCTTACAGATTCAAGAGAGCTGCAACATTTCAAAGTTTATGTATTTTGGATTTAAAGAAAAATATTCAACAAAGAGTTACTATTCTCCTATCCAAAAGCTGAAGTAAATTTTGACATTTACAATGTCAAATTTGACAATTACAATGCAGGTCAGTAAGAAAATAAGGATGTGGAAGTGAGATTTGTACCAGGTGATAAATCAGAGATTTTGAAACTTTGAACATCTTCAGTGCTTATGCAATATTTGATGTCTTATTTGGCAAATATCAGAGTTCGTGACAAAAGAAAGCATTGTCTATTTTTAGGAAAGGTCATCCAAAATATACACTCCCACCAATATTTATAGTGATCATATGGAAAAAGAGAACTAAAATTCCTTTTAGACTTCAGAAGCCAAAAGCATCTATGTTTGGTGACAGTGAGTATGGTATCCTGAAATTATCAAATTTACTTCAATTCTCAATTAATTTAGCAATAGAGAAGTTTATTTATACATTAGTTAAAACATGATTCTCTTTTGAAATTTACAACCTTGATTCTGTTGGTAAAATTATTTTGCTAAATGCATCTTCCTTATTTTTCCTACTTATTTGACATCTTGATATTAGGGGTCTAAAAAAGAAAAAAGGGACAGAAAGAACATAAGCCAATAACTATGCTTGTGATGTTATCTGTGGGTTTTATTTTTTCATAGTAATTTAAATTGAAAAGTATGTGGTTACTAAAATAGTATAGATAGAATGATACTTTAATCTGAATCTCTATAGAAGATGGCAAACCGAGTCTGAAATTGTATTAGTACTTATCATCAGCATTTGTACTTTTTAAAAATCATATATTTTACAAATTGTAGAGTTCACTAATGGACTACTCATGATGTTCTTAGTAATGAAGAAAGTCAGGCTAGCTGTGCTGACTAGACAGACTCCCTCATAACTCACATGTTCTAGTTTCATGTGAAGGTATAATATCTTTGACTTGCTCCCTCTTTTATTTTTCAGCAATATCTTTTTAAAATCTTTCCTCCTCTTCTTACTCTGCTGTCAAACTGTGAAGGATAATTAAATAATAGCCTTAATAGTCATAGTTCGATAAGCCATAAACTAATCTTGGCCCACTAAGGAAAGTTCTAAAGAGGCTTCAATGATGTTTTTGCAGCAAATGAATAGAAATATTTTATTTTTTGTAAATAGCTAAAGGTCAGATCAGTGGTTTTTTAAAATTATTTATTCAATTGTGCGTGCGTGTGTGTGTGTGTGTGTGTGTGTGTGTGTGTAGAACCACGGAAGAATTCCGGAACCACAATGGACGCCTCCACCTCCTCTCTGTTTACTCTGCCCCTGGATTCACAGGCTCAGCCCTACCAGGACCAGAAACGCAGGCCGCCCCCGCTTCTGCCTGGCGTCTATATGTGGGGTCTAGGATCCAAACTCAGGACCTTCTGCCTGCAAGGCAGAGGATTAACCCCTGAGCCACCTCTCCAGCCCCAGATCAGTGGTTTTTATGTACAGTTTTTATTGTAATTATATTTGAGTAGTTCTTTAAAAATACAGATTATACTAAATATAAGCAATTACATTATCCAATTGCATGAGTTTCTATTGTGTGACAGTAAATCATGGGTGTCAACTTGACCACATCTTCCATTAACTAAGATAAACTGTAAGAATACCCAGAGAGATTATCTGGATCAATACATTTACAACACAAAGACCAGCCTTAGATCTGATTGGAACTTCCCAGTAACAGACCAGATAAAAAAAAGCCATAGAAGAGAAGACTTGGAAGAAAGACTCTCTGAAGTTGTGCTTAAAAACTCTCTTCCCTCCTGCCACCCAGCTTTTTCACTTTTTTGACCCTCCAGCCCTCCAACCTTCTAAGTCTTCAATGTGACTAAAGACTCTTCAAAAATCCTCTAGCCTTCAGCCATCACCCACTGAGCAACTACTGGCAGCCATTATTGGACTATATCAGTCATATCTCATAAGCCAATTTAACAAATTCCCTTTTTATATATTCATTATGCCGATTCTGTGGCTCTAGAGAATACTGACCAATTCAGGTTGTGATATGGTTAGTGGTCTTAGAAAAACAGAATTGTAAGTATGAATTTTGCTAGCCGACTTGGTGATATCTGGAGCTGGCTCTCCAACACAATGAAACCTCCAGCTACTAAAGACTGCCCTGGCAGCATAGAGAACACTAAAATTGTTTGGAGTGAGCTGTTTTGAGAACTGATGAAGATAGTGTGTTGGACAATCCTGATTCACCTCTTGTGAGGGAGTGAGGATCTGAATGGATCCTTGAATCCTTGGAGATTCTGTATATAAAACTTTTGACACTATGAGTAAAAATATAGATGCTACTAGCATCTCTCGATAAAGTACAAAAGGGAACTTATTAAGTTGGCTTACGAGATATGGCTGAGATCGTCTAATAATAGATGCCAGTGGCTGCCTCAGTCAGGATTCCAGTGAGTGACAGCTGAAGGCTAGAGGATTCCATTGAAGACGTGCAGGTTTGGAGGGCTGGAGGGTTGAAGAAATGAAGAAGCTGGGTGGCAGGAGGCAAAAGAGTTTTTTTTTTTTTTTTTTTTTTTTTTTTTAACATATCTTTAGAAAGTCTGTCTTCCAAGACTTCTCTTCTATGGTTCCTTTTATCTGGAACTATCTGGGAAGTTCCAATCAGATCTAAGGCTGGTCATTGTATTGAAAATGTATTGATCCTGAGGAGGATAATGTCTTTGGGTAGTCAAACAGTTTATGTTAGTTAGCAGATGTGGTCAAATTGACACCCAGGATTAACTATCACAATTGTGACATGACATGCACTTTCCTAAAGGCTGTTTCCCAGCAGGTTAAAATGTTGTGGCTACTGAAAACAATGTGCTTCATCCATGTGTTTGGAAATACATTTTGTTTATTTTTGGAAGACTTCTCAAATCCTGAATCCCACATGAATGTTGTAAGTTATTCTTATTACTAATGATAACAAGTTAAATCACTTATCAGACTCATTTATCTATTACAAATTGCTGTGGTTCTAATAATCCGAATGTTCATACAGATTGGGTTTCTTCATTTTAAGAAAAAATTCTATTTTAAGGATTATGAAAACTAAAGAACAAATACTCTGGGAACTAAATAGTTGGTGTTGTCTCCATTCAGAGTGAGATCATTTCCTACTGGGATTATCCAAGTGAAGAGCATAATGTTGTGACTAATGATGGGTACATCCTCCCACTGAACAGAATTCCACATGGAAAAAATGATTCTGGTAATGTAGGTGAGTTTGGAGTGAAAGTACAGATTTAAACTGTCATTATTTTAACTCAAATTCATTGGATGCCCAAACTTCCTTATCAGTATGTAAACCTGGTCAATTTAAAGAACCATTAGACCATCTTGACTCCTATAATTAAAGCAGAGGTCTTAGTGAAACGACTCAAATTTGCCTCCAGGATGACATGCATGAGTGACAACTGTCAGGAGCTCAGAATCTCAGAACTAACTTTCAAGCACACTGAGTCTGTGGAATGTTTTAGTTTTTGGGTGTGATATTCTTGGTGGTACCTATGACCTGCTTCACTCTATCTCATGCCCATGGAGGACACTAAATGTCCAAGTCCGGTGGGTTTTTAAATAATTGCATTTGAATTTTCAGTTTCAAAAATATCCCTATTTGTGTATATTTTTCTTTTGCTTTTCATAAGATTTCTTGTAATCTAGAAACATGAACATTAAACGCGTCCACTTGAGGACATTTGTATTTGAGGACGGTGAGCTAGAGGAAGACTAGGACATTAGAACACTGGCAATTCTTTTGCCTCAATGGGTGTTGGAGAAGATCATCCCTAGGAAGTGGGAATAAGTTGCACTGTGGTGACTTGAGAGTTTTTGTTTTCATTTTTAGTACATTCTCGTGAAACATAAAATGTAAAATATTTTCCGTGTTTTTTTTTGCAGTCCCAAAGCCAGTAGTATTTCTACAGCATGGTTTATTTTCAACTGCTGGTGTTTGGGTTACCAACCTTCCCAACAACAGTCTGGCCTTCATTCTGGCTGATGCTGGTTGTGACGTGTGGTTGGGGAACAGCAGAGGGAATACCTGGGCCAAGAAACACTTGTACCTGGACACGAATTCTATAGAATTCTGGGCTTTTAGGTAGGAAAAATTCTGTTGCTCTTTTCTTTTTGCCCTTTAAAACAGTATCAACATTTTCAATATTTCAATAATTTGTTTCTGGATTAAAAGCATATTAATTTAATGACTAAATATGGAATTTTTTTATTTTTCTTTTTTCTCTCCTATTCCCATCTTCATTCCCATCTCCCCTTCCTACCCCTGTGACGACTCTTCATCTTTCCTGTTATGCTCCTCCTATTTTCAAGTCTTTTCACTTGTATGGTCCATTGTACCTCACCTAGTTGGTCTTCAATGTTATATGTCTGATATGATTCATGCTTC
This sequence comes from Typhlomys cinereus, assembly GCA_023101885.1. Classification (NCBI taxonomy): domain Eukaryota; kingdom Metazoa; phylum Chordata; class Mammalia; order Rodentia; family Platacanthomyidae; genus Typhlomys; species Typhlomys cinereus. Next base: position 837,396 of record JALPQD010000370.1, on the reverse strand, counting down.
AAAGAGTATCATCATAGATCAGCTGGTATATCATTGGGAATACCATCTCTTTCTTTTTATGGAATGATATTTTAAAATATTGCCTGGGAAAATAGCTTAAGTCTTTATGTTGTTATTTATATGTTTATGAATTCAGTGTAGTCTATTAGCCTATAATTCCTTTTCTAATCAATATTCTTCTTTCATTTAGTTTTTTTTTTTTTGCGTGCATGCATGCGTGTATGTGTGTTGTGTGTGTGTGTATCCCAGCAAGCACTTGAATATGTGTTGCCTGTGGAGGTTCCAAGTGACATCGGGAATCCTCTTGGGATTGCTTTACCTCCTTATTGCTTTGCTTTGGGGTTTCCCAGGTTGTGCCTTTCAGGGGGGAGATGGCAGGTGTCCACTCTTTCCACCAGGTATTTTTCATGGGATCTGCAGATCTATACTCAGGTCTTTTTGCATCCAAGGCAAAGGTTTTAATCTCTGAGTCATCTCCCTGGCCTCCATACACTTCTTTTTAAAAATAGTTTCAGGACTGGAGAGATAACTCACAAATTGCTTACTTTGCAAGCCTCCCATGTAAAAACACCAGGCAGAAATGGGAGCATATTGCTTTTCAGACCTAGAAAACAAGCCTTGGCAAATTCAAGGTAATAAAGAGGTAAAACAATCCAGGATGATTTCTGAAGTTACCCTTGGAGCGCCACAGGCACATGCAGTCCCTTTTCTACCCTCGCAGGCACCTACACACACGTACATATGCACCCTCACCTATACTCACTCAAAAGAATAATCTCATTAAAGAAGATCCAATATTCTTAATATGGATGTATTGGTGAGTGTAAAACCATGTTTATAGCTTTCATTGCAGTTTTTACTTCAAATGTACAGTTTGATTGAATGCAGAGCCTGTGTGCGTGATGTGTGTACATGCATATTTGCACAGGCACACAAGCGTGAGCAGATATACATGAACCCATGTGTGTAAATGAGTATAACAGTCAGGGAACAGCTTAAACTATTATGCAAGTTTCGTCCATATTTTTTTAATTGAATAGCATTTCTCACTGACCTGAGGCTTGCCAAGGACATAAGCAGGCTGGCAAGCAAGCTCTACACATCTACTTTATTTCCTACCCCCCTCTCATTGCTGGGGATTATGGCATTGTGTTCCAATGCACATATTATTTTAAACGTAGATTCTTGGGAGTGAACATAGATACTCAAGTACTTTTCTCACTCATGTATATTTGCAACCAGATCCTGTTATCTTTAGCGAAAAAGGAGAGATTTTGGCAACTCTACTGTCTCATTTTGGGGGGTGAGAGGTTAGATTTTTCAGAAAATTTAGTATAGAAGCATGGTGCTCTGAGTTAAGTTTAACATGCAATTCCCTGATATCATAGCTGGTGTCCTTAATTCTGTGCAATGATTTGAAGCTTGTGAGAACTGAATGTAGTGGTACTTAGGCAATATAGCAGCTAATACAGAAGTATTTTATTAATACTTGTGCTTATGGCTCAGGTCCCTTTTTACATGGATCATCATTGAAAAGATAGTGTGTTGTTACTGATGAAGAAGTAAACCATGTTTTGTTTTTCATTCTGTTTCCATACAGTTATGATGAGATGATAAGACTCGACCTTCCAGCCTCCATCGATTTCATTCTGAAGAAAACAGGACAAAAGCAAATTTACTATGTGGGCCATTCCCAGGGCACCCTCATTGGTACATTAAGGAAAGAATATTTGACAATGCTGATGATAATATATTATGAAATCATGCTAAAAATGTAAAAACATCAGCATCCTTTTTATAAATCATATGCATATATACGTGTATGTACATTTGTAGTTATGAATATTTAGAAAATTTAGAAAAGCTAAATGATTTTCAAAATTGAAAACTGAAATTCTGCTTTATAAATATTACACGTTAGAACAATATTTTTTAAAATTTTTTATTATTTTTATTTATTCAATTGTGCGTGTGTGTATGTATGTGCGTGCATGTGTGTGTGTGTGTGTGTGTGTGTGTGTGTGTGTGTGTGTGTGTGTAGAACCACAGACGAATTTGGGAACCACCATGGACGCCTCCACCTCCTTCTGCCCCGGGATTCACAGGCTCCACCCTACCAGGACCAGAAACGCAGTCTTCACCCCGCTTCCCCCTGGCGTCTATATGTGCGATCTGGGATCCGAACTCAGGACCTTCCGCCTGCAAGGCAGAGGCTTAACCCCTGAGCCACCTCTCCAGCCCTAGAACAATATTTTTTAAGACACATAAGCTCCTTAAACCAGGTGCAAGTGTTAGATACTCAGGATTTTCTATAACTACAATTTCCAAGACTAATGATCTACACTGCTCTTTTTTTGTGGAAGATTGCTGTGCGCACACTCTTAGGAATAGTCTTGTAACTTTGGCTTCCCGAGCTGTTAAGTTCTCCTGCCATAGCCAGCTTTCACATATCTTAACACAGCAGTATTTCAGCTACTATGTAGCTTTGCTTATTTTCACAATGCAAATCCAAGAAATAACAGATTTTTCTAACCTTCTACCCAGAATATTTTAAATTAATGGATATCTCTAATTACTTCATTACTTCAAATATATATGTGACTCTTACTTGGAAGATAATTCCTGGCTGTGTTTACAATGAATATTGTACTTTAAAGAAATCTCTTCTTTTCCCCAAAGCACACCATCTAGTGAGTAGGGTGTGCTATCATCGGTAAAGATTCATAGATACTTGAGGTATATGAGTTTTTGTTATCATGGCTGCTTTTGCAGTTTGCAGGATGCTTCATAGTAACTATGGAATCTGAGTAGATGCTGTTAAGACTTTCTCTCCTCTGGATTTTGCAGCGGTAACAATGACAACAGTGTCAAACCATTGCAAAATGTCTTTTAACGATAGACACTGCCCTTGCCCAAGAAAGGAAAGGCAGCTACAAAAGGTACAGGAAAAAGAAGATATAAGGCTGGAAAGTGTGCAGGACAAAAACAGTGTACAGGAAAGAGAAGAAAAATGCACTGCTGCCCAATCCATTTGTCACTGCAGCCTAAGTTTATGATTGCTTATATTTTGGGAGAAAGCCACAAGACAGATCATTTTTTGTAGAAGGCTCTATGCTAACGTTAATAAAAATACCTCTTTATATTAATTTCTGTGCATAGATGGATGGATAGGTAGATGATAAAATTCTCTGCGTGCATACATATGCTTGTAAGTGGGTTGGGATGGCACAATAGAATAAGGATCCATAAATGCAAAAATGACTGGAGGCCATGAAAATCAATGTTCAGGCTCCGAAGAAGATGTCTTCTTCAACCATTAGGAAAGACTTTATTTTAAAAAGTGTTCAACTGATACTTAAATATAGATAGCACGGTTGCTCAAATGTGGAGACAGCAGTACCAAGACTATCAACTGCATGCAGGTCCTTAAATCATGTAAAGCAGAATCAAGGTTTTCAAAACTGAAAGCAAAAACGGACTCAGTCAGAACAGCCCAGAATGGAAGCTGCCTGAGCACCAGAATTCCAGCACTTATAGTGAGACTGTTTAATGTGCAGAACAATAATATATTCCTTTTTCTGGATCATTTTTTTTTTCTATTAGAACAGAACACTAACTGTCACTGAAATTCAAGCTATACAAACAGAACTACCCACAGTGATTGGGAAAATAGAGAAGCAAGTGGAATGGAATTTCAGGAAATTAGGCTAGTGGCAAATGGGGAAGTAGCTACAGGGGGAAATCTCAGAGTTCTATTTCAATACTGACAAGGAGCAGACATGATTTTATGTGGGAAATAGCTTAACTACACATAAAGATTTGAAGTAGAAGAAGTACTGGCATAATAATCTATTATATTCTGTGCTTTCAGGTTTTGGGGCATTTTCAACAAATCAAGAACTTGCTAAAAAAATTAAAATCAACTTTGCCCTGGCTCCAGTTACCACCGTTAAGTACGTCAAAGGTGCTGGACGCACTCCTGCCTACTTCACTCCAACAACGTTCAAGGTTTGTGAGGTTTCTGAAGTGGTGACATGACAGTTTCAAGGAAAGGCCATGGCCACGTGAACCAAGCTGAAGGGAAGACATACCTGCTTGGCTTCGTGCTGAATGAGTCATGCATTTTTCCTGGTTGGCTCTAGCATGGCTCTTCTGGCAGCTTGGGAGCCTGAGTATTGCCTGACACAGTTCATCCACCATATTTTTTTTCTTTCCTTTTTATTTGCCTTTCTTATCTTTTGACACCTTCATTATGCAGTTTATTTTAAACAAACATTTAAACTGTATTATTTCTTTGTCAAGAAACATTACACCGCCTTTAAAAAATGTTGCACAGTAGCTTTTAAAAGTTGAATGAGTTTTCTTCCTTTTTTTTCTTTTTTTGAGACCATATTTTATTTATTTAATTATTTATTATTTATTTGTTTGTTTGTTTGTTATTTATATTCATTAACAGGGTCATGCATGAATACAATGCATTTATGTCATTTCCAACCATTATTGGTCAATTCTATCCCCCCTTTTTTTCCCAACCAGCCTCCCTCCTGTTTTCATGTCATTTTTTTCTTTGTTTGTTTTTTAACATGGGCACACTGAACTTGGTCTGTGTTTCCTGTTCTAATGTGTGCCTGAACACTTGCTGGAGCATGGATGATATGTAAATGGTCTTAACTCTTAGGAAACTAACTGCCCTTCCTTCAATCATCATGAACTCTCAATAGTGTTTCAGAGAGGTGTGGCACCCCATGGGGTCTTCTCTCTCCATGGTGCAATGTGATAGGCCAAATTTTGTGTGGGTCTTTTGGATGTGGACACAGCAACGGTGAGTTCATGAGTGCAGCTGTTCTGTCATGTCCAGAAAATACTGTCTGGTAGCATTCCTTCCCACCTTCTTGTTCTTCCACCCATTGACCTCTTTTCCATGACGTTCCCTGAGTCATGAGTGGAGAGTGGTTTAATTTTTTTTGTCTGAGACTTAACAGCCCGTGGTGATGTATGCTCTTCACTTCATTCAGTCGTGGCTCCGATTGAATACCTTCCATGCAGAATGAAGCGTTTTGGCGAGGTAGTGTTTAGGTGGCAGTTTGATATCGTGTAGTAGTTTGTCAGCCCCACCCAGGACCTAAGTCCTCCATAGCCACAGATTCTTGGCCTGGTGTACAGCACCAGACAAGTGTTCCCTGCTAAAAAGCAGCCTTAAATGTAGCAGATAAACACTACACAGGGAGACACAAAGAGGGATACACACAAGAATCTCAACTATCTTGAGATTTTTGTACCAGAAGCCCTAGGCAATTAAACAAAATTCCAACAATATCCAGGTATGTGATACCTCTAATAAGGCGTTGGTCAGAGAGGACATTTTCCGTTTTGCTAGTCACTATCTTGCCACTGTATACACTAAATTCTCCTCGTTGTTCTTGATGTCATTATTTTCATTATAAATCTAGTGCCAAAATATTGCAGGATCTCTTGGAACATATTGAAAGACAAACAAAATCACTGGAAACATTACACTTCAGGATGGCAACGATTGGCTGCACTTGCAGTTTTCTTTAATGAAAAAGCATCAGTTTTCCACAGTTTTGTTTGATGAATCTTACAACAATACAAGTATGGTTACAAAAGTTCTTCTGCTCCCTCTCTATCATTTCATATGATATCACTCAATTTTACCTGTTCGTTTGCTGTGGGGTGGCTCTCTGTGGGATCATTTGTGTTTATGCAATGCCGGACAATCATTTGTGCCTGTCCATATTCATACAGTGTATGTCTCTTTATAATTTTTATAACTCGATCACTCTTTATTCTTGTTTATGTTTGTAAGTGTTTTTAGTATCTTATGCACGTGTGTTTCCTAGAACACAATAAGTTTGCATTTATGTCGTAAAAGCAAACTTCCTACTCTGTATTCAGGAGGAAAGCATTTAGTTTTTTACTATTATATGATGTTTACATACATGAAAAATCTGGTAATTAATATTCTTAGGATGGTACTATCTATCCTAGCTACTGACACTGTCTTAAGGAATTCTTATTTATTTATTTATTATTTATTTATTTATTTATTTTTATTCAATTGTGCGTGTGTGTGTGTGTGTGTGTGTGTGTGTGTGTGTGTGTAGAACCACCATGAACTGCCTCCACCTCCTCCTTGTTTACTCTGCCCCGGGATTCACAGGCTCCGCCCTATCAGGACCAGAAACGAAGGCCACCCCCGCTTCCGCCCGGTGTCTATACATGGGGTCTAGGATCCGAACTCGGACCTTCTGCCTGAAAGGCACAGCCTTAACCCCTGAGCCACCTCTCTAGCTCCTGTCTTAAGGAATTCTTGATGATAGTATTCTATGCTTTCTGGTGTCTACAAGAGATTTTCTTTCTCTCCCCTCCCCCTCCTCTCCCTCCTCTCCCTCCTCCCCCTACTCTCCCTCCTCCCCCACTTCTCCCTCCTCCCCCTTCTCTCCTTTCTCCTTCTCTCCCTCCTCCCCCTCCTCTCCTTCTTCCCCCTCCTCTCCCTCCTCTTCCTACTCCTCCTTTTTTTTTTTTTTTAATAAGGTTTGGGATTGTCCCAGGTGGAACATTTTGAAACACAAGTTTGTCTTGTAAGTAGAGTTTCTTGAATAATTTGTTTTCAGTCAATGTCCCATTTCAGCTGTATTAGTGACCACAGAATCATTGACTTATTATTACACTAAGAGATGCAGAATATCAGAATACAGAATTAGGTTTTTTTTTCAGTTTTTACTTTCTTTTGGATCAGTTACACTCTAATTATTCTAAAAACATTGAATGATTTTTCTGGTTGGAAAGAGACTTATTCCAGACCTTGTAAGTAGGTAACAGTGTCCTTCAATATTATGACCCGCTGTCCTCAAATGATGTGAGGTTCCATAGTAAGCTGGAATCCAGGCAGAACCTGTGCAGATCTTTGTGTTCTCTCTCCCTTTCCTTCGATGGAAGCCTTAGCTACTTTGGTCTATAAATCTCACTAATTCATGAAAACTGGCAATTCTGGAATTCTTTTTAGATAGCAGGTAGGCAATAACTGGCCTCAACTTGTTAGATTCATATTTTACACATGAGTATCTCTTTCTGAATAATATCTCACACTTGAGTATTTTTTTCATTTTTGTTATTTCTGTTATTTTCATCCTTTCCAAAATAAGGATTTATTTTTCCTTCTCACACATTTCTCACACACCTTGTGTCCACAGATCTGCCTATTTTGGCATTTCATCTCAGTTGTAATCAGCACTGTGGTATCTTCTTTATTGGTTCTTTAATCTGGTATAAATATTTATAGTCCATCTTCATTGTAACATTGTAAGTATATTTGTATTTGAGAATAATATTCCATTGCATAAATATCTATATTTGTTTCATCTAAAAAGTCATTATTGACATGAGTGTTTTTTCAGTGTTTTCTGTTTTTACTCATTTATAAGTTTGGTGTGGATGCATGTTTTTTAATGAGGTAAATACCTAAAAATGAAAAGTCAGGTCATATGGTAACTGAGGCTTATTGGTTGTTTTATGAAGTTGCAAAGTACTTTGTCAAGTAGATGCACCAATTTTCATTCCAGCCTGTGTGGTGTGAGTGAGCCACATAATATCCAAAACATGATTATGTTTTGTTCTTTGAGCATCACCACTAGGTACATTTGAAGTAAGATTTGATTATAGCTTTTGGAAAAATGTTTACACAAATTCTGTGCTCAAAAAAAAATATAGAAGATAAGTGTTGGAAAGTCGGGTGAGATGGCATTGGGAATTGGAGGTAGAAACAGAAGGATGATGTGTTTAAGGTTGATCTGGGCTACATAATCAATTTGAAGCCAGCCTAATGTATTGTATGACACTGTCTCAAAAAGAAAAAACAATTAAAGAATTTGAAGGGTAGCAATAGTTATTAAAAAAATTCTGTGCTCATTTTTAATTGGGTTGTTTATAACTTTGGTTTTGAATTTTAGGAATTCTTTATTCTTGAAATGAGATATAAATCAGATATTCAATTTACTATGTTTTCTTTGACCCTATATGTAATATCTTTTCACTGTTTTAATGATCTTCTTAAACATGTAAAAGCTTTAATCTATGAAGTCAAAGTGATTTCTTATCTTTTCTCATTTGAGTTTTTTCCTGTCATATCTAAGAAACTATTACCTAATCCCAAGGTAGAAATAGTCACAAAGACTTTCCCTTTTATTTTCTTTTAAACATTTTATCTCTTACCTTAAGATTCAGATGCCATCTTGCTCTACTCAGGCATTTGAATGACTTTAAGCAAGGCTTTGCATATGGCATGAGGATAAGCGCCCTTTGTTTTTGCACATGGACATATGGTTCTTATAGATATGAAAAAACAGAAATATATAAACAGTTGTTTGTTTGTTTTACTATTTTCTCTATTTAATTGCTTTATATCTTTGTGGGAGATCATGAAATGCCACTATCTCTATGTCTATTATGCAATATCACATATTTTCCTTGCCTATCTTTATATTGAACATGAAAACCAAATGTAAATCTAACTTTTTCATTTTATTTCATTTTGTAATTGTCTATCAATGTTATATGCTGCTATTTAGGTCTTTTTCTGTGTGATTGTAGGAATCTACGAATAGTTTCTTGAAAAGTGGGATTTTTTTAAAAGAGTGTATTGAATCTGTATTTGTTGTATCATTTTGTTTTCAGTCTTCCACCTATCTTACATTTTTTTAGATCATCCATTCATTAACCAACTTTGTGAAGAAGGCATTATAACCATTTAATTAATGTAATTTAAAATATTTTATGTAATTTTATTCCCTTGACTAGAAATTATATTTCATACAGTCAGCTCAAATAATATTAATTTAACTTTGATGCTATGAAATCATTTGGAATACCTTAGCTCAACTTCTCTATTTGTGAGACTTGGTTTTTCATATAAAACTGTATTTCTGTGTTATAAGTTTTATATTTATTGATCTATTGAGTGCCCTCTAAATTGAAGCATGACAGAAATCATTTATTTATAATGAAATATTTTCTTTTTCTAAACACCTATGTACTTCCTCTTACCATTCCTGTCTGTTTACTAATGTAATTCAGGTTAAAGTCTAGTGTCCTTTCAATTCAAGCCTAAGACTTCTTGCAGTAATTTTGAAGGTCAGGTACTTTTTTTTTCTTACCTCTTAATGTTAGTGTTTTTTCTTTGCTTTTTGTATTGTGATTTCATTAAGTATAGAATTTTTGCTGGAACTCTTTTTTATCTTAAGATGCTGAAGATATCTGTGTTCATTCTTTCTGATGGGAACTAGTCACAATGAAGTTTCTTTGCATGCTGCTTAGTTCATCAATTTGCCTGGGACATGATTGGCTGTGAATGTCATGATGTCATCCTTTTGGATGTAAAGCTAATGGTTTTCACTACATTTGAAAAACTCGAGCCATTTTTCTTCAAGTATTCTTTTTCTGATATTTTCTTCATTGTCTACAATCATGGATGAGTTAACCTGCCCAATGGAGTCATGTAGGTCACTGGGGATAAAAGGGGATTTATCTTATAGAAGGGATTGACCCATTACCAAGCTATAAATCTAATAAAATGAATAAAAGTCAGTAGAACTTTCCCAAGTTTGATAGAAAGATTAAACTGAGAATTCTCTGGATGTTAGAATAGGTTTTGAAGAGCCTAAACCCGAAAGTTCCACTCCAGGAGCTAAGTTACTCTTTTCCAAAGTGAAGTTTATTGAAAGTTTCCTGTTTTTTAATGGTATGGAGTATGTAGATGACTAGTGGAAACAGAAAGCTAAAATATCTCATACTCATTACTCTTACTTAAAAGATTCAACAATTTTCCTTAAGTGAGTATTTCCTAACTATTGTAAGCCTGTGGCTAATTTCTAGGCATCCAAAGTTTTTTGAAGAATTTTAAGCAATGTCGTTTTTTTGTGACTGAAAAGTAACAACTTTGAGATGTCCGTGGTATGAGTATGGAGAATTCACCCAAGATGAATTTTTTATTTTTTCTTCTTGAAATAATTTTTGCATCAATGTACAAACATTTCACCCTGATGAAAATCAGGCTCTTGTGGTGGTGATAATTCTTGGCTTTCATTATGTGTCATCGTGATTTTGATAAATATAGTTCCATCCTGTGATCTTAATTTTCACTCAGTTTACCTTTGTGAAGAGTCCCTTTGTGAAAACCCATATATTGTGCAGTATAGGTGTTTCTTCCTGTTTTCCCATTTACTAACTCACCTCAAATACTATTGAAATTAAATTTAGCACATCTGTGATTTTTTCACAGGAAATTTTATTAATATAATGGGTGTGTTCCTTATGTGCAGAGAAATGCATATATTTAATACACTGTTCAATAGGTTTTGGTAAATGTTAAGCACCATATAACCACAATCAAAATAAATATGCAGACAAATTTCATCAACCCACAATGTTTATTATTCTCTTAAGTTTTAATTCCAGTTACACTAATTAAAAAAGAATTCTAGCACATGCCATTTTAATGGGAAACTTTCTCATATTGAATGTTGTTACAGTAAACTAAATCGATATGATATCCAGTATTTGTTGTCATTTTGCCTTATGTCTGTCATTTATTTTATTCTTTTTGATTTTTATTGGACAAAATCATTTTCTTTGCCTAAAATTTGTTCTTTAAATTTACCATTTTTAGGCCCTCTTTGGTGAAAAAGAATTTTTGCCTACTGTCTATTTTAGTTATATTGCTGGTTATACATGCAACTTTGACGTAGTGAATTTAGCCTGTGCTGGTATACTTGGATCACTGACTGGATATGATCCAATGCATTTAAATAAGGTATGTGTCATATTGCTTTAAATGCATTTATCAGTCATTGTCCTTAATTCTAGCCAAAAAGGAAGTCTTTACCTAAGCCTAAATCTTGAAGTATAATGAAATATAATCCCTACTCTGTTTTATAGCAGTTTCAGGTTTGGTATTAAGGTCTTTAGTACATTTGGAGTTAAGTTTTGCACAGGGTGAGAGGTAAGAATTTATTTTTTTTTTAACATGTAGATATCTAGTTTTCTTAGCACCATGTTTTGAAAATGCTGCTTTTGATTCAATGTGGGTGTTTTTTTTTGGTATTTTTGTCAATGTATCATATTTTCTTGTTTGTGTATTGATGATGCTGTATTATCCTCTTAACAGGTATGCTACAATTTGGGATAATTGACCTATACAATATATTAATCTATTCAGTACAATATGCATTAAAAATCAACATGTAGTTTACATATATTTCTGTGACTATATAAAAATGCAGTATATATCATATATGAATGAATGTAAAAAAGAGGTACAAGTGAATTTTAGTTTTTTCTCCTATACTTCTCATTCTAATGAATCTGGTGTTCATCTGATCACTGATCATTCAGTTTGATGCTTCTTTTCAGAAATAAAAGGTATTTCCACATAATGTTTCCATACGTAATACAAATTCCGTACAAAGGGAGATTCTTTAATATTACAAAATTTAAAGAAATATTAAATCAAATTTATTTAATATTTCACTTTGCTTAATATTTTTACTTTGTGTAAAATCAAATATTTAAAAAATATTTAGCTTCAAAATCCACAAACATATATGTAAAACTTTCTGGAACACGTAGGCAAAGCTCTCTTGAAAATTTTACACTGAGCCATTAGGGTGTGCCTTAACACCTCTTTAGTTAATAAATCTCATATTTTTATTGAAACAAGATATGTAGATTCCTTCCTGTGGTCAAAACACAGTATTTCACTTTAAACCCATTGAACAAAAAATTTAAGATATGATCAAAGCACAGTCCCATTATTTTGAAAGATTTATTTTCAGTGGGACAGAAGGAAAGATAGGATTGGTTAGTGTCAGAGTTAATCACAAGTGTCAACTTGACTCTTGAGGGTTTGAGCTCTGGGCACATTTGTAGAGAATTAATGGTTGAGTTAAGCCCGGAGCAAACCTGGAATAGATTGTCTAGCTGATGGGAAAAGTCCAGCCCATGGTGGGTGGGACTAGGCCCTGGAATAAATCACAGAGAGCTGTTTGAGAGAGTTGGCATCCTTGGCCAGACATGGTAGTCTGGCAAGTAAGGACCATCCCTCTCTCAGCCATTACATGAAGATGGTGTGGCCAGTTCCCTTGGCCTGGTATTGGTTGCATACTTTCCTGTCAAGCTGGACTGAGAACTATAACTGGATTATCAGTAAGAAAATAAATTCCTTGTTCCCTTAAGCCGTTTGATGGTCATTTATCAGCAACCGTGCAGGCGACCTGCAACAGTTAGTAAGGGATGAAATCACATAGACTCATTGCATTTATGGATAGAAGTGCTAAAGAACAAAAAATATTGATTCTCTTTCATGGGAAGATAGCAATTAATGTCAAATATGTTTGCTGTTTCCTTCTTGCTAGAGTCGACTTGATGTGTACATAAAACATAGCTTAGCGGGGACATCAGTGCAAACACTTCTGCACTATGGTCAGGTAAATTTTTTTTCCATTTTATCTTTTTGAACTCTTTCTGCCTTTATAAATCTCACATTCTTGATATATTGCCTTTGTTGTCAGTGTATTGGATCCATCTTAAACAGGTAAAAAAAGTCTTTAGTAATTCATTTTCATGGAAGGATGCAGACAGGAATTATAGGGATCTGAGGTCAATGGATAAACTGTAATAACTTTTCTTTTGCCTGTATATTCAGAGGCATATACCCTGTGACAGTCAAGATAGGAAGACAAAATTATGGCATCATTCTAATGTTATTTGTCAAGATGTGAGCTACTGCTTACACACAGTGTGCAAGTAAATTATTGGAGTTTTTCATTTCTTTCTAATGTATATATCATTAATATTTTAGATATGACATGCATGTACTCTTGGATTTCATGTGGCCTATCTGGTGTGAAAATTTTGATTCTGTCAGCTTATAACTAATAAAGTAACACATGTTACATCCTAAATTCTCTTTATATGGCTTTGCTTCCAGAAATCTGCTCAGCACTTTGACTTTGTTTCTATTTTGTTAATTAATTTATCACTACTAGAATGTTATTTTTATTTCCATTATAGACATACACTTTTGTGACACAAATATGTCTTAATATTTTGTGAAAATTCTTTTGTCATGGAGCATCATAGGAAAGTTATTATGTAAATGAAAAGATGCATGAAGGAAAGAATAGGATTGAAAATAAAATTTTAATGCAATTATCAGCCAACTTACTGTTCTGAAGCATATTTTAACTTGAAGTGTAGGGAAGTAAAACAATTTTTATACTAGTAGTAATTTGATATTTCATACTTTTTTAACACTTCATTAATTTGGATCTGATAATTCAGAATATTTGATTATTAAAATATTTATAGGCTGATATTTACTACATACTGCTATGATTACACATAGCATATATTTTAATGACTCAACAAATTTCTATTTTAAATAATTTGATGTTCATCTTTACTGAAATAATTTTGATATTTTCTTGACACTCAATTGAATCTTTTCTTACTATAGAGTATATATGAATATACTTTAAAAGTGGCTAAAATGATTGTAAAATGTATTTTGTTTAATATGTATCTTCAAATTAAGTCTATTGTAAAGAATGAATTAAAAGTTCATGTCCATAATTTTCAGGAAATGCCTTTTATCCCTTTTTATATAATCTGTAATTTTTCTAGGAATGTATTTTAGTAGCCATTCATCCAGGGATATATGTATAATTATGGAAGAAAATGTGTCATATTTGTATGTGGTGGACACTATTTTGGAACAATGCATCACATAATACAGCACAATGTACAACACAATGCAATACTGAAAAATTTGTGGTCCTATCATAATGGAAGGTCTTATGGGTAATGATCCATTTTATCTTTATTTAAGGCTATTAGGAAAGGTGTATTTCAAGCTTATGATTGGGGAGATTCACTTCTAAATATGCAACACTATAACCAGGTAAGTTTCTCTTTCCAAAATATAATGATTTAGACCTTTAAAAAGATATAAAGTATATGAAAGATCAAACCTTAAAGTTTCAAAAATATTTTGAAGGATTTTTTTCCCAAAGGAATTTATTCAATAACATACAAAGTAACATTACATATATTATGTCATTTGAACCTCAAAAATCTTAAGATAGTTTAGATTTATTGATGTGATCTATTCACATATAGTGAACCTAAGAGTCAGAAAGGTCTAGTTTGCAAAAATTATTGTTAGTATAACTTCAGCTTTGATTTCTAATCCATTTCAAGCTGGGTGTGGTGTCACATGCTTGGATACTAATCATACTGAATTAGAGGCTGAATTAGAAGAATTTCTTAGTGAAGTTAACACAGGTTATAAAGTGAGTTCCATGCCAATCAGGTTTATGCAGAGAGCTGTTTTCTTTAAAAGGAAACTTAACACTGTTTGAGGTGTCACAAATAATTTCTATGGACTTAATGGACACATTAGTACTACAATCATGTCGTAGACAAGAAAAAAAATTGTTTTTCATAGTTTGCCATGCTAATGACCTCTCTTCATTTTCCTTCAGACCACTCCTCCACTGTATAATGTGGAAGACATGAAGGTTCCCACTGCTTTGTGGACTGGTGGAAATGATTTTTTGGCAAACCCCAAAGATGTTGAAAATTTGGTACCCAAAATCTCTAATCTCATATACCATAAAACTATTTCTTATTATAATCATCTTGGTTTTATAGTAGGAACAAATGCTAAAGAACAGGTTTCCCAGGAAATTGTAACATTCATTTTTAAATCAAAGTGAGGTTGCAATTTTCTTTGGCTTTTCATATATTTTTAAATAATTCCAAAAGATGTTTTGCTTGTATAGGTATATATGCTTCCTCATTTGTTTGTTTTTACTTTTTAACTACTTTTGATTTTGAAGCAATTGAATAATTTGCATTTCTACACCACGTATGAACACCAATAAAACATTTAAGTCATCTTGTGAATGCTTCTAATTAATGGAGACTTTTACATTTCTTAAAAGAGAGTTCCTGGAATAGAAAGTCTACAATACTGTTGTGAGAGAAAGTCAGGCACATGGTGTGGTTTCAGGAATTGAGATGAAGATGTTAATCTTGTCTGCAATTCAGAAGTCTGCAATTCATTAGCCAGTGCAAGAGTTCTCCTGTCTCACAAGGCACTGCTTATAGTAACTTTCTCTGTTACAGAAAATCAAAGGAAATGTTTAGGGCTATTTTTCTATATTTCTTCTGGGATACGGTAATCCCAGGAAGAGTTTGGCAACAGTTTAATATGAAATGCTAAAGGCCAATAAGACATTTGCACTTTCTCCTGGGTTTCAAACCATTTTTCATTTTACACATTCATCATTTTACACATTTCATTTACACATTAGAGGACTGGTATCACTAACATGTGATATTTAGGATTGATTCAATCTTACATGCTGGAAGCCAATGAATAATGTATACTACTAGAAATGTTTTGGTCCTTCCCCTTCCCTCCCTTCTTTTCTCCTTCCCTCCCCTCTTCTCCTTTCCCCTCCCTTATCTTCCCCTTCCCTTCTCTTCATCTTTTCTCTTCCTTTTCCTTCATCTTTTCTCTTCCCTACATCTTTTCTCTTCCTTGTTCTGTGCCACCCTCCCCCCCCCCACTTTTTATCTAAAAAAAAAAAAAAAAAAAAAAGACCTCATTATGTCTTAGGCTGGTCTGGAAATCTCCATGAAGCTCAGACTGACCTTGAACATGTGTCGGCTTATGTTCAGCTTCACTTCTGGTGATACTTATATAAATCTAATGCCAAGATAGTTGCTCGAAAATTCTCTACTAGTTCTTTTACTGAGTCCACAAGCATTGAGAACTTTTAGACTATATTTTGCTATTATTCTGTCATATGTTTCACTGTCAAGAAAACATTTGCTTAATAATTTGAGGAAAACCCATCATTGCCCACTTACTGATGAAGAAGCATGAATACAAGAATTCCTAATTAAAAATACGTAATCTCACTGAAAGTCTCTGAATCTGTGCTTCTGTGAATAGTTAACTGGAGGAGACAGTTGATATTGACCAGTAAAGTGACTGAGGTATGCCATAGAATATTCATTTACAGGCAACATTTCCTGGTGTGTACAGCTAACACTGTTTGGGGAGGAGTTATGGGACAAGTTGGTACAGTGGAACGCTAGCCTTAGGCCACCTCCTTCTCAACAATAGTCATCTATTCACTCAGAGATGGACTTAATTCACTACTTTACTTGTAAGTCCTCCAGTTTCCATAAATTTTCATGAGATTTGTTCAAATATCCTTACATTAGACACTGGTGTAACACCATTTAATACTAGTTATAAAATGTCTATCCTGTAATCATGCATTAGCCTACAGAAATAAATAAGATATCTTAAAGGCATTAGTCATTATATAAGACTTCTGATGAAGTCTTAAAGTCCTTAAAGTCCAGCTTTGTCTCATTCAGAAGTTGTCTTTATCACAACTTAACAATCATTAACAACTGAAGTGGAGATGTTTGATGATGGAGGAAAATCTTTTTGTGCATCATTATCATGGTTGCAAAACTTTGAACAGGAAGAATAATATTTTTAGAAATAGCGATGGAACCTGTTGTATAAGAATTGAACCTCTGGAAACAACAGAAAAAGATGTAACTTGTATGTTCTAGTAAGAAGTCACATTTTTATATATTACACACACACACACTTATTATCTTAACCACATACACTTAACTTTTATGTGAAGAGTATATAAAACAGCAGAAGCAAAAATATTACCTATTATTACCAATGCTGAGCTGTGCCCCCACACATGCTGGTTTCCTTAATGCCGAGCAGACAATTTTATAAATGTGTGTTCTCTAAGATTTAGACTTTAGACTCATAAGTTATACAATGGATACCTCCCTTCTGGGAGCTTTTGTTGTAATTTTGTTTTTTCTTGGGATTCCCTTAGTGCCTGGGGGATATTTACAATCAGATATTCCTGTCATTTCAAATACCTTAAAAGGCTGGGGGAGATGCAGCTCTGGAGTCTTCCTGGGCGGTGGGAGCACACACACACACACACACACACACACACACACACACACACACACATACACACACATACACACACACACCACGGAGGAGTATTGGGTATTGTACTGGAAACATAGAACCTAAAAGATATCAAGTAATTTCCAAATCGTAATATATTTCAAAGTTCTCTAAAATCTAGTTCAACATGGGAACAATCACACTCTAACTTACAGGGGAAGAAACTGAGGTAACAAAGGAAAACAGTATCTCAGGATTGTGAATAGAACACTGCTGCAGTCCAGTTCAGGATATTGAATTAAATCACAGTTGAAGATTAGCTTTATCATATATTTAGGAGACAGATTATTTTACAAAAAAAGTACTAAGAAAGAAGCGTAACCATGGAATGCTTCTTTACTAGAACAAAGATCAATAGTGTTTATTGGTTTCTTTGTTGTTGATAGATAGAAATAACATCAGTAAGAAATAATCTCTTGACCACTCTACTCAAAATTAGAGTCATATTACACTTCCATTGAATTTGAAATATATACACATGACAAAGGGAAAAGGAAACTAACAAATTTCTCAATGACTTTTATTTGTTTTTCCACATAAATCCTCATTTGACTGTTTCTACATAAATACAATTAATTAGCAGAGTGGGCTGAACCTCCCATGTCTTCTTCAGAGTCACACAGATGGTTCCAGAAGATGAAGACAAAAGCATGGAACGCAGTGATTATCCCTGGCACTTGCTAATAAGCTCATATTGGCACTCCTTCATTCACCTGAAACTTAAACATGTTGAATTCATTCTTTTTCTTCAGTTTCACAAAAAGATATCCCATGCAACCTTCACATGAAAAGTGAATTAGATTAGCCCTGACTTCACCAGATCCCCAAGTTTGTCCCTAGTTCTCTACCAGCCTACCAACAAGGCCTGTTCTCATGTGGTCTGCAGACTTAGGCTTCTTCCCCTCAAGCATGCTTTTGTTCTGAACTTTACCAAGTGTCCCTACCCTGTACTCATCTAAGAGGTAAGAATCCGTGGATCACCTGCTTGTGGCTTGAAAACTTTGCCTCTTGTTACTGATGTGATTCACCCCTGCTCGCCCTGGTAGTAAGGAATCTCCCATACCTTAACCCAGTACCCCATGATCAAAGACCTCACTTCTCATTGTTGCTGGTCTGTGTTCTGCACCTGCATAGTGATTAGAGGTGTTCCTGGCACTTGTCCTAGAAGCTTCATTTTTTTGCAATGGAAGGTGTTTGATAAACTGGAGAATTGGAAATGAACAAAATGAAGAGTGTAAGTGACTGTGGATTGTTCCTCCCTAAATAAGTGATTTGACACATTCATCCAACTCGGGGCTCAGCTGGTATCATGGAAGAAGGGCTTCAAAATGTAAGAGGCTAAAGGCAGGGAGAGGTGCTGCCAGACAGTGTTTCTGACACAACAGAGTCTCTGCAACCATAACTCACTGCAGCAAAGTGAAATTTAGAAGCGAATGATGCTTGGTGTGTGTGTGTGTGTGTGTGTGTGTGTGTGTGTGTGTGTGTGTCTCCAGAGCAGAGCAAAGGACATTTATTTTGGCCTTATCATCACACGTGCAGGCCACACATGCACAGAAGAAGGATATGAGAGTGGGAGAAGAAAAAAATGTGGAAGAAGAAAGTAGGCAGTGGGAAAATTGAGGGATAGAGATTGGATATTAAGGTGTGACAATGACATAAATACATGTGGAAAGCCCCAAAAGGTTATGAATAAATGAATAAAAAAACAGAAAAATTCAGACTGAAATGAATCATTTAACCCTTGTATGGACTGAAATTAAAAATGAATTTTCCTTCTCTGACTGTGTTGCCTTTGCTTTTGCTGGCTCACCTCAAATGAAATGATATCTTGCATTACCTCAAGAAGCAACACAACAATTGCCTTCACGTTATTAGGAGTTCTGGTTGTGCTTGGTGTCCATACTTAATATGTACTAGACAGATTTTAAAATTCAAGTTTGGTTTACCATTTGAAAATCTGAAGAATCCTGAATTTTTGCCCTTATTTTAACTCATATTTAAACATAAGAGCTAAAAAAGAAAAAAGTTTACAACTTAGAATGATCAGAAGGCTGTCAATATTTTGCTAAAATATTTGTAAATATTGTCATTATAACATGAAATAGATATTAGACATAAATATAATTATGGAGACCCAATTTTTGCTGGAAAAAAGCTCTTTTATCATCTGAGCCCAAAGAAACACACAGGACATTGAAGATTATCAGAACTTATAAAAGACTCACATTTCTGATGTTTGATTTCTATCCAAATGAAATAATAAGGATGTTCCTCTAGCTTACACACAATTCACATTCCACCTGTGGGAAAAATATCAGCATAATCATTCTTTTATTTAATCATTCAGTAACTGTAATTTATAAATTTCATGACAATTTGATCCCATCTTATGAGATGATTTACTTTAAAATAGGGATGTTTTAGGAAACAAACCAGAAAAATTCTTACCTCAAAAAGTACAATATAGTGGGAAAGATACTTAAGATACTAGTATTTGAACATGTAATGTTATTCTCCCTTCCCCTCAGCCTTCTCCAAGGTCACAAATGAAGGTCTAGTCTCCAGCAGGTGGCACTGTTCTGAAAGGATTGTGAATTTTTTAGGTGGTGGAACCGGTTGGTAATAAGTCATCAAGGTGTAAATTTGTCGCTATATCTCATCCTGACCCTTCCTTTCTTTCTTCCCAGCTACTATGAGCTGGCCGAGTTGTTTTTTTCCAACACAATTGCTGCTATGATGTTGTGTCTTACCACAGACCAACAATAATAAGACCATCAGAGCTGGGAATGCAAACTTTGATATCTCGAGCCTAAAGAAACACTTTCTTTAAATTGTTTGTTTCAGACATGTCATAACATGAAAGGCTTACTGAGACAGATATGCCAACTCTATAAATAAAGCACAGGTGGTTTAAAGTGTAATGAAAACTCTTCAAGGAAATTTGCTGGTTGGAAAAAGTGATTTTTCTTGTTTGAGCAGGAAGGCATTCTTGGAAGACATGGATATAAATTGAACAGCAAGGTTAATCCAGTAAGACTAATTTATAGGAAATAAGATTTCAAATGGAGGGCAGTGCTTGTACAAAAGTTTAAGGACATTAATAATGTACTGCATTCGTATATTAAGATAAAGGTTACTGACACCCAGAAATGGAGGTCAATGGGAATAAAAGAAAAATGAGCTCGGTGGTACATGTAAGGCCAAGATCATGTGGATAGTGTGTATTACATAGAAATATTATGATAATCAAAATAATTGTTATTTAAAAACCAAATGTGTCACAGAAATATTATGGACATCACAGTTATTATTAAAGCAATCATTTTCAATGACAATGTATATTTTTGTTAGAGCTAATCATCATAGATTGTTATGACTCTATCTTCTTTATTTTTATTTTGGACATTATTGCAAACATTTTTTGTTGTTACAATCAAATATTTAGATTTGGTTGTTATAAAGAGAGTGATTTAGGTTATGATTTTGGAGATTTGAGAGCAAGGACATCTCTGCTCTAGTGGGAGCTTCGTGGTAGATGATATCACTAATATAGGAACTAAGCACAACATATCACATAGTCAGAAAAGAAGAAAGAAAATGGAAATAGACCAGAATCCTTTGTATTTTAAAAATGACTGAAAAAATAAGCCATTCTGAACCAGTGGAATCCACTTTTGTGAAACAGCATTAATTAATTAATTAACATGGTCTTGACTGTAGCATGTGTGTGACCTTATGAACTTCCTTGAGATTCTACCTCTAAAGGGTTGTCATATCAATATTGAAATCCTGGAAGCCCAGAATCCAGTATGGGAATATTCAGGCCACAAATCATCCAAAGCTAACACACCCTTTCTCCATTGTCTGACTGATATTATTTTCCATGCATATATGAATATATTTTCTGGGGGTAGTTTTATCCATTTCAACATCAATGTATAGCACCAATCATTGGCCAGAGAAATCACTGAAATTTATTGTCCTAATAGAATGGAGCTGCAAGTACTTTGGTATTTTTTTTGGCTTTGTTTGCTGCTGGGTTTGTTACTATTTCCTCAAGAACTGATGGTCTTTTTAAATATTTTATTTTTATTTAGTTTTTTGAGAAAGAAAGGGAGAAAGAAAGATTGAGAGAGATTGAGATTGAGAGAGAGGGATTGAGAGAGTGAAAGAGAAAAAGATTGAGATTTAGGGAGCAAGAGAGAGAGAAAGGGGGAGAGAGAGAGAGAGAGAGAGAGAGAGAGAGAGAGAGAGAGAGAGAGAGCATGCATGCTGTGCCAATGCTGCACATGTGGAGGTCAGAGAGCAACTTTCAGAAGCCAGTTCTCTTTTTCAACCATGTTGACATCCGGGAAGATTGAACCCAAGTCACCAGGTATGTGGCCAGATATCTTTACTTGCTCAGACATCTTGCCAATACTTATCTAATAAACTCATGGATATATTCATATTTTGATTATTAATGCTTTGCAACTTTGCTCCAGCAAATGCTCAGACACTTGCCACAAAAGGTAACCCAGCTAAAACTCACAGCCACACATACAAAGACATGGAATTAGGGAAACTAATAGGAAAGACAAAGGACAATAAAGGGTGAAAATAACACATATTCCATGTATTGGAATATGAATTTCTAAAAGAATAAAATAAATGAAACTTGCCTTTTCACATAAGCAAAATTCATTATTTTATGTGTCTATTTGTAACAAACTTCAGAAACTTTTTACTGAAACAGTTGTAGCTAATATTTCTAAACTCATCAGAGGGTGATACTTATCATTTAAACTAAAACAATTTCTGTAAGTTATTTTTCTTATTATTTTTTATTTCTTCCACTCATACAAAGTTGATAAGTACCCCATTCCCCTCCTTCCTTCTACCCCTCCCTGGATACCCTTGCTCCCTCCCCTCTTTTCACTTCCCTTTCTCCTCCTCCTTCCTTTTCTCCCAGTGTTACCTCCCCCCCCATCCTGGAGCATCCTTTAGTGTGCATATCAAACTTCCTTCTGGGTCCTCTTCTCTGATGAGGTGTAAGGACTCAGTGGTATTGCATAGAGCTCTTTTTTTGTGTTCCTCTTTAGTATAGGAACACTATTGTGGTTGTTAATCCCTAGCCTCTAAGAATCCTAGTGCCTGTGATCCATGCTAGACTTTGGGGATTCAATGATATGTTGGTAATTGCGCAGGTCATGCAAAGTCCTATTATGATTACTTCGGCCCTAACTTGTATAGAGTATCTTGCATATTGTTGCTCCTCCCCATCTTTAGGCGCTTAAAATCTCACTGCCCCCTCTTCTGCAAATTTCCCTGAGCTTTAGGATAGGGAGAGATTAGGCTGGTCTGATTCCAGGTGGTTGATGTAGAGTCTCTGATTTTCTGAATTATGGTTTGTTGATTTTTTTTTCAGTTTTGCTGCTCCTGCACCGCCCTTGGCTCCATCCTGATGGATATTGGATATCACCCCCTGGCCAAAGATAAAATGCTCTTAAAATAGAGTCTTATAAGAGTAGATTCAAAGGTAGATGGAGTAAGAGTAGGAGACCGCTTTGAGGTCAGTCTTCCATTTGCAGGATGGTTACCTTCTTTTTTAAAAATATTATTTATTATTTATTATTTATTCAATTGTACATGTGTGTGTATGTGCACGTGTATGTATGTGTGTGTGTGTGTAGAATCACTAGCAAAATCGGGAACTACCATGGACTGCCTCCACCTCCTCCTTGTTTACTTTCCCTGGGGATTCACAGGGTTCGCTCTACCAGGACCAGAAACGCAGGCTGCCCCTGCTTCCGCCTGGAGTCTACATGTAGGGTCTAGGATCCGAGCTCAGGACCTTCCGCCTGCAAGACAGAGGCTTAATCCCTGAGTTACCTTTCTAGCCCCAGGATGGCTACCTTCTATCTGCCAGACTCTATGCCCTCCTTTCTGGTGAGATCATACCCCATCAGACGCAAGTGACTAGTAAGGAGAGTCTGCGAGCCCACCAGATGTCTCATTACTTATTGCAGTCCTTGATGGTGGCCTATTTTCTCTGCTGTAGCATGATCCCCTCTCTCCTTGTTTCTGGTGGGGTCCTCCTTCCCCTTCCCTGCCTGCTTAAAATCTTTGCAACTACTCTAGGTATTACAGAGATTTATCATTGAGTGTGTCACTAAGTGGGTTTGGTACTAGGATCCACATATTAGGGAGTACATATGGCATGACACTTAATTTTCTGTGTCTGGGATATTTCACTCAGTATAATTATTTCTAATTCCATCCATTTTCTGGCAAATTTCATTAATTCATCATTTTTGATGGCTGAGTAGCATTCCATTGTATAAATGTACCATATTTTCCTTATCCACTCATCAACTGTTGGGCATTTGGGTTGATTCCATGACTTTGCTATTGTAAACAATGCTGCTATGAATATGGTTGTGCTTGTGCTATTGAGGTGAATTTTTGCTGTATGGGGGATTATTCCCAAAAGTGGAATAGCAGGGTCATATGGCATTTCAATCTTAAACTTCTTTAAGAATCTCCAGACGGCTCGGCAGAGTGGCTGTATGAGCCTGCATTCCCACCAGCAATGTAAGAGACTTCTCCCCTCTCCACATCCTCTCCAGCATTTGGTGTTGTTTGTATTGTGGATTTTTGTCATCCTGACTGGGGTGAGATGATATCTCAGGGAGGTTTTGATTTGCATTTCCCTGATGGCTAAGGATGTGGAGCATTTTTTAAGATGTTTGTTAGAAGTCTAGCATGGACTAAAGGCACTAGGATCTTTGGAGGCTAGGGGTCGACAGCCACAGTAGTGTTCCTATGCTTAAGCGAAACACAGGAAAGGTTTCTGGGAAATGCCGCTGGGCCCTTGCACCTCATTGGAGAGGAGGATCCAGAGGAGAATTGGGCATGCACATTAAAAGATCCTCTGGGGATGGGGGGTAGACACTGGGGGATGGGGAGGGAGAGGAGAGGGGAGAGGGGAACATGGGGGTGGGGGGGTGGAGGGAGGGAGGAGACCTGTGTACCTGTTAAGTTTGTATGAGTGTAAATAAATAAATAAATAAGATATTTGTTAGATATTTCAATTTCTTCCCTGGTAAAGTTTCTTCTAAGTTCCAAGGCCCATTTTTAATTGGGCCATTTGTTTCCTTGGTGTTTAGTTTTCTAAATTCTTTGTGCATTCTGGATAAAAGAGCTCTATCAGATATGTGGTTAGTGAGGATTTTCTCCTATTGTGTGCTTTGCCTTTGTGCTCAGGTTACAATCACTTTATCTGAACAGAAGCTCTTTAATTTCATAAGATCCCATCTGTTGAGTGTTGGTTGTACTGACTGTGGTATTGAATTTCCAATTAGGAACTGTTGGCCTAGTCCAATCAGCTTGAGGGAGTTCCCTACCCTTTCAACTAAGGTTTTTAAGGTCTCTGGCTTTATATTGGGGTCCTTGCTTGATTCATTTGGAATTAAGTCTTATACATGGTGACAAGTACGGGTTCAGTTTTAATCTCCATGTAGACAGCCAGTTTTGCCAGCACCATTTTTTGAAAATGCTGTTCTTTTTCCATTGGATTTTTTGGGCCCCTTTGTCAAAGATCAAATGGCTGTAATTGTGTGGGCTTATATCTGGGTCTTCAACCCTTATACATCGATCTGTGTGTCTATTCTGGAGTCAGTACCAGGCTATTTTTATAGCTATGGATTTGTAGTATAGACTGTTTGGTATGGTGTTACCTCCAGCAGTGTTTTTGTTACTCAGGGTTTCTGTTACTATCCTGGATCTTTTGTGCCTCCATATGAATTTTGAGATTATTTTATCAACCTCTTTAAAGAATTGCTTTGGGATTTTGAATGGTATAACATTGAATCTGTATATTGCCTTTGGTAGGATGGTCGTTTTTGTGATGTTGATTCTGCCAATCCAGGAACATGGGAGGCCTTTCCACCTTCTGATGTCTTCTGCAATTTCTTTCGGGTTTTAAAGTTTTCATTGTAAACGTCTTTTACCTCCTTGGTTAGGTTTATACCAAGGTATTTCATTTTTTTAGGAGCTGTAGTAAATCTCAGGGCTTTTTCACTTCTTTGATTCTGGGCATATAGGAAGGCCACTGATTTTTGTACATTTATTTTGTATCCTGTCACCCTGGTGAACTCCTGTGTTAGCTCAACGAGCTTCCTGGTGGAGTTTTTGGGATCACTCAGGTGATCATGTCATCTGCAAACAGAGATAACTTGACTTCTTCCTTGCCGATTTGAATCTGTTTTATCTCCCTTTCTTGTCTTATGGCTTTCGCTAAGACTTCAAGTACAATATTGAATAGAATTGGTGAGAGCGGACAGCCTTGTCTAGTTCCTGATGGAAGCGGAAATGCTTCAAGTTTTTCCCCATTGAGTATAATCCTTGCTGTAAACTTGTTGTATACAGCTTTTATTATGTTGATAAAGGTTCCTTCCATTCCAACTGCCTCTACAGTTTTGATCATAAAGGGCTGTTGGGGGCTGGAGAGGTGGCTCAGGGGTTAAGCCTCTGCCTTGCAGGCAGAAAACCCTGAGTTCAGATCCGAGATCTTGGTAGGGCAGAGAATGTGAATCCTGGGGCAAAGTAAACAAGGAGGAGGTGGACGCGGTCCATTGTGGTTTCCAAATTCACCCGTGGTTCTACACCCACATACACACACACACACGCACGCACAATTGAATAAGTAATAATAAAAATAAAGGGTTGTTGGATCTTGTCAAAAGCTTTTTCTGCATCTATTGAGAATATCATGTGGTCTTGAATTTTGGACTGGATAATTTATATGGTGAATTACATTTATTGATTTGTGTATATTGAACCAACCTTTTGTGCCTGGGATAAACCCTACTTGATCCCCCTGAATGATCTTTTTGATATGTTTTTGAATCTGATTTGCTAAGACTTTGTTGAGAATCTTTGCATCTGTGTTCATCAAAGAGATTGGCCTAGAGTTTTCTTTTTCAAGTGTATCTTTATTAGGTTTGGGGATTAAGACAATATTAGCTTCATAGAAAGACTCTGGTAGTGTTCCTTCCTTTCTTATTTGATGGAACAAGTTAAGGAGTTTTGGTGTTATTAGCTCCTTAAATGTCTGGTAGAACTCTGTGCTGAATCCATCTGTCCAGGACATTTTTGGTGGGAAGATTCGAGATTACTTCCTCAATTTCCTCATATGTTATAGGACTATTTAAATAATTCACAACTTCCTGATTCAATTTAGGTAAGTTGTGCTTACTTAGGAATTCATCCATTTCTTTTGTGTTGTCAAATTTCACAGAGTATAAGTTTTTGTAATATGATGCTATAATACTTTGAATTTTTTGGGTATCAGTAGTGATAACTCCATTTTCATTTCTAAGTTTGTTAATTTGTGTATTCTCTCTCTTGCTTTTGGTTAATTTAGCTAGGGATGTATCAATCTTATTGATTTTTTTCAAAGAATCAGCTTTTCGACTGATTGATTCTCTGTATCATTTTCTTAATCTCAATTTTGGATATTTGGATATTGCTAATCTCCACTTTTCTACTGCTTTTGGGATCAGATTGCTCTAGTGTCTCTAAAGCTTTAAGCTGCCTTGTTAAGTTATTTTTGTGATGTTTCCATTTTTTTATCTAGGCATTAAGAGCTATGAACTTACTTCTTAGGACAGCTTTCATTGTGTCCCAAAGATTTTGATAAGTTGTATTTTAAATATTGTTCACTTCCAGGAAATCTAGAATTTTCTTTGTAGTTTCTTCCTGAATCCAATTCTCATTCAGCATCATAGTATTCAGTTTCCAGGAGTTAGTGTATTTTCTGTTGTTTGTTGTGTTGCAGATGTGAAGGTTTATACCATGGTGGTCTGATGGAGGACAGATTAAAATTTCATCTTTCCTGTATATGTGGAGATTCATTTTGTGGCCCAATATGTGATCTATTTTGGACAAAGTTCTGTGTGCTTCTGAGAAAAATGTGTATTTTTCATGAGTGGATGAAAAGTTTGATAGAGATCTGTAAGGTCTATTTCAGTAAGGGTTTGATTGAGTTCCAAAGTGTCTCTGTTAGGTTTTTGACCTGTTGATCTATCACATGTTGAGAGAGCAGTATTGAAATCCCCCAGAATTATCATTTTGGGGTTGATTTCTCACTTTAGATGCTGTAGGGTTTTCTTAATGAATGTAGAGGAGCCCGTATTAGGTGCATATATGTTCAGAATTGTGAAGTCTTCCAAGTGAATTGTACCTGTGACAAAAATGTAGTATCCATTTGTGTCTCTTATGATTTTTTTTTGGTTTGAAGTCCACTTTGTCTGACAGCATAATGGCTACTCCTGCCTGTTTCCCGGTTCCATTAGCTTGCAGAATATTGGGCCAGTCTTTTATTTTTAGGATGTGCCTATCTTTTGTGGTGACATGAGTTTCCTGAAGGCAGCACATTGATGGGTTGTGGTTTAAGTTTGTAATCTGTGTCTCTGATTGGTGAGTTAATTCCATTGACATTTAATGTTATAATGGAGAAATTATTTTTAATTCCAGGCATTTTTTATGTTTAATGGCTTTTGTAAGTACTGTTTGGTTTTTAGGTTTTGGTGGTATTATGCTTCCCTTCTGTCCTCCTGGACACACTTGTTTTTTTTCTTCAAGCTTGAGTATCATTTCTAGCATTTTTTGAAGGCCTGGTTTGGTAGACATGTATCCCTTCAAGTTGTTTTTATGCTGGAAAACTTTTCCCTAGATCATGACAGATAGTTTTGCTGGGTATATCAGCCTGAGTTGACATTTTTGCTCATTTAGTACTTGAAGTCATCTCTCCAAGCTCTTCTTGGTTTTACTGTTTCCATTGAGAAGTCATTTGTTATTTTAATAGCTTAACCTTTAAAAGTGACTTGTTTTTTTTTTCCCTTGAAGCTCTCAGCACCTTTTTTTTTGTCTTGAATGTGGAGTGTTTTGACTATTATTTGCTGTGGAGAGTTTCTATTTTGGTTATATCTGTTTGGGGTGTGGAATGCCTCTTGTATTTGGATAGGCCTCTCATTCTTTAGGTGAGGGAAGTTTTCATTTATGATAGTTTGAAAAATTTCCTCAGATGTGGTATTTTGGGATTCTTGCTCTGGTATTCCATGAATGTGCATGTTAGGCTTCCTCAAAGTGTCCCATAACTCTTGGATATTCCTCTCAAGTATCTTTGAGCTGGTTAATACTCCCATTTTGTCTTCAAGGCCTGAAATTCTATTATCTGCTTCTTTTGTTCTGCTGATGAGATTCTCTGTTGAGTTCTGGGTTGAGGATAACTTGTCTTTTAGTTCAGTTTTAAACTCTGCTTGAATCTGTTTTAACTGCTCTATGCCTATTTTTGTTTCTTGTACTGTTTTTCTCAATGTTCCACATGTCTGTTGTGTTCCACTTCAAAGTGGTTGATGTGGTTATTTAATTCCTCCTAGATTTCCTCTTTCATAGTATTGATCATGGTAATGTTCATGCTTTGAAAGTCGTTATCTTGGGCCTGGCTTTCTTGGCCATTTTCTGTGAATTTGTTCTGGTTGGAATCTGTAGCTATGGGATTAATTCTTTCATTGAGAGATTTGTCTTCCTGGGTTTTGTTTCTCGTTAATCTACACTTTGACTTGGGCATTATTGTTTTGTCTCTTGAGTATTTACAGTTTCTATGTGTTTTTGACTGAACTGATTTAGTTGGTATAACTGCTTTCTGGCAGTTATTGTTAGTGTTTGCCTTGGAGTTTGGTGTGTTTGTCTGTTGTTATTGTTATTTCCAAGATGAGGCTATTAGACAGTACATCAATTAAATCAGGTTTAGTAGACAGGGGGTGCCTTACCTGGTCTGAGAGTGAGCCAGCCTGTGTTCCTGACAAGCAGAAGGAGGGGCTAAGGATGTTCAGCGGGCTTCACCTGGGACCTGATGGTGTAGCCAGTAGTCTACCCAAGCCCTGGCAGCTTTGGCGCTGCTCAGGCTGCATGGTGGGAGAGGCTGAGAGGACACCTGGGTGCTGTTGGGGAGTACCTGGGAAGCAGGGTGCCTTACCTGGACCTTTGCGAGCAAGCGTATGAAGTTATTTTTATTATGTTGAAAAGATTAAGCTTTCGGGGTTGATGAACTAGATAAAAAAATCCTTAACAAAATAACACAAATCATACTGAAAGAAAAATCCAAAAGATTGATCAGGTTGGGTTTGTTCAAAATATACAAATCAACAAATCCAATTCATCATAGAAGCAAATGCAAAGACAAAAACCACATGATCCTCTCAATAGATAAAGAAAAAAAATTTGACAAAATCCAAAACCCTGGGCTGGAGAGGTGGCTCAGGGGTTAAGCTTCTGCCTTGCAGGCAGAAGGTCCTGAGTTCAGATCTTAGACCCCATGTATAGGCTGGAGGAAGCAGGGCGGGCTGCTTTTCTGGTTCTGGTAAGGCAGAACCTGTGAATCCTGGAGCAGAGTAAACAAGGAGGAGGTGGGGGTGGTTCATGGTGGTTCCAGAATTCACCCGTGGTTCTATACACACACACATACATACACATGTGCACACATGCACAATTGAATAAATAAATAAAAGAAACCTTTCATTATAATATGACCTTTAGGGAACAAAAATGAGAGGAAAAAGGATTTGGGCAGTTCAATTATCAGGATGCAATGAGACTCAGAAAATATTTTGTAACAATGTCTCTCTTGGGAACTTTGCAATATGTGAATTTTATCATTTACTAAATATCAAAGTTCACTAGAGATGTAGTCACTATGTATTTTTGGAAACATCATCCAAAGAACATCCAAAGAACACATTTACACAAACATTTATAGAATTAAAATTTTATCTAATAATAATAATAATTTATATTTCATTACAGTGAGTATGCTACTCTGGTATTATTGATGTTTTTGTTTTTATTTATAATTTATATATCAATAATTGAAATTCAGTTCTACCTTAGGTAAAGCACAACTTTCCTTTTGTAAAAGCACAACTTTTACTTTGATTCTGTTCCATAGAAGTATGTTTAGCTAAAGTCCACATTTCTCCTTTACTAATTTGAGGTCTTGATACTAAAAAACTTGAAAATGAAACAAAAAGAAGACAAAACTGAAAGATTCAGTCATTTGCCGTGCTTTATCTCTCTCTCTCTTCTTTCTCTCTCCCTCTTTTTAGTCTATACTGTAGTTAGTAAGTTCAAATGAAGAGTCTGTGAGTCTTAAATTATTGTTTAAAGAATACATTTTAATCAGGACCACTGCAAGAGATAGCATAGAATTTAAACACCTAATATTTGCTACACTCTTTTTGCTTCTACTTTTACAAGGATATTGAATATTCATCCCATCTTCCTTCCCTCACTCCCCTCCTTTCCTTCACCATTCCCTTCCACTCCCATTCACCCTTCTGCTTGTATGCTTCTATAGACCACTGGATTCACTCTAGCTTTTCTCCTGTGGGATTTCAGGCCTCCAAGGTATTACCTCTCTTCAGGTCACCCCACTGATATGTGCATTTTCCTTAACTCATCCAGTTTTAGACCAAAGATTTCCTCTATAAGTTCTCATTCGATGGTTATAATAACAGCTGCCTACAGAGCAGTTTGATGTTCTTTCTTCGTACCTATAGGTTTATAGGCTGCCTTCCCTATAGATCTATTTCCTTTCTTTTTTTTTTTTAGGTACTTGTTCTAGTTTATAGTAACATGGGTACCATTCTGAGAAGCAGGTCTTGAATCTAATCAAGAAGCTGTTGTTTTTTCCCCTTGGTAGTCGTGCCAGTATTACACTGGTATTTTGTCATGGTAATTTATATTGTAACTTACAGATCTCAAGCCATTGATGAACCTTCTGATTATTTCTCTTCCCTAGCATTTTGCCCATTTCTGTGATCCATTTGCATTGCATCTTAGTTAATAGGATCTTGCTGACAGTTTTGGAGAGTCAAGAGCAATGGCAAAAATGTATACTGTTTGGGGGCCTTTAAGACCTCTCTGACCAACATTTTATTAGGAAATGCCACATTCCTGCTACTTCTAGTATTTTTGCCCCTGAGTTCTAAGTGGATCAGCTCAAGACTTCCCCTCCTGTCCTTGTTTTCCTCACTCTGTGCTCCTCTGCATAGGACTAACCGTTCTTGTTCCTTTCTTGAAATGATGTGGTTTTTTTTTTAAACATATTACTAGCATAGGATGATCCTTTGAGGTTACTTCCCACAATCTTAGGACGTTCCTGTAAGTACCTCCATCCCCCCTATCTTCCATCCTCTTATTCCTGTTATGTATTTTTCCTAATTATTTCCTCCCTTACCCTTGTCTTGGGATCTTAAATATCCTATTTAAAAGGTTTCACCCTAATCATCCCTTCCCATCTTCCCACCCATAGGTGTTTTTCAAATTTTCTGTCTCTTACAGTGCTTCCAACTCTAATACATTGATGAGGATACCAGTCCAATTATCTGCGTATAAGAGTGAACATGTGGTGCTTAACTTTCTGTGTATGACATACCTCACTCAATATTAAAGTTTCCAGTTCCATCCATGTTCCAGAAAATTCCATAATCTCATCCTTTCTGATGGCTGAATAATATTCCCTTGTGTGTATGTACCATCTTTTCATTATCCATTCCTCTGTTGATGGGCATGCTGGCTGATTCTATTGTTTTCACTATTGTGAATAGAGCTGCAATGAACATAGATGAGCAAGTGTCCTTGTAATAAGATGTAGGGTCAGTTGGGAATATTCCAAGGAGTGGTATAGCTGTGTCATACGGCAGTTCCATTTTAAGCTTTCTGAGGAACCTCCACACTGATCTCTATGGAGGCTGAACCATTTTACATTCCCATCAGCAGTGATTAAGTGTCCCTTTTTCTCCACAGCCTGGCCAGCAATCTGTTGTTTGTGTTCTTGATCTTAACTGCCTGGTTTTATATTCCCATCAGCAGTGATTAAGTGTCCCCTTTTCTCCACAGCCTGGCCAGCAATCTCTGTTATTTGTGTTCTTGATCTTAACTACCTGGGGTAAGACGGTATCACTGGGTTGTTTTGATTTCTCTGATAATCAGGGAAGTTGAGCATCTTTTAAAGTATTTATTTTTGAGTGAAATCCCTGTTTAGTTCCAGGGCCCATTTTATAATGAAACATTTGTTCTCTTGGTGTTTAATTTTCTGATCTCTTTGTATACTTTGGAGATAAGTTCTTTGTCAGATTCATAGCCAGCAAAGATTTTCTCCCATTCTGTGGGTTGCCATTTTGCACAGTTAACAGTTTCTTTTGCAGAACAGAAACTTTTTAATTTCATGGAGTCTCATTTGTTGACTATTTGTCTTAGTTTCTAGGCATTTGTTCTGCTTAGAAAATCTTTACCTAGGTTATCAATTCAAGTGTACTTACTCTTTCTTCTAATAATTTGAGAGTTTCAAGTTTAATGTTGAGGTGTTTGATCCATTTGGAGTTGACTTTTAGTCAAATTTTACTCCTCTACATGTAGATGTCCAATTTTCCCAACACCAGTTGTCGAAGATGCTATCTTTTCCCCAAGGTGCATGTTTAGCATCTTTGTCAAAAATTCAGTGGTTTTATGTGTAGGAGCTTATATCTGGGTCCTCTGTTCTGATCCGTTGGTCAATTTATCTATTTTTGTGCCAGTGCTAAGTTGTTTTCATTACTATAGCAATATAGTATAGTTTGAAATCTAGTGTGGTGATACCTCCAGCAGTATTTGTATTGCCCAAAATTGTTTTGGCTAATTTTGTTTTTGAATATGAATTTTGAGATTGTTTTCTCCTGTTCTGTGAAGAACTGCATTGGGATTTTAATTGGAATTGCATTGAATCTGTATATTGCCTTGGGTAGGATGGTCATTTTCACAATATTGATCCTACCGAACCATGAGCAAGGAAGATCTTTCCACTTTCTAGCATCTTCTTTAATTTCTTTCAGCAATGTTTTGTACTTTCCATTATACAGGTCTTTTTATTCCCTTGGCTAATTTATTCTAAGGTGTTTTATTTTCTTTGTGGCTATAGTGAATGGGATTAATTCTTTCTTTTTTTTTTTATTAAAAATTTAATTATACATTTTAAAATTTTTTACCAGTTCCCTCCCTCCCCCCTCCCCTTCCCCCAGTGTCTCCCCCCCAATTCCCAGAGAGTCCTTTATTGTGTGCGCCTAACTCTCCACTGGGTCCTCCTCTCCGATGACATATAAGGACCCAGTGGCATTTCCATAAGCCCTTTCTCTTGTTCCCCTTAAGCATAAGATCACTACTATGGCTGTCAATCCCTTGCCTCCAGGGGTCTCGGTGCCCTTAACAGATGCTAGACTTTATGAGGGCAACAGTGCGCTGGACATTGCGCAGGGCATGCAAAGTCCCATTATGATTGCTTTGGCCCCAACTATTGTTGAGAATCTTGCAAATCGTTGCTCCTCCCATCCTTTTGCTCTTACAATCTTACCGCCCCCTCTTCCGCAAATGTCCCTGAGCTCCAGGATGGGGAGAGATTAGGCTGTCCTAGTTCTATGTGATTGATATAGAGTCTCTGAAGTTCTGGATTGTGGTTTGTTGATTTTCTTTTGCAGTTTTGCTGCTCCTGCAATTCCCTTCACTCCATTCTGCTGGGCACTGTATGTCACCCCCTGGCCAGAGACAAAAAGCTGTTAAACTGGAGTCTTGTTGTAATAGCACATTTAAGGGTAGATGTAATAAGAGTAGGAAACCTCACTGAGGGAGGGGTCCATCACCCATTTGCAAAATGATTACTTTTTATCTGCTAGACTATATGCCCTCCCCTTCTGGTGAGATCAGGAAAGAACGTCTGTGAACTTAACCAGGTGTCTCATTACTTACTTGCAGACCTTGATGGAGGCCTATTTTCTCTGCTGTAACATGGTCCCCTCTCTCCTTGTTTCTGGTGTGGCCCTCCTAACCCATCTCTCTTGTTCATAATCCTTGCAATTACTGTGTTACATAGGTTTACTTTTGAGTGTCCCAATGTGGGCTGGGCGAGTTTGATACTAGGAGCCACCTATTAGGGAGTACATACGGCGCTTAATTTTCTGGGTTTGGGATACTTCACTTAATATAATTCTTTCTAATGACATCCATTTCCCAGCAAATTCCAGTAATTCATCATTTTTGATGGCTGAGTAGTACTCCATTGTATAGATGTACCACAGTTTCCTTATCCACTCGTCAACTGTTGGACATTTAGGTTGATTCCATGACTTTGCTATTGTAAACAGTGCTGCTATGAACATGGTCGAGCTTGTGCTATCGAGGCAAACCTCTGCTGCTTGGGGGGTTATTCCCAAAAGTGGGATAGCAGGGTCATATGGCATTTCAATCTTTAATTTCTTCAAGAATCTCCAGACGGCTCGCCAGAGTGGCTGTATGAGCCTGCATTCCCACCAACAATGTAGGAGAGTTCCCCTCTCCCCACATCCTCTCCAGCATTTGTCGTTGTTTGTACTGTGGATTTTTGCCATCCTGACCGGGGTGAGATGATATCTCAGGGAAGTTTTGATTTGCATTTCCCTGATGGCGAAGGAAGTGGAGCATTTTTTAAGATAATTGTTAGACATTTTAATTTCATCCCTGGTAAAGTTTCTTTGAAGTTCCAGGGCCCATTTTTTAATTGGGCCAGTGTTTTCCTTGGAGTTTAATTTTCTAAGTTCTTTGTGCACTCTGGACAGTAGAGCTCTGTCAGATATGTGGTTAGTGAAGATTTTCTCCCATTCTGTGGGTTGCCTTTGAGCTCGTGTGACAATCTCTTTATCTGAACAGAAGCTCTTTAATTTCACAAGATCCCAACTGTTGAGAGTTGGTAGCAGTGACTGTGCCATTGGATGTCTGTTTAGGAACTGTTGGCCTAGCCCAATCAGCTCGAGGGAGTTCCCTATCCTTTCAACTATGGTTTTTAAAGTCTCTGGCCTGATATCAAGGTCCTTGATCCATTTGGAATTAAGTCTTGTACATGGTGACAAGTACGGGTCCAGCTTTAATCTTCTGCATGTGGAGATCCAGTTTTGCCAGCACCATTTGTTGAAGATGCTGTTCTTTTTCCATTGGATTCTTTGGGCCCCTTTGTCAAAGACCAAATGGCTGTAACTTTGTGGGCTTATATCTGGGTCTTCAATCCTTATCCATTGATCTGTGTGTCTATTTTGGAGCCAGTACCAGGCTGTCTTTATAACTATGGATTTGTAGTATAGACTTAGGTTTGGTATGGTAATACCTCCAGCTGTGTTTTTGTTACTCAGGATTGTTTTTGCTATCCTGGGTCTTTTGTGCCTCCATATGAACTTTGAGATTGTTTGGTCAACTTCTTTGAAGAATTGCTTTGGGATTTTGATTGGTATAGCATTGAATCTGTATATTGCCTTTGGTAGGATGGTCATTTTTACAATGTTGATTCTGCCAATCCAGGAACAAGGGAGGTCTTTCCACCTTCTGGTGTCTTCTGCAATTTCTTTCTTTAGGGTTTTAAAGTTTTCATTGTAAAGGTCTTTTACCTCCTTAGTTAGGTTTATACCAAGGTATTTCATTTTTTTAGGGGTTATAGTAAATGGCATGGTTTCTCTCAAGGCTTTTTCACTTCTTTCATTCTGGGCATATAGGAAGGCCTCTGATTTTTGCACATTTATTTTGTATCCTGCCACCCTGCTGAACTTCTCAATTAGTTCCAGGAGCTTCCTGGTGGAGTTTTTGGGATCACTCAGGTATAAGATCATGTCATCTGCAAATAGAGATAGCTTGACTTCTTCCTTGCCAATTTGAATCCCTCTTATGTCCCTTTCTTGTCTTATGGCTTCGGCTAAGACTTCAAGTACAATATTGAATAGAAGTGGTGAGAGTGGACAGCCTTGTCTTGTTCCTGATCGAAGTGGGAATGCTTCCAATTGTTCCCCATTGAGCATAATCCTTGCTGTGGGCTTGTTGTATACAGCTTTTATTATATTGATAAAGGTACCTTCCATTCCTACTGTCTCTAGCGTTTTGATCATAAAAGGCTGTTGGATCTTGTCAAAAGCTTTTTCTGCATCTATCGAGAGTATCATGTGGTCTTGGACTTTGGACTGGTTTACATGATGAATTACATTTATTGATTTGCGTATGTTGAACCAACCTTGTGTGCCGGGGATGAAGCCTACTTGGTCCCCATGAATGATCTTTTTAATATGTTTTTGAATCCGATTTGCTAAGACTTTGTTGAGAATCTTTGCATCTGTGTTCATCAGGGAGATCGGCCTATAGTTTTCTTTTTTAAGTGAATCTTTATTAGGTTTTGGGATTAAAACGATATTAGCTTCATAGAAGGAATTTGGTAGTGTTCCTTCCTTTGCTATTTGATGGAACAGTTTAAGGAGTATTGGTGTTATTAACTCCTTAAATGTCTTGTAGAACTCTGTGCTGAATCCATCTGGTCCAGGACATTTTTTGGTGGGAAGATTCGAGATTACTTCCTCAATTTCCTTATATGTTATAGGACTATTTAAGTAATTCACAACTTCCTGATTCAATTTAGGTAAGTTGTGTTTACTTAGAAATTCATCCATCTCTTTTGTGTTGTCAAACTTCACAGAGTATAAGTTTTTGAAATATGATGTTATAATTCTCTGGATTTCTTGGGTATCCGTAGTGATAACTCCATGTTCATTTCTAATTTTGTTAATTTGGGTTTTCTCTCTCTTGCTTTTGGTTAGTTTAGCTAGGGGTGTATCAATCTTGTTGATTTTTTCAAAGAACCAGCTTTTTGATTGGTTGATTTTTTCTATCGTTTTCTTAGTCTCGATTTCAGATATTTCTCCCCTTATTTTGCTAATCTCTTCTCTTCTACTGCTTTTGGGATCAGATTGCTCTAGTTTCTCTAAAGCTTTAAGCTGCATTGTTAAGTTGTTTATTTCTGATGTTTCCATTTTTTTGACGTAGGCATTAAGAGCTATGAACTTACCTCTTAGAACAGCTTTCATTGTGTCCCAGAGATTTTGGTAAGTTGTATTTTCGTTATCATTCACTTTCAGGAAATCTTGAATTTCCTTTTTAATTTCTTCCTGAATCCAGTTCTCATTCAGCATCATAGTGTTAAGTTTCCAGGAGTTAGTGTATTTTCTCTTGTTTGATGTGTTGTGGATGTCCAGCTTTAGGCCGTGGTGGTCTGATAGGGCACAGGTTAGAATTTCAACTTTCTTGTACATGTGTAGATTCATTTTGTGGCCCAATATGTGATCTATTTTGGAGAAAGTTCCGTGTGCTGCTGAGAAAAATGTGTATTCTTTGGTGCGTGGGTGAAAAGTTCGATAGAGATCTGTGAGGTCCATTTCTTTCAGGGTTTGATTAAGTTCCAAAGTGTCTCTGTTAAGCTTTTGACCTGTTGATCTATCCCATGTAGAGAGGGCGGTGTTGAAGTCCCCAAGAATTATCGTTTGGGGGTTGATTTCTTGCTTTAGACGCTGTAGGGTTTTCTTAATGAATGTGGAGGGGCCCGTATTGGGTGCATATATGTTCAGTATTGTGAAGTCTTCCTGGTGAATTGTACCTCTGACTAAAATGTAGTATCCATCCGTGTCTCTTATAATTTTTTTTGGTTTGAAATCCACTTTGTCTGATAGCATAATGGCTACCCCTGCCTGTTTTCTGCTTCCATTTGCTTGTAGAATTGTTGACCAGCCTTTTATTTTTAGAGCGTGCCTATCTTTTGTGGTGAGATGGGTTTCCTGCAGGCAACAGATTGATGGATTGTGATTTTTAATCCAAGTTTGTAATCTGTGTCTCTTGATCGGTGAATTAAGTCCATTAACATTTAGTGTTATAATGGAGAAACTATTGTTAATTCCAGACATTTATTATGTTTAGTAGCTTTTATAAGTATATTGCTTCGCTTTTAATGGTGTTATATTTGCCTTCTGTTCTCCTGGATATGCCTGTTTTTTTCTTCACGCTTGAGTATCATTTCTAGCAGTTTTTGAAGGCCTGGTTTGGTGGCCATGTATCCCTTAAAGTTGTCTTTGTGCTGGAAAATTTTTCTTTCTCCCTCGATCATGACTGATAGTTTTGCAGGGTAAATCAGCCTGGGTTGACATTTTTGCTCATTCAATACTTGAAGTATGTCTCTCCAAGCTCTTCTTGCTTTTACTGTTTCGTCTGAGAAGTCATTTGTTATTTTAATAGGTTTGCCTTTAAAAGTGACTTGTTTTTTCTCCCTTGAAGCTCTCAGCACCAGTTCTTTATCTTGAATGTGGAGTGTTTTAACTATTATTTGCCGCGGTGTGCTTCTAGTTTGGTCGTATCTGTTTGGGGTGCGGAATGCCTCTTGTATATGAATGGGCCTCTCTTTCTTTAGATGAGGAAAGTTTTCCTTGATGATCGTTTGAAAAATTTCCTCAGGGGTGGTATTTTGAGATTCTTGCTCCGGTATTCCATGAATACGCATGTTAGGCTTCTTCAGGGTGTCCCATATCTCTTGGATATTTCTCTCAAGTATCTTTTTGGCTTTAACAACCTCTTCCATTGAGCTGGCTAGTACTCCCACTTTATCTTCAAGGTCTGAAATTCTGTTTTCTGCTTCATTAGTTCTGTTGATAAGACTCTCTGTGGCGTTCTGGGTTGAAGATAACTTGTCTTTTAGCTCAGTTTTAAACTCTGCTTGAGTTTGTTTTAACTGTTCTATGCCACTTTTTGTTTCTTGCACTGTTTTTCTCAACTCCTCCAG
This sequence comes from Typhlomys cinereus, assembly GCA_023101885.1. Lineage (NCBI taxonomy): Eukaryota > Metazoa > Chordata > Mammalia > Rodentia > Platacanthomyidae > Typhlomys > Typhlomys cinereus. The sequence continues at coordinate 798,607 of JALPQD010000370.1, read as the reverse complement.
ATGTCTGTTGTGTTCCTCTTCAAAGCGATTGATTCGATTATGTAATTCCTCCCGGATTTCCTCTTTCATAGTATTGAACATGGTAATGATCATATTTTGAAAGTCGTTATCCTGGGTCAGGCTTTCTTGGCCTTTTTCCGCGGGTTTGTTCTTGTTGGAGTCTAACATTATGGGATTAATTTCTTCAGTGGGAGATTTGTTTACTTGAGTGTTGCTTCTCATGGATTTGCACTTTGACTTTGTCATTGTCATTTTAACTCTTAAGATCTCTCAATTTCACTAAACTGAATTATTTGGCCTGGGGTACTGGTGGGCGGGGCCTGAACGGGGACTTACCTACGGCGCGGGGTGAGGCCCGGTGGACCGCGTGCGTGTCCCGACTGGCGGAGCAGGGTGGGGCGAAAAGGGAGGATGGGCGCGTCGGCGTGGAGCTATTTAACCCGAGGGCAGCTGGGGCGGGGCCCGGGCGCAGGGGGAGGTCCTCCTCGTTCCCTCGGCCCCCGCGCGGCTCCGGCTGGATGGCGGGAGTCGGAGCCGGGTCCCCGTGGGCTGACCTGGGGTCCTAGAGCGCGCGTTGAGGCCCGGCTGGATCTCGCCTACGCGTCCCGACCGGCAGGAGCGGGGGTGGGGCGAAAGAGGGAGGGGATTAATTCTTTCATTTCTTTCTCAGCTTGTTTGTCTCTGATGTAGAGGATGTCTACTGATTTTGTGTATATTGATTTTGTAGCCTGCTACTTTACTGAAATTATTTATTAATTTGAGTAGTTTCTTGATGGAGTATGTGGATCTCTCAGGTATAGAATCATATCATCTGAACATAGGAATACATTGACTTCTTTCTTACCTCCTAGAATCCCTTTTATTTCCTTCTCTTGCCTTATTACTGTAGCTAGACTTCAAGCACAATATTGAACAGGAGTGGTGACAGTGGATAGCCTTGTTTCATTCCAGATTTAAGTTGGAATGCTTCAAGTTTTTCCCTATTTAGGATGATGTTTGCTTTAGATTTGTCATAAATAAACTTTATCAAATTGAGATAGGTCCCCTTCATTCCTGTTTTCTCCAAAACTGTTATCATGAAAGGTTGTTGGATTTTGTCGAATGCCTTTTCTGTATCAATTGAAAGGATCATATGATTTTGGCTGTTGAGTCTGTTAATAAAATGAATCATGTTCATTGATTTATGTATGTTAAACCATCCTTGCATTCCTGGTATGAACTCAACTTGATCCTTTGGTGCATGATTTTTGGATTTTTTTTAATTCAATTTGCATCTGTGTTCATTAATGAGATTGGCCTATAATTGTTTTTGCTTTGTTAAAGAATGCTTTTTAGGCACTGGAAAGATGGCTCGGGGGTCAAGACTCTGCCTTTTTGAAAGAAGCAGGTCCTGCGTTTGGATCCTAAGTCCCATGTGAAAACACTGGATGGAAACAGTGACCTGAACTTTCTGCCCTGGTGGGCAGAGCCTGAGAAATCCCAGGGCAAAGCAAAAGGGAAGTAGAAGCAATCCAGAATGATTCCCAAAGGTCCTTTGATCTTCCTCAGGGACACATAATATCCTCTGATACACACACACACACACACACACACACACACACACACACATGTGCACACACACAATAAAGCTTTTTTTTTAAAAAAAGAATGCATTTTAGAAGTTCTATGAGCATTATTATAATATCTGTGATATAGTTATCAAAGAAAGTCATGTTGGCCCATAAAATGTCTTGAAGCACAATAGTTCAAATTTTGTGAGAATAATTTACTGCATTTTGTTTTACTCTCTATTGCCTCATTTTCCATGTTACTTTTATTTTATCATTCCTCTTGGCCACATTGCTGTTGTCAGATTTTAAAGGACTTTGTCTTAACTTGTCTAAGAATATTTGATTTGAGAACTCAAATGCAGGTCTTGGTAGTTTAAGGCAAGTTCCAGAGAACTTTCAGTGAATTTTGTAGCAAGCGAGATACAATTATTTAATTTAATTTTAGATGAAAAGCTGAAGAAGACAGGAACCCATATGAATATGTGGGTTCAATTACATTTAATTTCATCTAAACCTCTCTTTTAAAGGAGTGAAGGTACTGCTCACAGTGTTATTGAACTAAATGACCACCTTTCAGCTCTGGAATATGACAAGTGGACATAATTTGGCAGCCAGTGAGTTCATATTTTGATACACCCTGCATCATGCTCACTATCTTTCTGAGCAGGTTAGAATGAGATGACTTCTGAGAACAAAGCACTTTGCTCATGTATTTGGAAATATATTTTTTTTGTTTGAGGAAAGGCTCAGGAATCCTGAAACCCGTATGAATGTTGCAAGTTACTCTTCTGATTAATAAAAATACTTTGAATGCCTTTGCAATTATTGCTTCCATTCATCCTTTCCAAATTGTTATATTTATTAAAAACTAAAATACTTTTTACATATAATGGACTATCTTATTCTAAGAGAAATACTAGGAATCATAAAAATAACCATGAACAAATTCATGAAATATGTCACTGTCTCTTTCCTTGTTTTCAGACTGAGATAATTTTGTACTAGGGTTACCAAAGTGAAATGCATAAAGTTGTGGCAGAATATGGTTATATTCTCCCAGTTTTCCATATCACATATGGGAAAAACAATTCTAGTAGTTTAGGTAAGATTGAAGTGATAGGAATATCAAATATCACTATCTTGAGTCAAATGAATTCTATCAAAAACTTCCTTTTAATTTGCCTGTAAATTTAGTTATTTGTAAAGATGTTGGGCCTCTTTACCAGGCCTGAGGCCTGCTGGAACTTCCTGAGCCTGGCTAGAGTTTCAGGACCTGACTTTAGGTTTTGAATCTCATCTCTTTCGTTTACCTGGGATGATGTCACACCTATTCAATCACCTTCTGGTCACTTATTCATTTCCTATTGGTTACCCCATAATCACACCACCCCTCATCCTTCCCCCCACCCCCCCACTGCACATATAATTCACCCCCCCTCCCGGTTTAATAAAGTTGAGATTCTGCTTTGACAGACCTCCCGGCTCCATTGTGTTCATTGGGCTGCGACACTCATCACCCGCTCAGCCTCACGGGTTGCCCGGCTGGTCCTGTCAGTCCCTAATCGCACTACCTGCAGTGACCCCAGAGTTCTGAAGACTGGTTGCCCCGTGTGAGGAGAACCTCAACTTGCTGACAGTCAAGTCGATCTTTGGGTGAGTGTACCCCCATAAATTATGGAGCAGTCCTTGTCCCGGGCTGATCCAGCCCTGGACTCCCTACAAGTGCTTTTAAAAAGTAGAGGTTTAAACCTCACAGATAACCAAGCACAGCAATCATGGTCCTGCTTGCTCAAGGTGGCCCCATGGCTACCTGAGAGCAATTTATTTGATTGGGACACTTGGGACTGGATAGAGAAGTTGATTCTAAAGGCCCAAAAACAGAAGGGGGAAATTCCCCCCTTGGGGGTCTTACCCACCATAGGCGCCCTCAAGAGTTGTTTTCCCCCACGGCCTCCTAAGGAGAAAAAGGAAACTGGGGCGGAGGGGGATAATAGACCAGGAGATGAAGTGAAACCGCAGCCCAGTGAGAGCCAGAGGTTGGCTAACCCGACTGCCATCAATCACTCCCCTCCTGATTCCTTTGTTCTTGCAACCTCTTGATCACCTCCCACAAACCCCTTTCTTTCCCCTTCTGCTTCTCCTCCATACCCTCCCTCAGGGCCAACCGAGTTGGGGCCACTGCAGGTAGTGAGGTTAGGGATGACCAGACCAGCCAGGCGACCCGTGGGGCTGAGCGGGTGATGAGTGTTGCGGCCCAATGAACACAATGGAGCTGGGAGGTCTGTCAAAGCAGGATCTCAACTTTATTAAACTGGGGGGTGAATTATATAGAGTGTGCAGCAGGGGGAAGGGTGAGGGGTGGTGTGATTATGGGGTAACCAATAGGAAATGAATGAAGGTGATTGAATAGGTGTGACATCATCCCAGGTAAACGAAAGAGATGAGATTCGAAACCTAAAGTCAGGTCCTGAAACTCTAGCCAGGCTCAGGAAGTTCCAGCAGGCCTCAGGCCTGGTAAAGAGGCCCAACACTTCCCCCTTCTGTTTTTTTTTTTTTAAAACGATCCAGGGGCTACCTGTGATCGAGCAGGCCATATGGCCTTGAGTGACTGTTCCTGTCTTAGGTGTGAGAGCCCCCCTCCGGAGTCTTACCCGTCATGGGAGCTTGCAACTTTGAGTGTTACAAGTCCTGTCTTAGGTTGATCTTTGGCTGGGCCCTCACTTACCCGTCTCTGGCCACCAGCCTTCACTTAAGCACCTGGCTAGGCCAGACTTGGGGATTTCACGGTCACAAGGAGTCATCAAATGTTTCTAAGGCCAAATGTTCAGAGCTGGACTCCTGAGCAGCGAGCATCTGATAGTTGATGTCGACCTGGTGGAGCTGGATAGATTCAATCTGTCTTTTAATAAAGCGAGTAAGAGCATTAATCACACAAGGCCCAACGGCTGCAAGGAGAAGTATCATGGACACAGGACCCAGGAGGGGAGTAAGGTATGGGAGGAGGCCGCCAAAGGAGGACCAAAAGGGGTGTCCCTGGAGTTCTTTCCTTCGCCAATCCAGGTCCTCCTGTAGTTTCTTTATCTTGTCACATACGAATCCTGATCTGTTAGTGTAAAAACAGCATTTTTCCTGTAAAAAAAGACAAATTCCTCCCTCCTTGGCAGTTTAATAAATCTAGGCCCTGTCGGTTTTGTAAGACCACATCAGCAAGGGAGTCCAATTGGCCCTGGAGCTCAATGACAGTCTCTGATACCTCCTGGACATCATCAATAAGCCTCTTGGACAACGGTTGGTAAAGGCCTATCGAGGTGCCCAGGCCTGCAGTGCCCATGGCCACCCCTGCCGCAATTCCAATGCCAGCCAAAACGGGTATCATTTGAATAGCTCTTTTAGGTTGACTAGTGATAGAATCAAATGTGGGTGCAGGGACTGGTTCATCTCCTTTAATGTAATCGATGTCAGGGGTCAATATTGCTAATACACAAAACCCTGTCCAATTGGCTGGGAGCAATCGGTGGGCTTCACTAAAGCCACAGACAAAAACATGTCCAGGTGGGGGGCACACTGGGGAGGTCGGGTACTTGATGGTTGAATTGGTGGGACAATGGGAGGAGTCAGCATAACCAAGATTAATGCCTGTAGCATCCTTAGGACCAGGAAGAGCCTCCAGGCAATAGAGGTGATTGGCTCCCATAGGCATAAGCTATACTGAGAGGGGGCGGGAGAAGCTGCATCCCTTAGTAGTATAATTTAGGGTCCCATTATAGGGTACCGGTACAGCTAGAGGACGTGGGGGTCCCTGTGCAAGACAAATCCAGCAATCCTCAGCTATGGAACGAGCAGAAGTATTCAAAAGATTAAAAGCAAGTTCTAAAAGAGCTTCTGTGGGAGGGTCTAGGAGCAAGTCCCCCTTCTGTTCTCGGAAAACAAGGGGATGAAATCAAAGGCGTGGGTGAAGGGCCCGTGCTATCTCCTCAAGCTTATCTTCAACTATTACCTTTGCCAACTGGTCCTGAACTCCTCCTCCATCGGACACTCCCAATGGGGCTGTAAGCTCCCAGCACATATCTTGCCCTCCAGGTACATCTGGGCATTGGGCTTGTTTGGTCACGTATGTACTAGAAGTGAGGGGCCCTTGAACCACATTCCTCGTTGCAATCCAAAATGTCTTATCACCTAGTTGGCATTGAGAGGCTTGGTAATAGCAGACCACATGAACATCTTCGTAGGTGGTTTTACATGCCCCAGGAGGGCAGGGTCCAGGTTGCCCATCAACTGGTTTAATTACAGTGGGCTTTTTCCAACATACCCATTATAGTTTTCCCAATCCAGTCTCTCGTTTAGGAATGAAATTCCCTGCTATTTTTTGCCCACAGTCCACAGTGCTAGAGAGAAGCCCGTCAGTAGGGAGGATATTGAAGGACCCCCCCCCCTTGCAGTCGCAAGTTTACCCATCTGTCATTCAATGATGATTTGGGCCTCATGTGGATCTCCAAATCCTCCTTTCGACGGCCGGAAGATCACCATCAAGTAGAGTAAGATCAATGGAGCCTTCATGCTTCTCTGTAGAGAGAGAAGAAAGAAAATCCTCAAGGGGAAATGACTCCCTGGGAAGGTTTTTATCCTCTCCCTCTGCCAATGGAGGAAGGTATTTGATGTCCCGAGCAGGGACCCAAATAGACCTTTTTTCACTTTGGGGAAACACGCATCTGAATCCTCTCCCCGCAGTGATGAGGGGGTCTGGACCTCTCCATTCCCCGGTAAAGGAGTCCTTCCAGCGAACCTGGATGGATTTGTATGAGATCTCAGAAGTCCAGTGCCTCTGGAATGGTGTTTCTAAATCTGTTTTAGTCAAATTTAAAATGTTAAGTGTTAACAAAGCCTTCTTCAGCTGATCATGGGGGGGGAGAGACTCCCCCTTTTGTTTTTGTAATTGGGCCTTAAGAGTTTGATTTTGACGTTCTATGATTGCCTGTCCCCGAGGGTTATGAGGGATGCCAGTGGAGTGGGTAATATTCCAGGTCTGGAGAAACTTGGAAAAGGCTTTACTAATAAAGCAAAGGCCATTATCTGTTTTAAGTTGATCAGGCAAACCAAGGACGGCAAAGCATTGTAACATATGACTGACAGCATGTTTAGATTTTTCCCCTGCGTGTGCCGTAGTAGCCCAGCAGGCATGAAAGGATGTATCAATAGTGAGAAAGATATATTGAGGTTTACCAAATGGAGGGTAATGAGTAACATCTGTTTGCTATAGGTTGTTAGGTCATAATCCACGGGGGTTAACTCCCATCTTTTGTAAAGGAGGGAGTTGAAGAAAGGGTTGGCAGGACTTGCAAGTGTGGATGATCTTTTTAAGATCTTTGATGGGCACCAAAGGATATTTGTGATGGAGGCCTCTCCAGTTAATGTGGGTTAACTCATGTAAACTGGCCGCCTCTTGAAAAGTTAAAGCAGATGCCATCTTATCTGCCAGGGCATTTCCTTCAGATAGAAACCCAGGCAGATTTTGGTGACCCCGAAGATGTTGGATGAAGATAGGATTAAGTCTTTGTTTGAGTAATAATTGTGCCTGCAGCATCAATGGAGTTATAGGGTTAGAATCCAATTTAATATAAGCATCAAGTAGATTAGGCAGTAGGTTAACAACAAATTAAAAGGCTCGGGTATAGTGCTCAGTGCTAATACCACTGCAAACAGTTCTCTAAATTGTGCCAAACCCTCAACCTCATGGGTGACCCTCTTAAAGGGGAACAACGGTTGCCCCTTCTTATGAGGGGGAAAAGCCACCAAGGAGGCTCCTAGGCGCCCCCTATCGGTAAAAACAGTAAGAAAATTAGGATCAGGTTGAGGGAGAAAGAGCCTAGGGGGTCTCCAATCTAGTCTTAAAAATGAGCTTATCCATTTATGAGGGCCATAATGGCAATCAATCTTTCCTAAGTATCCTTCAAGGGCTAAAGCAACCCTGTCATTATTTCTCTGAAGCCAGATAAAGTCTGACAGCTTAAAAAGAACAACAAGAAGGTGAGGTTCCAGCCCAAATAACCAGGTGCAAGCATCTCTGCCTTTGATAATACAGTCAGCAACTTGATCAGTCATAGAATAAACTCTAGGGGCTCCCCCAACTGAGAGGTGGATCCATTGAAGGAGATCACCTCCTTGTGCCAACATGGCAGTACATAACATCTCTCCAGAAAAAAGGTAAAGGACGATGGGAAGGCCAGGATCATATCTCTTTAAGGCAGAATGATCTATTGCTCATTGAATTTTGTGAAAAATTTGATGATGATAAGGAGTGAGGAAAGATCCAAGCCCTTCAAAAGATCAAATAGGTGAGACAGTTCCTCTGTAGTGATGGGTATCCATGGCCTCATCCAATTAATTTCTCCCAGAATTTTTTGGAGTTCTCTTTTTACATCTCAGGCAGGGGGTCCGAGGACCCTCCCACGGTAGGGCTTTAGCCTTAAGTGGGCACTCCCTTCTAAAGTGACCCTCTCGCCCATGGCCAAAGCAATTTTGTTCCCCTTTTCCAGGGAGAACTTGCTGGAGGGCACACACCCGGGTGTCAATTGATTCCTGCCTGTCAGCTTCTCTGGCTGAGCACAAAGCCATAGCCATGGCCCTAGCATTGGCCTGGGCAGTGTGGGAAGTAGTGTCTATGTCCCTGGTGGCTACTATCCACCTAGCCATATTTTTATCCTTAAGGCCTGCACAGGCCAGCTTGTGATCCTGATTCATACCTTTCCAGACTAGAGATCTTTCAAACCGCTCTTGTATAGGCCCTGGGGGGACCTTGCCAGCTAGGCTTTTCTCCACTCTCTCAATGAAAGAGGCGAGGTCCTCATTTGGTCTCTGGGACAATCCAGAAATGGGGGATTCAGTTGGGCCATCATCTAGCCTTTTCTAGGTGTCAGTGCCTGCAGTCCTCACTTGGTCTCTATAGGGGTCAGGGATAGCTGCCTGTTGAGCCCCGGTAGAATATTGGGCTTCAAACCCAGCAAGCATATCATGGGTGATGGGGCTTGCAGGGTTGGCCTCCTGATTCCTCTGTCCCTGAGTTCTACATTCATCTCGAAAAAAGGCACTCCACTTGATAAAGAGTGCCCCAGGGAGGACAGCTTTAGCTAAGTCCATCCAGTCTTGGGCTGTGCAGGGCTGATGAACAAGCCCTGGAAGGATGGTCTCTGCCTAAGGGGAGTTGGGCCCATCCTCAGCTACAGCTTTTTTTAAGTCTTTGATCTCAGTAGCTGTCCAGGGGTACCATGCTGCAGGGCGATTCCCCCCCCCCCCCCCCCCCCCGAGCTATGTTAATCGGGAAAAGCTCGGTTGGCCCTAAGGGAGGATATGGAGGGGGAGTAGAAGGGGATAGAAAGGGGTTTGTGGGAGATGATCAAGAGGTTGCAAGAACAAAGGAATCAGGAGGGGAGTGATTGATGGCAGTCAGGTTAGCCAAGCTCCGGCTCTCACAGGGCTGCGGTTTCACTTCATCTCCTGGTCTATTATCCCCCTCCGCCCCAGTTTCCTTTTTCTCCTTAGGAGGCCGTGGGGGAAAACAACTCTTGAGGGCGCCTATAGTGGGTAAGACCCCCAAGGGGGGAATTTCCCCCTTCTGTTTTTGGGCCTTTAGAATCAACTTCTCTATCCAGTCCCAAGTGTCCCAATCAAATAAATTGCTCTCAGGTAGCCATGGGGCCACCTTGAGCAAGCAGGACCATGATTTCTGTGCTTGGTTATCTGTGAGGTTTAAACCTCTGCTTTTTAAAAGCACTTGTAGGGAGTCCAGGGCTGGATCAGCCCGGGACGAGGACTGCTCCATAATTTATGGGGGTACACTCACCCAAAGATCGACTTGACTGTCAGCAAGTTGAGGTTCTCCTCACACGGGGCACCAGTCTTCAGAACTCTGGGGTCACTGCAGGTAGTACGGTTAGGGACGACCGACCAGCTGTGCGATTGTGAGGCTGAGCGGATGATGAGTGTCTCGGCCCAATGAACACAATGGAGCCGGGAGGTCTGTCAAAGCAGGATCTCAACTTTATTAAACTGGGAGGGGGGGTGAATTATATAGAGTGTGCAGCGGGGGTGGGGGGGAGGGTGAGGAGTGGTGTGATTATGGGATAACCAATAGGAAATGAATATTTGATTAAGTCTAACTCTTATCACCCACCTTGCCTTTATCATATACTTTCAGTGTTATCATTTAAAATATAAAATAACTGGGGCTGGAGAAGTGGCTCAGGGGTTAAGCCTCTGCCTTGCAGGCAGAAGGTCCTGAGTTCGGATTCTAGACCCCACTTATAGACCCCAGGCGGAAGTGGGGGCGGCCTGCATTTCTGGTCCTGGTAAGGCGGAGCCTGTGAATCTCCGGGCAGAGTAAACAAGGAGGAGGTGGAGGCGGCCCATGGTGGTTCCCGAAATCGTCCGTGGTTATACACATATACGTACACACACGTGCACACACGCATACATGCACAATTGAATAAATAATAAGTAATAAAAAATTTAAAAAATATATAAAATAACGTTTTTGTACTAAGAAGCAAATAATTTTTGTCTATTTTGTTTCATGCAGTTATGATGAGGTGATAAAATATACCTTTTGGTTTCCACTGACTTTATTGTGAGCAAAACAGCACAAAAGCAAATTTACTACGTGAGCCATTCCCAGGGCACTCACACTGGTATGCTGAGATTTGAAATCTGATCATGGTTAAAAACTTCATCTCAAAAAGCATACAAACATTTTATTTCAAAATGATTTCACTTTAAAAATGATATATTGTCATTTTTTGGAAAACTTATGACTAGCCCAAAAATTTTAAAAATTAAAATGGTTATGTGCTTCATTTTGGCAATAGACATGTCTGTTTGTTGGTGTTTATGCCAAGGTCTTGCCATGTAGCCCCAAATTTACAATCTTCCAGACTAAATTTCTAGGGTGATGAACTCACAAGTGTGAAGGATCACAAATGTGTCTGGATTATCTTTTCTTAATAAAAAAAGAATAATTGATACACTTGTCAGTCTCCTTTGCAAACATCATCACTCTAAGCACACAAGGTTATTCTCGATTCACTTGGGTAGCTCTGTAACTTAAATTTCCAAGAGAATATTGATATAAATGTGTTCATGTCCTAATTCTGCTGTAAAAAGAAATTCAGTGTAAAAAGAAAATTGATATTCAGGCATGTTTAGGAGAAGCCTTATTCCTTTGGAATCTTTAGTAGTTAAAATCTGTTAGCCTAGTGGCTATGCAGAATTTGGCCTAGCATTCCTGGCATGGCTGTCATAAGGAATGTTAATTTCCATAGTATAAATCAAAAAACAATAGGTGCTATCAAAACTTCTGACCACTTAAGAAATTATTTCTAGTTAATCGACACGTTTTTCTAAAAATATATTGTACTTACTACGTGAAAGATATTATTCCAATTGTTAGCTACAATGTGCTAAAGAAATTGGATCTTTGTGAATCTCACATGGAAGAGTACTTTACAAAAAGCACAGATGTTAATATTTATGGGACCACATAGTGTTTCCAGTGATCTGTCTTTGTAGGCTATTAATTGTAGTGATGTTTGATGACATGATGGTGTGTCTATCAACTAGATACCAGTAACTAGATCCTTCCATTCCCTTTGGAGTTGTGATAAACAAAAATGTCTACACATATTGTTAATGCCATCAGGTGAAAAATCATCTTGAATGAAATTTTTGTACAAATATAGAATAGTATTTATGGAATGTATACTTGAAGCTAGTACACAGCAAAGGGAGGTGAGGCAATACAGGACTGCCAATCCATTGGACATGACAGATTCTAGATAAGTTTTTAGAGTCAGAATGATTTAGAGAATCTCCAAAATCTGAGGACATTTATATTAACAGTGATAGATATGAATATAGGCATGCACACACATTTACACAGGCACACACACTTATATAAATTTGAGGATGGAGTTGGAGGAAAAGAGAAAGGGAGTCATAAAAGTTATGTGTTCATTTCAGGGGATACCTGCTGTAACTGGGGAAGATTTTATTGCAAAGTAAACATGTTGAGATGGGTGTTAAATAGGACAGTGTTTTGGAAAGCTTGCAGCAGAACTGTTTAGAACAATAGCCAGTAGTGTGGAGGTAGCTGGCAGAAGATGCTCAGCACTCTCAAGGCTGTCTGAAGACAAAAAAACCCAAAAAGTACTTGGAAGACAGGGCTGGGAAGATGATTTTTTTTTGCCTCACAAGCAAAAGGAATTGTGTTTGGAGTCACAGACCCCACATAAAAAGCACATGGCAAATATGGTGACTATCTGTAATTCTGTCCCTGGAAAGCAGAGCTTGGGAAACCTCAAGACAAATTCTCTTCTCCCCACATCCTCTCCAGCATTTGGTGTTGCCATCTTGACTGGGGTGACATGATATCTCAGGGAGATTTTGATTTTCATCTTCCTGGCTAAGGATGTGGAGCATTTTTTAAGATATTTGTTAAACATTCTGATTTCATCCCTGGTAAAGTTTCTTTTAAGTTTCAAGGCCCATTTTTTAATTGGGCCAGTGTTTTCCTTGGAGTTTAGTTTTCTAAGTTCTTTGTGCACTCTGGATAATAGAGCTCTATCAGATATGTGGTTAGTGAAGATTTTCTCCCATTCTGTGGGTTGCCTTTTTGTTTGGGATACAATCTCTTTATCTGAACAGAAGCTCTTTAATTTCACAAGATCCCAATTCTTTTTTTTTTTATTTCCACTCATACAAACTTAACAGGTACACTGGTCCCCTCCCTCCCTCTAACCTCCCACCGCCCTGTGCCCCCTGCCCTCCCCCTCCCTCCCCATTCCCCAGTCCCTCCCCCTCCCATCCCCTGAACATCCTTTAATGTGCATGCCAAATTCTCCTCTGGGTCCTCCTCTCCGATGAGGTGCAAGGACCCAGTGGCATTTCCCAGAACCCTTTCCTGTGTTCCCCTTAAGCATAGGAACACTACTATGGCTGTCAATCCCTTGCCTCCAAGGATCCTAGTGCCTTTAGCAAATGCTAGACTCTGTGGGGTCAATAGTGTGTTGGACATTGTGCAGGGCATGCAAAGTCCAATTATGATTGCTTCGGCCCTAACTTGTGTGGAGTATATTGCATATCATTGCTCCTCTCATCCTTGTGCTCTTACAATCTTACTGCCCCCTCTTCCACAAATTTCCCTGAGCTTTAGGATGGGGAAAGATTGGGCTGGCCTAGTTCCAGGTGGTTGATATAGCGCTTCTGAAGTTCTGTTTATAATAGCAAAGTCATGGACTCAACCCAAATGTCCAACAGTTGACGAGTAGATAAGGAAAATGTGGTACATCTATACAATGGAATACTACTCATCCATCAAAAATGATGAATTAATGGAATTTGCCAGGAAATGGATGGAATTAGAAACAATTATATTGAGTGAAGTATCCCAGACCCAGAAAATTAAGCACTGTATGTACTCCCTAATAGGTGGCTCCTAGTACCAAACTCACTTAGAGACACTCAAGGATAAATCTCTGTAATACCTACAGTAATTGCAAGGATTATGAACAGGAGGGATGGGGTAGGAGGGCTACACCAGAAACAAGGAGAGAGGGGACCATGTAACAGCAGAGAAAATAGGCCACCATCAAGGACTGCAAGTGAGTAATGAGACATCTGGTTAAGTTCACAGACTTTCCTTCCTGATCATTTACAACTGATGGCGTATGATCTCACCAGAAGGGGAGGGCATATAGTTTGGCAGATAAAAAGTAACCATTTTGCCAGTGGTGATTGACCCCCTTCCTCACTGTGGTTTCCTACTTTTATTACATCTACCTTTGAATATCCTCTTATAACAAGACTCTAGTTTAAGATCCCATTTCTTGAGCATTAGTTGTAGTGACTGTGCTATTGGATTACTGTTTAAGAACTGTTGGCCTAGTCCAATCAGCTCAAGGGAGGTCCCTGCCCTTTCGACTAGAGTTTTTATTGTCTCTGGCCTAATATTGAGGTCCTTGTTCCATTGGGAATTAATTTTTGTACATGGTGACAAGTAAGAGTTCAGTTTTAATCTTCTTCATATGGACATCCAATTTTGCCAGCACCATTTGTTGAAGATGTTGATCTTTTTCCATTGGATTTTTTGGGCCCCTTTGTCAAAGATCAAATGGCTGTAGTTGTGTGGGTTTATATCTGGGTCTTCAACCCTTATCCATAGATCTATGTGTCTGTTCTGGAGCCAGTACCAGGCTGTTTTTATTATTGTTTTTATTATTGTAGTATAGATTAAGGTTTGGTGTGGTGATACCTCCAGCAGTGTTTTTGTTACTCAGGATTGTTTTTGCTATCCTGGGTCTTTTGTGTTTCCATATGTATTTTGAGATTGGTAAATTTCTTTAAAAAATTGCTTTTGGATTTTGATTGGTATAGCATTGAATCTGTATATTGCTTTTGGTAGGATGGTCATTTTTATGGTATTGATTCTGCCAATCCAGAAACATGGTGGGTCTTTCCACCTTCTGGTGTCTTCTGTAATTTATTTCTTTAGGATTTTAAAGTTTTTATTGTAAAGGTCTCTTACGTCCTTGGTTAGATTTATATCAAAGTATTTCTTTTTTTAGGGGCTATAGTAAAAGGGATTTTTTTTCTCTTATGTCTTTTTTTTTAAGTATCTCATCCTGGGCTTACAGGCAGCCTACTGATTTTTTTACATTTATTTTGTATCCTGCCACCCTGCTGAACTTCTGTATTAGTTCCAGGAGTTTCCTGGTGAAGTTTTTGGGATCACTCAGGTATAGGATCATGTCATCTGCAAGTAGAGATAACTTTCTTCTTCCTTGCTGATTTGAATCGCTTTTATCTCCCTTTCTTGTCCTATGGCTCCAGCTAAGACTTCAAATACAATATTGAATAGAAGTAGTGAGAGTTGACAGCCTTGTCTAGTTACTGATCAAAGCGGGAATGCTTCAAGTTTTTCCCCATTGGGTATAATTCTTGCTGTAGTCTTGTTGTATACAGCTTTTATTATGTTGATAAAGGTTCCTTCCATTCCTACTGACTCTAGGGTTTTGATCATAAAAGCCTGTTGGATCTTGTCCAAAGCTTTTTCTGCATATATGGAGAGTATCATGTGATCTTGGATTTGGACTGGCTTATATGGTGAATTACATTTATTTATTTGTGTATGTTGAACAAACCTTGTGTGTCTTGGGTAAAGCCTATTTGATTATCATGAATGATCTTTTTGATATGTTCTTGAATCTCATTTGCTAAGACTTTGTTGAGAATCTTTGCATCTGTTTTCATCAAAGAGATTGGCATATGGTTTTCTTTTTTAAATGTATCTTTATTAGGTTTTGAGATTATATGATATTAGCTTCATAGAAAAAATTTGGTAGTGTTCCTTCCTTCGTTATTTGATGGAACAATTTAAGGAGTATTGGTGTTATTTGTTCCTTAAATGTCTGGTAGAACTCTTTGCTGAATTCATCTGGTCCAGGACATTTTTGGCGGGCTGATTTGAGATTACTTCATTGATTTCTTCATATGTTACAGGACTATCTAAATAGTTCAATACTTGCTGATTCAATTTAGGTAAGTTGTGCTTACTTAGGAAACTAAGTACTTACTTAGGAAACTAACCACAAAAAGTGTCCGGAATTAAGAATAACTTCTCCATTATAACACTAAATGTCAATGGAATTAACTCACCAATCAAAAGACACAGATTACAAATTGGATTAGAAATCACAACCTATCAATCTGTTGCCTTCAGGAAACTCATCTTACCACAAAAGATAGGCACATGCTACAAATAAAAGGCTGGTCCAAAATTCTGCAAGCTAATGGAACCAGGAAACAGACAGGAGTAGCCATTATGCTATCGGACAAAGTGGACTTCAAACCCAAAAAATCATACATAAGAGACACAGATGGATAATACGTTTTAGTGACAGGTACAATTCCCCATCCCCCTTGCACCCTCCTCCCCTTTTCCCATTCTCCTAATGCCTCTACCTTCCCCCCCTCCTATTTCTTGGAGCATCCTTTTGTGTGAATGCCAAACTTCCCTCTGAGTCCTCCACTCTAGTGAGGTGTAAGGACTCAGTGGCATTGCCCAGAGCCCTTTTTGGGCTCCCCTTTAGTGTGGGAACACTATTATGACTGTTAATCCCTTGCCCATAAGAATCCCAGTGCCTGTAATCCATGCTAGACTTTGGGGGGTCATTGACACGACAGTCATTGCACAGGTCATACAAAGTCCGATTATGGCCACTGTGGCCTGAATTTGTGTGGAATATCTTGTATATCGTTGGTCTTCCCCATCTTTAGACTGTTACAGTCTTGCCATCCCCTCTTCTGCTTTAGATCATGGTGGTCTAATAGGGTACAGGCTAAAATTTCAGCTTTCCTGTATATGTGGAGATTTGTTTTGTGGCCTAATGTGTGGTATATTTTGGAGAAAGTTCCATGGGCTGCTGAGAAAAATGTGTATTCTTTGGTATGTGGATGGAAAGTTCCAGTCAGATCTGTAAGATCCATTTCAGGACGGGTTTGATTAAGTTCCAATGTGTTTCTGTTAAATTTTTGATCTGTTGAGCTATCCCACTTTGAAAGGGCAGTACTGAAATCCCCAAGAATTATCATGTTGGAATTGATTTCTTGCTTTAGATGTTGAAGCGTTTGCTGAATGAATGTGGAGGAGCACATATTAGGTGCGTATATATTCAGTATTGTGAAGTCTTCTTGGTGAATTGTACCTGTGACTAAAATGTGGTATCTTTCTGTGTCTCTTATGATTTTTTTTTTGGTTTGAAGTCCATTTGGTCAAATAGCATAATTGCTAACTGATTGTTTCCTGGTTCTATTTGTTTGCAGAATTTTTGACCAACCTTTTAGAAGTTGCTTATCTTTTGTGGTGAGATGTGTTTCCTGAAGGCAGCAGATGGATGGGTTGAGATTTCTAATCCATGTTTGTAGTCTGTGTCTTTTGATTGGTGAGTTAATTCCATTGACAGTTAGTGTTATAATGGAGAAATTACTTTTAATTCCTGACACTTTTTGTGTTTAGTGGCTTTCATAAGTGTATTATTTGGTTTGTAGGTTTTGGTCATGGTATACTTCCTCCTGTCCTCCTGGATATGCCTTTTCTTTTCTTCATGCTTCAGTATCTTTTCTAGTACTTTTTTGAAGGCCTGGTTTGGTGGTCATGTAAGCCTTCAAGTTGTCTTTATGGTGGAAAATTTTCTTTCACCCTGGATCATGACTGATATTTTTGTTGGGTATATCAGCCTGGGTTGATATTTGTGTTCATTCAATACTTGAAGTACGTCTCCCCAAGATTTTCTTGCTTTTACTCTTTCCATTGAAAAATCATTTGTTATTTTAGTAGGTTTACCTTTAAAAGTGACTTTTTTTCCCCCTTGAAGCTTTCAGCACCTTTTCTTTGTCTTGAATTTGGAGTGTTTTGACTATTATTTGCTGTGCTATTTTGGTCATATCTGTTTGGGGTGCAGAAAGCCTCTTGTGTTTGGATGGGCCTCTATTTCTTTAGATGAGGAAAGTTTTCCTTTATAGTAATTTGAAAAATTTCCTCAGGTGTAGTATTTTGGGATTCTTGTTCTGATATTCCATGAATGCACATGTTAGGCTTCTTCAAGGTGTCCCATAACTCTTCAATATTCCTCTCAAGTATCTTTTTGGCTTTAACAACCTCTTCAATTGAATGGTTAGTTCTTCCATTTTGTCTTCATGATCTGAAATTCTATTTTCTTTTTCATTAGTCCTGTTTGATAAGACTCTCTGTTGAGTTCTGGGTTGAAGATAATTGTCTTTTAGTTCAATTTTAAACTCTGCTTGAGATTGTTTTAACTGCTTTTTGTCTATTTTTGTTTCTTCAACTGTTTTTCTCATCTCCTCCAAGTGTCTGTTGTGTTCCTGTTCAAAGTGGTTGATGTGGTTATTTAACTCCTCCCAGATTTCCTCTTTCATAGTATTGATCAAAGTAAAGATCAGGCTTTGAAAATTATTATCTTGGGTATGCCTTTCTTGCCTATATTCTGTGAGTTTGTTCTGGTTGGAATCTGTCATTTTGGGGTTAATTCTTTTGATAGGAGATTGGTTATCTTGGTTTTTGTTTTTCGTGGATTTGCCCTGTGACCTGGGCATTTTTGTTTTATCTCTTAGACTTTCTTTTTGTTTCTGTGTGTTTCTGACTGAAATGAATTAGATGGTATTACTACTCTTGAGCAGTTATTACTAGTGTTTGCCTTGGAGTTGGGTATGCTTGTCTGGTATTTGTGTTATTTCCTAGATGAGGCTATTATTAGACTGTTAGTACATCAATTAAGTCAGGTTTAGTAGATAGGGAGTGAATAAAAGTATCGAAGTTCACTTTTTGGTTTACTTCTTTGGTGATATGTGAGGGTGAATGGTATAGTCCCTGAAGTTGTGTGCATTTTGGGGTGGCTATATGGAAAATTATATTACTGTGACTGATAAGTGAGAGGAACAAGACTGTAAAAAGGGTTTACTTATCTTTGAGCTGTATGTGAATATTCTCTCCCATGTGATGGGATGATTTTAGGGGATTTCAGATGTATGGTGTATGTCCTCTAGAGCTTTGCTTGGGATTTCTCTGGACTCTATTAAATTTTGAGTAGCAGGGAGTCTGCCCTGAGGAACAGGGATTCCACCCTGGTCCAGTGCCAGAGCAGACTGGCTGCTGCTCTGGATGCTAGTGGGGCATACAGTGCCCTGGAGCTTGGGGCGTGGTCTAGGGGCCTTAGCTGAGGACCAGGGAGTCTGCCCTGGTCCAGGTCCAGGATTGGAGGTCCTTAAACAATTTTGTCATGTCTTTATCACCAATACTTCAAAGTAACTACAATATCTTAAACCATTTTAGTTTGGATTAACACTAATATAACTTTAGTAGCATGTAAACCTTTGGAAATAAGAGTTATTTTACCCTATTTGCTGCTTTTGTAATGTAACTTGCTTTCTCAGAAATCATCAGAACATTCTTATATTTATCAAGATAGTCAATGTTTTTGAGTAGGAAATGGAAGAAAAAATATCCAAATATAATAGGAAAACATATATAAATACAATATGATTTTACTGTATTCACACATCTCTTTACTAGTTCTTTATAAGGATTTTAGCATTTCTTGTATGTTGTGCAAACTATTGTTATTCAATTCTATATCTATAATTTATCATACTTCCTTGAATGTAGTTTTTACTTGTTCATTTTTAAAGAGTGACATCACTAGTTATAGAGGATTTGGTGAATTGTATTATGCCATAATTCCTTTTATGTAATTCTTTCTATGTAATTAGCTAATATAATTTGACTATTTACTTTAGACATTTAGGCTGCAATGTGTTTTAGTGTGAGTCTCCTTGAAGTGAACCTACTTAGGGTTTGTTCTGTTTTGTATGTGAAAAGGTAATTTGTTTTTTTCTAATTTGAAAACTTTTAGTATCTTTGATCAAATATTCTTTTCAGCACTTTGTCTTTCAGTTACATATGTTTTAATCTATTAAATATTGTACCATAGATTTATGTGAATGGAAAGTTTTTCCCTAGTATTGACTTACAAGTTGGGTCAACTAAGGCGATGTCCTGCATCACAGCTGTCTGAACATGGATAGATAGGACAAACAGAAATCTTTGGTTTGCAGGTATTTTGAAGTCTCAAGTCCATTCCTTCCTATTTAGTGGTCACAAAGTTTCTTGTTTACAGGACCCATAATGACTGCAATGCTCTTGTTTCCAAACACACAAGAGAAATGAAATAAAAGTGACAAAATTTAATATGTCATAATATATCATTTTTAATAGGAGTCAGTGGTTTTTCTTAAAGATATTATCCATGAATTACTGCAAATTTTGGATTAGTTTCTAGGAATATCAAAAACTTGCTTTTCAGAATTTTAAGTCACATTCTCATTTCTGCAATCAAGGAATGTTTTTGATTTTTTTATTACTGAAAAACACTAATTGGTATTATTTTTTAAAGTTGAGTGGTTTCTTTTATGCATCCATATATGACTGCTATTGATCGCCCAAGTTTTTGTGCTGTTTCAAATATCTATACTTGTGGTAAGCTTGCACTTTCATAATTTAGTATGAAGAAATGCTTTCAACAAAGGTGTTCTCTGTTATTTGATTTAGTTTCAAAAAAGTCTCTTATCTCAACATCAATATGTTCTAAATTATGGTATCTCTTTCTGTTATGCAATTTGAAAGATTTATTTTATATAACACTTGAATATTTTTTAGATATTTTTCTTCATTAACTTAAGGGATTGATACTTAAGTCTAATAAAATATATCCATAGTAACTATAGCATTCGAAAAGTTGACAGTTATTAAAACCCATGAAGTCACAACTTTTACCCCACTCCTCCATTATACAAGGTGGAAAACATCAAGGTCCAATGGTAATGTGCAGTAGGTGACAAGATACTCTAGTGGATCCATTAGATGTGAAAATGTATTTCCAATCTCCTTTGCCTTAGGAATAGTCATCATTACAACCATATTGATGCTTGCAACAGGAGGAGATACTCCTACACAAATTTGCAAGGAAGTCATTACATTCATAAACAAAAGTCAATCAGATGGAAGTTTCCTTTGTTTTCTGAATATTTTATGTCTACCCTGAATATCATATGCTTGTTTGAGCAGAGGGATCTCTCACTTTTCTCATTCTTTTGAAGAGTTTTGATTTATAAATCAATAAAACATTTTGGAAAATTATATTTTCCTATGAATTATAAACAGTTACATATTTCTTTCATGTTGAAAATGAGAAGAATTTTCTTTAAGAGTAGGTCTATATGCATAATTCAGAACACCAGAGATCCTACATTAATCACCTGGAACCAGACTAGCAAAATCTTTCCCTGTTGTAGTTCATCTGCATGGTTGCTGATAAATGACATCAAACAGCATATGGAAACAAGGAGTTTATTCTCTCTTATGATTTTCTGGTTACACTTCTCAGTGTAGCTTGATGGGACAGCACACACCAACACCAGGGCCAGGGGAACTGGCCACAGTATCACCACATAATGGCTGAGAGATGGAAAATCCTTACTTGCCAGACCAGCATGTCTGGCCAAATGTACAGAAGAATGTCCACTCTCTCAACCAGCTCTCTGTGATTTATTCCAGGGCCTAGCCCCACCCACTATGGCCTGGACCTTTCCCATCATCTAGACAATCTCCTGCAGGTTTGCTCTGGGCTTAAGTCAACCACTAATTCACTACAAATGTGCCCAGAGCTCTAACCCTCAACAGTCTAGTTGACACCTGTGCATAACTATGACACTCTACCCCTTGTCAGCTTGACACAAAAACGATAGCACTTTTAAACTGTGACCTTCAATCCTTGTCCCCATAGATGTTAAAAGTTATCTTAAAAAATACATTTCATAGATAAATTTAAAATGTTCTTTCATTAAAACTTCAGTTCCAACTTTTTTTAATCATAAGATCTTACTACTTTATTTATTTATTTATTTATTCCACTCATACAAACTTGATAGGTACCCCATTCCCTTCCCTCCCTCTACTCCTCCCTGGATCTCTTTGCTCCCTCCCCTTTTTCCCGTTCTTTTTCCCCCTCCCTTTCTCCCATTGCACCCCCCCATCTCTGGAGCATCCTTTAGTGTGCATGTCAAACTTTCCTCTGGCTCCTCCTCTCTGATGAGGTATAGGGATTCAGTAGCATTGTCTAGAGCTCTTTCTTGTGTTCCCCTTTAGTATAGGAACACTATTGTGGCTGTTAATCCCTTGCCTCTAAGGATCTTAGTGCCTGTGATCCATGTTAGACTTCAAGGGGTCAATGATATGTTGGTCATTGCGCAGGTCATGCAAAGTCCTATTATGATTACTTTAGCCCTAACTTCTTGAATATCATTGCTGCTCCCCATCTTTAAGCTCTTACAATCTTACTGCCTCCTCTTCCGCAAATTTCCCTGAGCTTTAGGATGGGGAGAGATTAAGCTGGCCTGGTTCCAGGTGGTTGATATAGAATCTCTGATGTTCTGAATTATGGTTTGTTGATTTTTTTTTCAGTTTTGCTGCTCCTGTACCACCCTTAGCTCTATCCTGATGAGTATTGGATGTCACCTCCCAGCAACAAGGAGAAAGGGGATCATGATACAGCAGAGAAAATAGGTCACCATCAAGGACTGCAAGTAAGTAATGAAACATCTGGTTAAGCTCACAGACATTCCTTCTTGGTCACTTGCAACTGATGAGGTATGATCTCACTAGAAAGGGAGGGCATACAGTCTGGCAGATAGAAGGTAACCATTTGGCAAATGAGAGACTGACCCCCACCACTGTGGTTTCCTACTCTTATTCCATCTACCTTTGAATCTACTCTTATAATATGACTCTATTTTAACAGCCTTTTATCTCTGGCCAGAGGTTGACATCCAATATCCATCAGGATGGAGCTAAGGGCGGTGCAGGAGCAGTTCCAACATTTTAAAAGTTCAAGGTTTCTTAACCTTAAGAATGTATTAAATCAAAATAAGTTAGAAACTTTAAAACAGATAAAACATTAAAACATAAGTATCTTGATGTAATAAGAAAATATTTAAATAAAGATCAAAGTCTAGTAAATCACCACATCCTGTACTTCAGTATCCACTCTGCCACTCATCACATAGTCAAGGTGGTGCAAAGATACTAGGCGTTCCCAGTCCTGTTTGCAGCTCGAAGTTTTAAATGCAGGGTTCCTTGAACCAGACTGAATCTCCATTCGCAGTCATCCTCAGCATACATCCCATGCTTCTGGTATCTTCAACACTCTGGGTTCTCCTCTGCAGCTATTAGCTTCACCTTCTCTTTCAGGAACTCTATGCTTGCCACTTGGTGCTGAGCTTTTGCTGCTTTCCATGAACCCCTCAAATTGTTCACCAAAAACCAGTACCACCTGGGGGATGCTGCCAGATACCAAAGCGAGTTTGAAATGCAGGGCCATTT
The DNA here is from genome assembly GCA_023101885.1 of Typhlomys cinereus. Classification (NCBI taxonomy): domain Eukaryota; kingdom Metazoa; phylum Chordata; class Mammalia; order Rodentia; family Platacanthomyidae; genus Typhlomys; species Typhlomys cinereus. The sequence goes on along the minus strand of JALPQD010000370.1, from coordinate 776,059 downwards.
GAGCCACAGCTGCATCAAATCTTGTGTGCTGATGCTGGAAAAGCCTTTTCTAGGCAGCCAAACTTCCAAAGGGCAAGAATTCGCTTTAACCTGGGCTTTTGGCCCCTGAAGGAATCTGGGTTTTCAAGCCACGAACTCACTACACGGTGGTTTTCATGGCCTTCCACCATCCCAGTGTGAGTCACTAGGTTTTCCTTCGCTGATACTCATTTCTCCAACAGTAGCAGATATTCTGCTGCCTGTCTTTTGCACATCCAGAGTTTCATGGCCACCAACACAGTTCTCCACTATCAAGCAAACCAGTCCACCATATTCAAATTCAACTTCAACAAAGTCCTTGTTCTCATCACGAATTGGGCCAAAACAATTCACAACTCTATTGGCATCATTATTTTCCAAATGGCCCACCAAACTTTGCAGAACAGTATTGGTAATCCACAAAGTCAAACTTTAGCAAAACTGTTCAAAAGCCAGAAAGTCCACATAATCAGATTTATAAGCAACACCTCACTTCCTAGGTACTAAATTCTGTTGCAGTTCATCTTCATGGTTGCTGATAAATGACATCAAACAGCACAAGGCAATAAGGAATTTATTCTCTCATGATTTTCTGGTTACAGTTCTCAGTCTAGCTTGATAGGAGAGCACACACCAACACCAGGGCCAGACGAACTGGCCACAGCATCACCACATAATAGCTGAGAGATGGAAAATCCTTACTTGCCAGACCAGCATGTCTGGCCAAATGTACAGAAGAATGTCCACTCTCTCAACCAGCTCTCTGTGATTTATTCCAGGGCCTAGCCCCACCCACCATGGTCTGGGCCTTTCCCATCATCTAGACAATCTCCTGCAGGTTTGCTCTGGGCTTAAGTCAACCACTAATTCTCTACAAATATGCCCAGAGCTCAAACTCTGAACGGTCAAGTTGATATCTGTGCTTAACTATGACACTCCCCATCCTAAAGCTCAGGGAAACTTGCAGAAGAGGGGGCGGCAAGATTGTAAAAGCTTAAAGAGGGCCAATGATATGCAAAATACTCCATATAAGTTTAGGCTGCAGTAGCCATAATTGGACTTTGCATGATCTGCACAATGACTGACATGTCAACAACCTCCTAAAGTCTAGCATGGATCACAGACATTAGGATCCTTAAAGGCAAGGGGTTAACAGTCATAATAGTGTTCTCATACTAAAGAGGAGCCCAAGAAAGGGTTCTGGGCAATGCCACTGAGTCCTTACACTTCACTAGAGCAGAGGACTCAGAGGGACGTTTGGCATTCACACAAAAGGATGATCCAGGGAATGGAAGGTGGAAGGGCAAGGCATTGGTAGAAGGGGAGGGAAGGGGGTGAAAGGAAGGGGAAAATGGCGAGAAGGTGCAAAGGGGACTGGAGAGGGGTGGAGGGACGAAGGGGACCAAGGTACCTAATAAACTTATATGATTGAGCAAAAAATAAATAAATGCATAAATATATATGTATATATATATATAAAAGAGTAGGTCTATATGATATTTCCAGTAAAATTATCCTAAAATATTGATGCTGGAAGAGTTATGTATATGGGGGATGTTATATCCAGAGAAGAGAATATCTGCCAACTGTTTAAAGGAAACCAAGTACAGACTTTTCATATAGCTTCTTTTTCTAAACTGTACAAATCCTTATGGGTAGTATAAATCTAAGACTTGTGTCTTACCATTTGTATGATTTTCCCACTATTTTGAAGAAATGTTTATTTGTATTTTCCATTATTGCATAAGAATCATTGTTGTAGCATTATATGAGAACTACTAATTCCTTGGAGAAATTTTATAAGTAGCAATTAAAATAATATGTTTTCAACTGTGCATCAATATTATTTTTCCTCCCAATCTCCATTTTCAGTTCATACAATGACTTGAAATGATGGTCACTAATTTCTGATGCCATAGCTTTGAGTCACTCACATCCCTTGAAAACTGAAAAGCATGCTTCTAATAGCACTTTCTGAGAAGCTCATGTTCTGGTCATTTAGTTATTTAAATATAAAGTATATATAAATTAAAGTAAGACTTCAGTTTCAGTTTCATTAGGTATATTTTAAGTACCTAATAAAATAACTAGTAGCTAACAAGTTTGAAAAGAAATTATGCAAAATTCCAAATATGGAGAACATTCTACTCTGAAGATGTGGATATGATAAGTAGCTATCATGTTGGAAAGGAGAAATATAATACAATATTCTTAATTAGGAGAAAGTTGTACTTTAAAGATTTGGATAAGAAAGACAATGAAACTTAGTAATATTAAATATTAAAGAATTATCAGAGTTATAGTATTCCCTGGCAATATGTAGATATAAAGTACATATAGATGTAAAAAAAAGACAAACAAACAAATTAAAAAACCCACCCACATCTCTACCCACATACACACCAGGAAAACTTCAAAATGTGATTTAAACTGCCAACAAGAATAACTGGAAAGTTTCAGAACTTTTATGTTCTTAATGCTGCTCGGTTTGTAAACCTTTGCAAAATAATGCACAGTTTTAAATTTAATAGATTTAAAATGAGATTGTAAAAATATGTTCAATTAATCCATGTGATATAACAATGCTGGATTTGAAAGAAATTATCTTACATGCATTTCTATAACTTGGACAAGCTGATTGAATTTTGATGGTGTCCAGAAGCCATTATGATGGGCCTCTGATACATACAAAGTCTTGTTTCTCATCACAAACTGGATGTTTCCTAGATTTAAACATTTTCTGATAACTAGCATAATATGAATATTCAAAAAGATTAGATGGTTGTACTTGATGATATTGTCTGTGCAGCAAGACTAGATATAGAGTTAATACATATGAAGTTGTATAAAATCGATCTTTTAGATGTAATAGATAAAGGCAAAGAATTTTCTGAATTCCCTTTTGTTTCTACTCAGAGGTCATTCCACATTGACAAGAAGCTTTGGGGAAATAGGGAAACAATAAATTTCTCCTGAGGTGAATCTATGTTGGTCCTCCAGTGAATCACTGTATTTTTGGAAGTAGTAAGGATTTTTAGGACACTTGAATAGGAGAGGAAGTAAAAGAAGGGAAGGAGCAGTAAGAAAGATATGCTGTAATGATAAGGATGTATGTCTGTTTTTAACTAGGTAGACACAAAGACTGAGTGATTTCTAAATCATAATGCTTGTTACCTATTGACATTATAGATAGGAATTCTGGGAGCCAAGATCAAATCTTGGAGATTTTTTTGCTAACAGTGACTCTTGTATAACTATGAGCTAGCATCTAACAATATTTAGATCACTTTGAGAAGGGTATTTAACAATATTAAGGTCACTTTTAGAAATATAGCCATTTTTACTGTAATTCTGTCACTCCATTAACATGGGGTCTTTCCATTTTTAGTGTCTTCTTCAATTTATTTATTATTTTAAAATTCCATTGAAGAGTTCCTCTCTTTCATCAATCTGGGTGGTTCTTAGACATTTTACTTCCTGTTGTCCATATACCAGATAATTTTTTATGCACAGTGAAGAACAGAAGTTTTGTCCTAACTTTCTTAAATAATGCCAATTATGTTTCCAAGAGATTATATTGATTTATACTGCATGTCATATATTTATTAGTTTTTAATATAAATTTTTGCTGTTGTCCTAATTTTGCATAATTTTTTTCTTGTATGTTGTGTGTATTTTCTTGTATATTGCTTGCTAATGCTTGGTTATTTTCAGATTTTTAAAATATTTCTTCCATATTTTGACATGTGACCATTAGTTCACTTACAGAGAAACTGCTTTTACAAAAACTGAAGTAAGCGGGGGCTGGAGAGGTGGCCCAGGGGTTAAGCCTCTGCCTTGCAGGCAGAAGGTCCTAAGTTCGGATCCTAGATCCCACTTATGGACGCCTGGCGGAAGTGGGGGCGGCCTGCATTTCTGGTCCTGATAGGGCGGAGCCTGTGAATCCCGGGGATTCACAACAAGGAGGAGATGAAGGTGTCCATGGTGGTTCCCAAATTCACCTGTGGTTCTACACCCACACATACATACATACACACACACGCATAATTGAATAAATAATTAAAAAAACTGAAGAAAGTGAAGTCTGAGGCGGGCATGGACTTTTCCAGCAACACAACATGCAGTAATAGCCTGGAAAGCATTTTTGATGAATATATAAAGGCAAAATATTCATTGTTTTGCAGATGCAATACTGTATATTCTATTTCACAATATTAATGTGATCCTATAAGATGTAGATGTGAAAAGGATAAGAATGACTATCCTTTGCAAGTTGACCTATGCTGAGCTGTTTCAAGTCTGCCACTGGAGAACCAAAGCGAGACTCTTGCCTGGACAGGAAAGAAACCATCGGAGCTGAAGCAGAGATCGTATCTGCCAATAAGAAAATAATGCTAAGTTGTAATATTCCAAAGCACACCTAAGAAATAATGTTTATTCTAGTGCTTGGATTTTGACTATGAAGAAAAAAAATCTGTAACTTTTCCTTGAGGCATACATGTGTCTGGAACTAGAGATGTGACATAAGACTCTTGTTTCTGATAGAGATCTTTTCTCGGGTCACCAAAGAGCAGTCATAATATATGTAACTCCTTCAAAAAATGGCCACAAAGAAGAGTACAGCTGGAAGGAACCCTTTGGTGCCCCTTTGGCAGGGAGCCCCATGATGGCTACAGACAGCTCTGACTTCATTGCTCACCTGGATGAAGCAGCTCTTCCTGCTGCTCTTTGTATGGCCAACAGAGGCTCTTTATCTGGTAGGGGTCAGGCATCCAGAATGTCCCATCACACCTATAATGCATTGTCTGAGTTGAATTTAGAATTTTGATGTATCTTGGGTATAGTAATAATTGTGAAATACTAATCAGCCTCATAATTTTTTTCCTTCCATTCTCCCTTGACTTGAAGTCTTGGGGGAAAAACATGGAAAAGAATACATTTTTATGATGTTATGCTGTCTGAAGTACCTTACATGTCTTGGTCCAGACATCTGTCCTTCAGTGTGAAAGATAGTGATCCACATTCATTATTCTATAGGTCCACATTTCCATGCACTTTTATCGAGGAGGCATTCCTTGTTCTAATATATGTTTATGACATCCCTGCAAAAAATCAGGAGCCTGTGGCCGCAGGGATTTGCCTCTGAGTCCTCTGTTCTACACCAGGCTCCACGTGTCTGTTCCTATGCCAGTGTCTGGCTGCTGGTGCCACTGTGGCTCTTCAGTGTGACTTGAGATCAGTTGTTGACATCCTCAAGTGTTTGCTCTGCTCACGTTTGCTTTGGCTGTCATAGGTTTTTATTTTTGCCTCCATATACATTTTAAGATGTTTTCCATTTTATTGTTTTCTCCCACATTTTATTTTCCTAATCGTACAAGCTCAATAGGTACCCCTGTCTTCTCCCTTCCTCCACCCGTTCCCAGTCATCCTCCCTTGCATTCTTCCCCTTTGCTTTCCTTTCACCCCTTCCCTCTCCCCTCCTGTCCCAGTGCCTCCCCCTTCCTCCCTCCTATCCCCTGGAGCATCCTTTTGTTTGAATGCTAAACTTCCCTCTGAGTCCTTCACCTTAGTGAGGGTTCAGGACTCAGTGGCATAGCCCAGAACTCCATCTTGGGCTCCCTATGAGTGTGGGAACTCTATTATGACTATTAATCCCTTGCCTTTAAGGATCCTACTGCCTGGAGCCTTCTGCCCTGTGATCCATGCTAGACTTTGGGGGGTCATTGACATGTCAGCCATTGTGCAGGTCAAGCAAAGTCCAATTCTGGCTGCTACAGCCCTAACTTGTTGGCATATCTTGCATATCATTGATCTTCCCCATCTCTAGGCTCTTACAATCTTTCTGCCCCCTCTTCTGCAAGGTTCTATGAGCTTTAGGATGGGGAGAAATTTGGCCTGTCTGGTTTCAGGTGAATAATGTAGGGTCTTGGAGTTCTGAATTACGTTTTGTTGTTGTTTTCAGTTTAGATTTTTAAGCTCCGTCCTTGGCTGCATCCTGATTGCTATCAAAAGCCACCTCCTGAGGAGTGGGGAGTCTGTCCTCGTCTGCTTCCAGGATAGAAAGCAATCCTTTTCATTTTAAATTCTAATTTATTTTTATTTTTAAGGGTTTCATACATGAATTCAATGAATTTATGCCATTTTCAACCCTTATTATCCAATTCTAGTCCCCCCTTTTATTTCTGCTTGCCTTTATCTATGAAGAAGGTCATGGGAGCTTTTGGTAAAGCTTTATTTACATCACTTTCAAAAATATAGCCATTGTGATTATATTAAATGTGCTGATTCATTATCATGTCTTCTTCAATATCTTTATACATTTTACAAGTTGCATTGCAGTTATAATCTTCCTATTTTATTCTTTGTTGCTTAGTTTCCTGTTGTATTTTCGTGAGAATGTTTTTCTAGGAACTCTGTAGAAAAATATATGAGAAAATGTATTTACATTAATTTTATTGAGTAATGCTGGTTATTTGCCCAAGAAATCATGGCAACTCACAGTAAATATAATATTTTGTTTTTTGGACTTTTTAGCTTTTTTTTTCCTGTTGTTCTTTATGTTTTCCACATTGAACTTTTATTCCCAGTGACTTCAGTAATCTTTTTTATTTTGTGTGTGCGTGTGTGCGTGCGTGTGTGTGTGTGTGTGTGTGTGTGTGTGTGTGTACTAGAGGGTACCTTAGTGTGTCTGCCTGTGAAGGCACTAGGGTGACTTGGGAGATCTTCCTTGATTGCTCTACCTCATTTTGGCTTAACCCCTGAGCCATCTGTCTAGCCCCATCAATGTTTTTATAAATTGGTTTACTAATGCTTTGACAGTGGAATACACTGAAGCTATCTCTCAGTTTTTGCAGTCTTTTGAACTCAGTTCACTTAGAGAAAGACTATTTTTAAACCTGACTTCGTCTACACTTGCAATTTGTATAATCTTATAAATTAATTTGTAATATTTCCCAAGTCTTTTTATTAATGATTTCTACATTTACAAATACAATGAGTTTGTCTCCATGCCCCCTTTCCCTCCCCTTCTTCCCCTTGCTCTCATCCTCTCCACCCTTCACCCTCTGTCCCTATCCCTCCACCCCTCAGGTCTCTCTGCATGTGTGGACTGAAGAGCTCCCTTAGAGATGCCCGCACTAACAAGGCATCAGGCCTTTGTGGTAGTATAAGGGGCCCTTCAGTGGGTCAACCCACAGGTGAGAAGCAACCCTTCACTTCTCAGACACCTGTCCCTAGTATTCCCACTGAGTGTAGAAACTTGTTTCTCCTGACATATCCTTACTAGTGCATGGGGGAAATGTTAAAATCAGTTACCCTGAATTCTGCAAAAAATACTAGAGGCTCACATTTAGTGTCTTAGAAAACATACCCTTTTTTCTCTTTTCTTTTAAAAAGTTTTATTTTTTATTTTAATTTTTCCCACTTATGCATCCTTGACATCCTCATTCCCCCTCCCTTCTTTCCTCCCTTTCGTCCCTTTCTCACCCCTTCCCCTCCTTCCTCCCCTCCCTTTGTGGATCCAGTCTGCTCCCTCCTACTCTCTTATTTCAGGGTTCCCTCTGGATCATCGGCCCCAGTGGGGGTTCAGGCCTCTGTGGCACAAATAAAGCATATCTTTATGCTTTTTTCTTTTTCTCTTTTAAAATAACAGAAGCTTTCATGGTCTTATAATAAGGGACTCTCAGGGAACCAGAATGTAGGGAAGTAGGATTTTAGCAAGTGACATGTGTCAATTATAAGGAAGCAGTTTAGGCCATTTGGAACCATGTCATCCTTTGGAGCGTTGCATTATTTGACTTCTTATTTTGGTAATCATCAGAGTTGACTACAAACAGAGCTAGTGTGCATTTCAGAAATGTCATCCAAAGGTCACAATATCAAAAGACATTTAAATGAGGTGGAAGGGAAGAGACTGAAAATTTCACTTACAAGAAAAATCCCAAAGAATTTGCATCTGCTGACAGTGAGTTTGATACTTTGGAATTATAAAGCTTTTTACACATCAATTTAAGAAGAAAAATCCCAAAGAATTTGCATCTGCTGACAGTGAGTTTGATACTTTGGAATTATAAAGCTTTTTACACATCAATTTAAGATTCATATAGTGATAAGTGAGAGCAAAGCATGGTTTTTCATTAAATTTGCTACTTTAATTCTATTTTATGGAGACGTATTCTACAAAGTGGAACTTCCTTCAATTACTCATTTGAGTTCTTGATATTAAGGAATTTAAGAAAAAAGACAAAAAAGGAAAGAAAGAAAGAAAAAAGAAAGAAAGAAAAAAGAAAGAAAGAAAGAAGGAAGAAACAAAGAGAGAGAGGAACGAAGGAGGAAAGCAAGAAAGCAAGAAAGAAAGAAAAGAAGGGAGGGAGGAAGGAAGGAAGGAAGGAAGGAAGGAAGGAAGGAAAGAAGGAAGGAAGGAAGGAAGGAAGGAAGGAAGAGAAAAGAGGCAAGAACAGTCAGTCTTGGATCAGGGTACACTGTCACTTCGACTGTCTATCTTTCACATTAGAATTAGAAACTTGAATTGTAAAATATTTGTTCCTAAATTGATGTGCATGACATTTAATATTTATTATGAGGATTTGTGAAAACATGTGTATTTTTTAGCAATTTTAAGAACTTTAGAGAATTATTTGTTGTGTTTGTGCATAATTATTGAAATAAGTCCATGTTCTTGTTTTGTGGTTGGTGACCACAAAAGTTCCTTAAGCTCACAAGTAGTTTCATAAGAATGTTCATTCTGTCTCTCTCTTTCTCTCTCCTTTCTCTCCTCCTTTCTTTATCCCTTTCACCTCTCTCTTTCTCATTTATCTACTATGATCCCTCATAACCTAATTCTGTTGTCAAATTATAAGCTATCTAACTGTTTGCAAACCCAAATGCTGTTCTCAGTCCTATAAAGGAAGTCCCAAAGAACTTTGAACTGTCTTGCAACAAGCAATATAGAAATATTTTATTTAATTTTTAGGAAAAACTCATGTTTTATGAATAGTAAATGAATCAATTACTTGTAATTTCATCTAATATGTTCTTTGAGTAACTTAGAGTCCTACAGATGATAAGACCACGTATCAATTGTGGAAGTCCACATTATGAGGCAGCTTTTAATCTGAGTGTCCTGTGCTAATTACTCCTTCCCTGCAGATCAAAATGTGGCGGCCATTGAGAACAATACTCTTTGTCCATATGTTTGAAAATATATTTTGTTTATCTAAGAAAGCACTGAAGAATCCTGAAGCCAATATGAATGTTGTAAGTTAATCATATTATTAAGAAAAATACTTTAAATGATTTGCCACTTTTAGTTTTACTCATCCTTTCCAAATTGCATTTATTATCATCTGAAAGTGCACTATACATAGAATATATTAGCACATTCCTAAATCAAATTGTATTTCAGTTATCATAATGATGCCATGTGAACAAACTCATTTAATACAGTGCTTTTTTCTGTTCATTTAGACTGAGATAATTAACTACTGGAATTTTCCAAGTGAAATGTACACAGTTGTGACTGATGATGGCTATATCCTCTCTCTTTACCGAATTCTGAATGGTAAAATGAATTCTGGTAATTTAGGTAAGATTGGAGTGAGCAACAATTAAAAACTATTAATTTTGAGTGAAGTACATTTTATGAAAAACCTTTCTGTTCGTTTACTGGAAAATTTAGTTGTTTGTGAAGAGGTCTCATATCTCTCTGACTCTTATATGTTAAGCTGAGGATCTGAGTAACATCCAATTTATGTGAATCTATGATTAGATGAAAAATCTCCAGTTTGTTCTTGAATTTAGCTTAGTGCATAGAGTAAGAACTCAGAGTCCCTGATTAAAAGTTGCAGATTCTGTGTGGTGCGAATTCATAATTACTGTCTGTGATAATAATAACTAAGTTTAGATTAATTCTGACTATATGTGTAAACAGTCAACAAAGGACATAACCCAGTTCAGGGACTTTTGACATGTATTTGCTTAATAATAAGCATATAATTCAGCACGTAGTTAAAAACAGCCATAATTCTACATACTCTTGCCTTTCACAAGCTTCAACACTTCTCTATAAAGTAAAATAACCTAAAAATTTTAGAAGTTTAATGACAGTTGCTTCTATTCAAGAGAGAGCAAGAGGAAAACACAGAACCCTATAGATGTGATGGTTCTTTTACCTTAAAGAATAAGGAATAATATTTGCAGAATTTTTAGGATACAAATCAATTACTTTCAGCTAAGTAATGCTGAATTATAATTCTTGCATTGAATATTTATTGTGAGGAGAGTAGGTGAAAAGAGGGCTATGAGGGGTATATGAGCAAATTATAATGATACATATTCATAAATATCATGATTAAAACATTATGTTGCTTGCTTAAGACACAACGATAATAAAACATGTTTTTGTGTTTTGTTTATTCAGGCCCCAAGCCAGTAGTGTATTTGCAGCATGGAATGAGTATAACTGCTTCTATCTGGGTGGCCAACCCTCCGGACCACAGCCTGCCCTTCCTTCTGGCAGAAGCTGGTTTTGATGTGTGGATGGGGACTAACAGAGGGAATTCTTTACCTAAGAATCACTTGTACCTAAACACCGATTCTAAGGAATTCTGGGATTTTAGGTAGAGAAATCATAGTTGCTTTGTTTTATTTTATTGAAATGGTATAAAGTCTTAATGTTATGAATTCATTGCTGTAGAGCAAAGCCATTTTTGCTGAAACACCTAAATATTGGCTAATATTTTTGAAATTATGTAAAACTGTGAAGAATTTTATACTATAATTTTATTAAGAATTAATATGAAAATACTTCGCTCAATGTAATTTTTTCTAATTCCATCCATTTCTGGCAAATTTCATTAATTCATCACCAACATATCATTGACCCTTCCTAAGTCTATCATGGATCACAGGCACTAGGATCCTTAGAGACAAGGGATTAACAACCACAATAGTGTTCCTGTAACAAAGGGGAACAGAAGAGAGAGCTCTAGGTAATGCTATTGAGTCCTTACACCTCATCAGAGAGGAAGACCCAGAGGGAAGTTTGACATACACAGTAAAGGATACTCCAAGAATGGGGGAGGGAAGGGGGTACTGGGCAAAAGAGGGGGCAAAGGAAGAGGAAAGTAGGGGAGGGAGTAGGGGGATCCAGGGAGGGGTGGAGAGAGGGAAGGGAATGGGGTATCTATCAAGTTTGTGTTATACTATAAATAAAAAAAAAATAAAGTAGTCCTAGATGAATCAGAATACATGAAAGGATAAAAAAGGATTAATATGAAAATAAATATATCATTATGTATTTCTCATTACTTCCTAAGTAATAATCACTTTGCCAATCTACCTATTAGTTTTTGTAAAACGACTCCCTTGAAGTTTGGTTGCACTATATGGGAAATACACTTTTTAATGTATACAGTTTCATGAGCATTGACATGTGCATAGCCCAATTATCTACAACTTTGGAAAAATAATTTCGTTGCTTGACAGTTTACCATTATTACATAATAAATTTTAGTCTTTTCCACTCTCCATTTCCATGTCCCATCTACCTCTTCTTTCACTGCGTTCCTTCTTCCCACTAAGTCTCCCTTCAAGTTTCATGCCTTCTTCTCATGTGTGAACTACTGACAGCAATTCAATTCTCTTGCCCTGATTGTGTTTGGGAGCTTGTTTACTGAAACCAGGGAAAGTCCTCTTTTTACTATAGAAAAACTGAGTAAATGAACAAATGCATATATGGTTAATTTCTGCTGCACGGTACCAAGGACAACTTGGTAGTCTCTGTCAGTTTGATTAAACTCTTTTTCCACGCTCATCTTTTTGCATCTACCACTTTACCTTACAAATTCAATGTTTCCTATAAGAATATAAAGTTGATTTCATGGGAATGCAATGCAGCACAAGCACTCTCTTAGATATTCATGTATAGAAACAAAGGGAATTGAAATTTAGTCAGCTGCTTTGTTGACCTTGGTTCTCAGCATGCTGCCTTAGCTTTGTACAATGTGCATACGCATACGATAATTTCAAGGTGTTATGTGGGAACTGAATGATATGGTGCTGATTAGTTGGTAACACAATGAAGAGTGTAAAAATATTTCATAAATATTCTCTTTTCTTTCCATGTCACCCTTCAGACAGTCTCTATTGAGGTCAACATTTAAAATGAAAGACAACTTTTTATAATTGATAAACAAGTAAATCATATTTTATCCATTTTCTTTCACACAGTCTTGATGAGATGATGCGATATGACCTTCCAACCTTCATTGACTTTGTTCTGAAAAAAAAACAGGCCAAAAGCAAATTTACTACGTGGGATATTCCCAGGGAACCTACATTGGTATGCTGAAATATGGAAATCTGATCATGTCATGATATTTACCACAATGTATAGAAAAAGTCCTTTAAAAATTACATATTATCAGTCTTACAGAAATTTTTAGACTAGCAGAAGTCTTAAATTTAGGAGTACAATTATGCCTACTGCTTCTATTGTTTGTTAATATTCACTTAAGTTTGTTGTTTGGCATGGGTTTTGCTTTGTAGACAGATGGCTAAAATTCACAATCTCTCTGGCTTGGCTTTGCTAGTAATAAGATTTCAGGTATGATCCATTGTACTTGGCTAGTCTTTTTCAAATTAATAAATTGTTGATAGACTTGCTAATCTGCTTTTTATGCATCTTTATTCCAAATGTATAATTCATTTAAACAAAATATGTCAGATTCACTTGAATTTCTCTACAATAGGAATTTCAAAATTTAAGATTGTTGTATTTGTTTTCATGTAAGTATACTGCTTTCATAAAAGAAATTTGTAGGCACTGTTTAGGAAAATGCTTATTGATTTGTCTAGACTAGTTAAATTCTGCTGATCCAGTGGCTCAAGAAAAAGTATTGTATATTGTATTTTGAAAATTCAAGGGAATAATTGCTCTCCATACTTCTGAGAAATGTTTCAGAGAAAGCATTTTTAATTAGTTTTCTAAACATATAATGTACTTACTGCTTAAAAGACACCTTCCAGGCTCTTAACTACAATGCATACTGTACTCTAAAGAAATCTGATTTTTTCAATGATTACAATCCAATAAGGAAGCATGTGTCACAAGCAGTACAAACCATCATATTTACTGGGCTACATAATTTTCTCTGTGAGCTGTCTATGTAAGATAAGCATGGTAGGATTTTTGGTAATTGGGTGCTCATGAATGTGTTACCAATAACTAAGTACCTGGTTTCATTTTGGGGTTGAGACAGGTGAATATGTCTGCATACATTGATAATGTCCCCTGGAATCAAAATCACCCTTCATAAAAAAAATCCTCATACAAAAAAAGGAAGTGACATTCATAGGTTTACTTGAGAGCCATACAGAGAGGAAAGAGGGGAGCAGCAGGATATGTTCCTCTGGTTGCAGCAGGATATGTTCTGTGTAGATTTCTTGATATTTCAGAGAGCCTTGAATCCATTTAATTTCTTTACACACCTCAAGATATATCTATTGATATCAGTATATCAATAATCAAATATGACTGTGACTGTGTATATGTATACATACATATTCACAAAAGTGAAGAAGTAGGGTTGAGAAAGAGACCTAGGAAGCCGTAAATGTCAGGCACCCATGAACGAGGATACCTTCTCTAACTATCAGGTGAGACTTTAGGTTGAACTGGATTTTAAATAGTGATTTAAATAGTGATTTTAAATAGTAAAAATTTCCGGAAAACAGGCAGTTGAGTTATCTAGACCAATAGTCAGAGTTACGAACGTTTTATGCAGGTCTTGAACACGTAAATATCATCTTCAATGTGATCTGAAGACAAAGAAAAATCAACAAGTAAAAATGAAAAGTAATAAAGAAAAAAATGAAATAGACTGTAGACCACAAAACAGTGGTCTGAAAGTCTGAGGGTTTAATTAGCAGATGAAATTTTCTATTTTCATAGCATTCTATTACATTTTATGTCTCAATAAAAAATAAGAGTTTTTATCTGCCAAACTAAAGAATCAAAAACATTCATGTAATTGATGGAGGAAGAAGAGGAAAAGAGGCAACTTGAGTTGAATATGAATAAATTTATCTAGTGGTGTGTTTCTTGGTAAATTTGAGGAAAAATTTCCCGAAACAAGTCTGAAATGTTTCAGCACTCAACCTTGAAGCTTCCATCTGTAACAGAAGAGATCTACTGCAGAGAAACACATCTGGCCAAATTGCAAATAGTGACTGTGGACTGCTTGACCCTAATCAGAATATCTAAGTCACATGCAGCCCCACTCCAAGGCTCAGGGAACATTGAGGAACATGGGGCAGGAAGATTGTAAGAGCTTGAAGTGTGACAATGTTGGACCAGATACTATCTCCTGGGCATGACAAGAACTGTGTGGGAACTGCCCTATCAATACCTCACCAGGAAAAGGGAAAGATCTGAAAGCTCCATACCTCCTTGAGAATTCATGAGAGCTAACACTAACAGGAAAGAAAAGGAAGATGCTATCCTCAATGGGTGTACCCACTGATCTATGACACTTGCTGGAGTTCAAATCATGTCAGGCATGTGATGATGAACACAAACTAGACATATTACAGGCATATAACATCCAAGACAAACTAGATGTAGTATATACAAGTGAAAAAAACATGAAAATAGAAAGGAGTGTGACAGGAGAGATGAATTATCAGGGTAAAAGGAGGGGGAAAAGTATGGGGATTAAGTGGGAGAAAAATGAATAAATAAATAATTTTTTGAATTAATGAAATAAAAAAGAAACATTTGCGTGGTACAGGAAGAACATGGGTACTCTCATAGTTGTAAACTAGGCAAATGAAGTTTAACTTAAAAGAGAACACAGTAAAGTTATCTATTTTCTTGTTGTCTTTCAGCTTTTGGAGCATTTGCAACAAATCCCCAACTGGCACAGAAGGTCAAAATCCATTTTGCACTAGCTCCAATTGCAACTCTAAAACACACACCAGATTCTCTTCGGGCTTTGCCTGTCTTCGAACAATTCTTCAAGGTTGGTGATTCATTTTAGCATGTTACCAGAAAAAAAGTAATACGTGCCGCTTTTAAAAGCAGGAAATGTAAATTAGGCTGAAGATACACTGATATAGTATCCTGTGGAATTGAATGCATTTTTCCTCTGTTGGCTAATGTAGCTCTTCCTAAATCTAATACTCAGGACTTCAAGGAACTGAGTTGTCATCTCTCCTGTCATTAAGCATCCTTTTAATTATTTTAATTCATATTCTTTCCTATGTTTGAAGTCAATATTAATGTTTGTCACATATAATTATGAAATCTCTATTTTCTTTTCAATTTCCGTTACTGTCATCTTTAGATTTGAGTCATTGAATTTCAACAGAATGAAAGTTATTTGATCTTCTGATTTTTTTGCCATTATCTCCCCTGAAATGCACTGTGTGGCCTTGAAATCATTATTTTAATTAAATACCTGGCCAAGAAATATGGCAGAACTTTCAGTAAATAAGTTAATGAAGATAAATAAAATTACTGGAAATCCTACTGTACATGGATCTAATTATGATAATTTTGTCAGGATCTGTTTCATTTTATTAAAAAGTATTAATGTTCAAAGTTGCCTATAACACTTTCCTTTAAAAACAACACATGTTGATTGAATTTCTTCTGTCCTCCTCTTTTTAGGCAATTTGGAAAATATTTATTTATCTCTTTGCTGTGTTGTAGCATCTTGCTGTATCTTAATTTGCATCTAACCAGTGATTACTAATGAATCATATTCCCTTTCATTCTTCATTCTGTAGAACTGATCCTATTCACAATTAATAGCATTATTAGTTTCTTTATATTTCCAAATATTTTATGCAATGATATATGCACACTCTCTAAAAATGGAATACATCACAGTGGACAGTTTTCCTTTTCTTTCTAAAACAAGTGCTTACTTTTTGGGCTCACTCATATTAAAAACATAGGATATCAGTTTCCAACTATGCTTCTCATTCCTGTGTGTGTGTGAGCATGTATATATATATATATATATATATATATATATATATATATATATATATATGTATATATATATATACGTGTATATATATATGTGTGTGTATATATATATAATATGTGGAATTTTTTGCATTTTCTAATTAGTAAATGATAAGCATGGACAAGAAATGAAAAGACCTGCAAGCTGAATATCCCAACGTTAGTGAATGGTCAAAACGAGAAATTTGTGGTTAGTGGGTATCATGTGGACTCAACCATTTCATTCCTATCTGTTGGTTGCAAAATTATCCACTTTTACAGCCCCATTTGAAAGGTGAAGCAGAGCTTGGAGGACAGGAAAACTGATAGGTTTCATGATACATTATTCTTAGTAAGAATCATTGAATTTTCTTAGATAAACATATCACAGATTGGTGAAAGCTGTTGGTGAATTCTAGATAACAAAAAGTTGATTTTCAGAGTTTTAATCAATCACACTGTACTTACCAACCAATTTCTTTTCTTTTTTTATTTAATACATTTTTATTATTATTTCAGCTCATACAAACTTAATAGGTACACCAGTTCCCATCCTCCCTCCTCCTCCCCCTGAACCCCCTGTTCCCCCTCCCCTCACCCCTCCCTTCCCACCCCCCAGTGCCTCCCGCCCCAATTCTCAGAGAGTCCTTTCTTGTGCATGCCTAACTCTCGTCTGGGCCCTCCTCTCCAATGACATACAAGGACCCAGTGGCATTTCCCTGAACCCTTTCCCCTGTTGCCCTTAAGCATAGGAACGCTGCTGTGGCTGACAATCCCTTGCCTCCAAGGGTCTTGGTGCCTTTAGCAGATGCTAGACTTTGTGAGGTCAATAGTGTGTTGGACATTGTGCAGGGTATGCAAAGTCCAATTATGATTGCTTCAGCCCTAACTTGTGTGGAGTATCTTGCAAATCATTGCTCCTCCCATCTTTTTGCTCCTATACTCTTACCGCCCCCTCTTCTGCAAATGTCCCTGAGCTTCAGGATGGGGAGAGATTAGTCTGGCCTAGTTCTAGGTGGTTGATATAGAGTCTCTGAAGTTCTGGATTGTGGTTTGTTGATTTTCTTTTGCAGTTTTGCTGCTCCTGCAATGCCCTTCACTCCATCCTGCTGGGCACTGTATGTCACCCCCTGGCCAGAGACAAAAAGCTGTTAAACTGGAGTCTTGTTATAATAGCACATTCAAGGTAGATGTAATAAAAGTAGGAAACCTCAGTGAGGGAGGGGTCAATCACCCATTTGCAAAATGATTACTTTTTATCTGCCAGACTATATTCCCTCCTCTTCTGGTGAGATCATACCCCCTCAGTTGTAAATGATCAAGAATGAATGTCTGTGAACTTAACCAGGTGTCACATTGCTTACTTGCAGTCCTTGATGGAGGCCTATTTTCTCTACTGTAACATTTACCAACCAATTTCTTTTTGGTGATCTTAGTGACACCGATTTGAAAGTTACATTCATTATTGATGTAGTATTTCTGTGTGTTATTCTTTAAAAGAATGTAGTTTCTCCTGTTATATTTCAGCTTAATCTAATTTTAATGTTGTTTCTCACATTTGTAAAATGTTGGGTTTCATTTTTTATTACTCAAAAATGCTTTTAATGAATCAAATCTTATGATATGTGTTTCATTAATACTTTAGTTTTGGTGTAGTCTCTGATAGCAACACAGAAAGTTGAGTACTATGTTAATTTCTTCCTAGTTTCTAATTTACATGGCACTTTATAGAAGTAAGTTTTGTCCTGTCTGAAAATTAAAGTCATCATTTCTTCATTAATGAATACATCACACACATTTATATATGTATGTATATATGCATGTATCCATTGTAACAAAAGTGTTCAGAAATTTTTACAAATATGAAAACTCATGAATCTACTGTTTAAAAACAGAGACAAGATATTTTCCCGACCCCAGAACATTCATTTTCATGAATGTTTGTGTTGGTTGAATCGATAGAAAACATTTTAAGCATAAACTATCTTTGGTGCCAACTTTTCTTAACTTTTGTATGGAATATTGTCAGAGTGTACTGAACCATATGCTAAAATTTTGTTTTGGGACTCACATTCCTGCCATCCTCTTATTGGTCAAAATGAATTCCCCATCTAAGAACTACTCTTTAAAATGTCATTTTAAGGTTATTTTTGGTGAAAAAGATGTGCCATTAAATCCGAATTTTTGCTCTAATCCTGCAATGCGGAAACTGTGTGATGCTGTATATGTATATATACAAGGAATTGAACGTGATAATATAAATCAGGTAAGAGTAATGTCATTTTCAAGTGAATTGAATGTTTTTCTTTGTAGTATCATAATACTTTCATTTTCTTAACAGGCAAGGATTAAAATTGAACAAATTTACCATCTTAAATAGAATACCTTAATGTATTTAACATGAACTATTTATAACATAAGTTAAAATATAATTTGCATCTTCCATAATGTATTACCATAAAGAAATATATTGCTTAACCCTAAATATGAAAAACTAAATATGTGAAAAACTCCATCTGGATCTTATATGTACACCTATATAGCATATGTGAATAAATTTTAAGTTCTTTACCTTCTTCCTTTATTTAATATGGGGTCATTCTGTTTAAGACTTCTTTCTAGAAAGTTATATTTCCAGGAAATGCCATCATATATAACACAAAGGTATTTATATTCCTTGTTAGGATCAAAATACAGACTTCCCTTCTATGTTGATTAAAAGAAGATTTGAATTATAGAAGTAAGATAGTTCTACTCTCTTTAAAGTTTTATTCTTGGAAATTAATTATTGGCAATATACATAAGGATTCTTATGTCCTAGAGCCGTGTTGATGTATATGCATC
Source organism: Typhlomys cinereus (assembly GCA_023101885.1). Taxonomy (NCBI): domain Eukaryota; kingdom Metazoa; phylum Chordata; class Mammalia; order Rodentia; family Platacanthomyidae; genus Typhlomys; species Typhlomys cinereus. The sequence goes on along the minus strand of JALPQD010000370.1, from coordinate 757,185 downwards.
AGAACCTTCATATGGGACATCAGTGCGAACCCTACGTCTTATCGCTCAGGTAAAAATTTGTGAGGTTCCCCCTTGTTAAGTTCTCTTCTTAGTTGAAATCGCCCCTGTTTGACAGGCTCAACAATTCCTTTTTTAAAATTATTTTTCCCCATTCATACAAACTTGATAGGTAACCCGGTCCCCTCCATCCCTCGCCCCCTTCCCGGACCCCCTTGCTCCCTCCTCCCTTTTCCCCTTCTTTTCACACCCCCCCTCCCTTTCTCCCAGTGCCTCCCTCTTTTCGCCCCCCAATCCCTGGAGCATCCTCTAGTGTGAATGTCAAACTTCCCCCTGTGTCCTCCACTCTAATGAGGTGTAAAGACTCAGTACCATTGCCTACATAGGCTCACCAATTCTAAGTTTCAGTTTGTGACCAATATGCATTTTAAAATAACTTGGAATTTATCTGATGCCAAAAAAGACACCAGCTTATGGGTAAACAAATTTGGCAATTAACTATTCTGGTATATTTAGCATTTATATAAAAATATGAATGGGTTTTAAATTTATATCAAGTAAAACTTTTTTGGTGGATTTTAGAGATCTATGAAAGTTAGGAATAACGGGGATGTTAAAGATATATGCATAACTTCTGAAAAAAGTTTTCCAGTTTGCATATGAAAAAAATTCCTATGGTAGCCAACATTAAAGACATCAAAGATAGATTCATCTCCTCCTAATAATGCCATTTGACAAATATGAGGTATACTTTAAGTCGGAGTGTAACAGAATTTTATTGAATTTTGCACTCCATTTTAAGATATTTAGCATTTCAGATTTCTATGTGAGTGTTACTTTTATATTTCATGTGTATTATTGGCATGGGATTCCTCCATGGACTCCTAAACATTAAACCAATCAATGTCACCTTTGTGTGGATGTATGCATGTGTGTGTCTGTGTGTGTCTGTGTGTATCAGAGAGCACAGTGTGTGCCAGTAGAGACTCAAAGGTGATTTTGGGAATCATCCTGGATTGCTCTACCTCCTTTTTGCTTCCCTCTAGTGTTTCCTAGGCTATGTTAATAGTGCAGGGCACTGCCATTTCTGCCTGGCATTTTTACATGATATATGGGATCCAAACTCAAGTCATTCTGCTTGTGAGGTAGAGGCTTTTACCCCACAGCTAACTCTCTGGCCCACATGTTATCTTTTAGGAGATTGCTTCGATGTTACCTTGATTGCAGAAATCTGATTAGAATAGATTTATGCCTCAGTAATTCCACCTCACAAGATATTTTTGTTTGTGCACATTTGAACTTAGATTGCTTTTTAAGACCCAGTCGTGGGGGTGGAGAGGTGGCTCAGGGGTTAAGCCTCTGCCTTGCAGCAGAAGGTCCTGAGTTCGGATCCTAGAACCCACGAATAGACGCTGGAGGGAAGTGGTGGAGGCCTGCATTTCTGGTCCTGGAAGGGCGGAGCCTGTGAATCCCTGGGCAGAGTAAAGAAGGAGGAGGTGGAGGTGGTCCATGGTGGTTCCTGAATTCGCCTGTGATTCTATACACACACACATACATATACACATGTGCACACATGCACAACTGAATTAAAAAAAAAGACCCAGTCCTATTCTCTGTGATTTTCACACATCTGTTTTTTCCAACACAAGTCTATGTTGTTATTTTCTGGATACATTGGACATTATTTTCACAAAGTAAATTATACATGAATTTTAACTGTATTTCAATTATATAAAAAATTCTTTATGTAGTAGGTACCAAAATATTTCAGGCATAATTTTTAAAATAAGATTTCATTGACATACATTGATATACATTCAAGCAATTCAACATATTTGGTTACTAAAAATTCCTACAGACTGAATTTTCTCAATACCCTTAAAATCCAATATAGTGAAAATTTAATTGTGTAATGAGTCAACTTAATAAAATAGTTTAAAGTACACATTCCTCATGAAATTTTGAAAGGTATTTTTAATCTATAGATATTCCTACTGAATATTGTAATGGTCACATATTACAACTTAAAAATAGAGTGAAATATAGAGTATTTAAATATTATTAAAACATGTATTTTCTTTAAGCATATTTTTGTCTGTATATTTCTGGTATAAAATCTCAGTGTTTTAGTGGACATAGATTCAGAATCTTTGGTGTGATAATTAAATGATTAGTGGACATGCATATATGGAACACATTAAATCTGAATAAAAAGCTAACCTAGTAAGATGAGGCAGCAAGGTCCCCTCATTCCATATCTTAAGTAGTTTGTAAAGTTTCATAAGTAACAGTCTATTTTGTCTTCTTTTAAGGCAGTTAACACAGGTGTATTTAAAGCTTATGACTGGGGAAGTTCATCTGAAAATATTCTCCACTATAATCAGGTAAGTTTCCTTTCACAAATTGTAATGACTTTTCTCATTTAAGAGGTAAATGTATGAAAGATATAATGAAAATTTGATTTAAAAGATTGTGGAGGCTTACATTTTCTATGTCCTTCAAAAATGGTATACCATGAAAAAGGTTCAATAGTAAAAAAAAAAAAAGATTACTTCTTCTCAGAGTAGGATACAATATAGATTTCCTACAATTGAGTTTCACAACTTGATGCTATTCATCAGAAGTTTGTTGATGCCATCATTTCAAATGTGAGGAAGCAAAGGTTCAGAGAGTTTCTTCCTTGAAAGTAATGTCATCCAAGTCAAGGATTTTATGTCTTAACTGGTTAACTCATTCCTGTTTGACCAATGTTGAGATTTCATTAATAATCTCTGTGGTCTTGGTCAGGGAAAATACCATTGGTATGCATAGAATCATATCAATTACAATTCTTATTTTGGTATATTGCTAACATAAAAATGGTGTTCCTTGTTTTCTTTTAGCCCACTCCTCCCTTGTACAAATTGGAGAATGTGAAAGTTCCAACTGCATTGTGGAGTGGCGAACGAGACATTTTAGCAACTCCAAAGGATGTTCGGAGCTTGGAAAGCAAACTTCCCAAAGTCATTTACCATAAGATACTGCCGCATTATGGGCATAATGATTTTACAATAGGCTTAGATGCTGCTGCACAAATCTACAATGAAATCATTTCATTAATCAAGAAAGATCAGTCAGGTTGAAGAGTTCTTTTTTTCCCTATACGTTTTTCTGCCTCTTTTGAGGTTTTCTTGCTTTTCTGAGTGTAAAATTCACCTCTCTCTGCTTTAAAATGATGTTTGATTTGTATGTCATTGAATTACTTTATTGAATTCTGTTTGTCCAAAAAGTCTAAGTGTTAATAAAGTCATTCATTCGATTTTCAAAAGCTTCTTAAACATTTATATTTGAATGTATTAGAGAAGAGAGCTTTTTAAAACTCAAGACTACATTTTATCTGAAGAATTCACAAACGTGGTTTCTATAGAGGATGTCATATTTAGAAAACAGCCCATGAATATGGCTATTTTTTAATTTGGGGAAAGACAACCAAGAAGTATCTATAGAATATATTAGAACATGGAAAATCCTCCCATTTCACTAATTACATGAAGAATTAGCATGAACAGAAAAATACCTAAAGTCAACCACAGTAAAACAACTCTGAGCCAAATGAGCAATTCTGGAGATTTCCAAATGCCTGATTCAAATTATATTAAAGAGATAGATGTAGTTAAAAAAGAGCAGCAAGTTGTTGGATTATAGTCAGCCGTACCCATGAAGTAGAGCAGAGGACTTAAAAACAAATCCATCCAGATATGGCCATCCTTTTTGACAAAGGAGTCAAAAACATATTTGGAAGACCAATGGCTTCAATAACAAATGGGATAAAAATATATAGAGATAAATTCAGATTGTTTCTTTTTATCCTGGAAAAGCTAAAACAGATGAAATGCGTTGCATTGTGTAAATTCTCAAATACTGAAACTATAAAGGGAAATGCAGTGGAAAGCTTCAAGGTATGGGACAAGGCAGTGACTTCTAGAATGAGGTGATGACATCTCAGAATTATAAAGACAAGAATATAATCAGAAAATAATAACAAGAATGAGCAAATGGGGTTGCAGTTTGTTATCTAATACAAGCTCATAGATGGGTCCCAGGGGATTGTACATTTTATGGAGACATTGATGAAGGAAGGTTATGTTCTGGAGGGTGAGAATAGGTGGAATGTAATGGACAGGGGTGCTGGAGTAGGTAATGGGTTGTGAAAAACACACAAATTCATTGTAATATAAATTAATTATAAAAAATAACTGCCTGAATTATTCACTGGTATACTGTTTCTTAGGAAGGTTGGGAATAGTTGCTTAACCCTTCACTTACCCAAAGGATGTCTTGGGCTACTCCAACCTGGGTACTATGAATTACATTGAATAATAAATAAACAAAAGGCTTTGTACACCAAAAAAGTAATGCTTTAGATAGGATGATGAGACAGGAAAGCAAGTGAGCAGCCATGCCAGAATTTGGATATGTATGTGCCAGCTCTTTATCCAAAGTAAGATTAACTCCAGAAGTAGAATGAGCAAAATGCCACCAACACCAGTCAATCATATGATCCAGTCAACAAATGAACACTTGTTCTGAATAGCCTTTTGAAAAGAGGGCTGCAAATCCAAAACTCATAGGAAATGGTATTCAACACACTTAGCTCTCAAATGCAATGCAAACCAAAGCTGTGATTTCAACCTACTCTGATTAGAGAAGCTGTCATCAAGAAAATAAACAACAATTATGGTAAAAATGCTGAGGAGAAAGGACCCATTTCAACTGCATTGGGGTTTGCCTGGAACTGAAAGGCTTCAGCCAATCATTATATCAACTTCACAGTTGGGCCTAATTGAATATATTTTATGACTTGTATCTAATATTTAATGCCCTATTATGAAATTATATAATGAAGATACAATTGAGTTAATATAGTTAAATATGTCTATTGACATTTTTAAGGTTCTCTGATATTTATTTTAGTTCACATTTTAAAGGAACTTATCTGAGTATATGTAATGATCACTCAAAATCATTCTGACAGAGTGATTGATCTCTAGATGTGCACATTATCCCATCTAAAGTTCATGGGTGCTTAATTGTTTTTTACATGGAAATTATTCAAATCTCTTTCTTATTTCATTATACAAAGATTATCTTAGGTCTTAACTGAAAGATTGCTAAATCTTATGTCTCCAAGACATTTGGAGAGAAGTGGATGACCATTATACCCTTACAGACATTGGACAGTTTGCATTGTACTCCATCAATAATTTTGTAGGAATATTCTAGTTATGTAAGTGTTTTATAAATGCCGGCAGGTTTTTACAAGAATCATCTGACTTTGTTTGCACTAGGTTCATCTTGGACAAGGAATAGAATGAGCCTCAAGAAAGGCATTTGCTACACTTCACTAACCATGAGCAGTGATACATGTAATCAGTTTCTGTAAATGAAAAAAAATAGTTTGATTTATGGTGTTCTGTAATTTCAAGGTCTATGCTTAGTTCTGCTTTGACGGTGTAACAGTGAATGTGGATTAAGAAGGTAGGGATAATTGACTATGTCAAGCTTCCAAATACTATTGGAGAAATACAAGACAAAGCTCTGCCAGTGTAAACGTGAAACAAATGAAGGAGAGGGAGAAGAGCACACCTGCCATCTCAGAATGATGTAAAACCATGTCGCCTTGCACCAGCCAACAGTGCTAATACTTATTTTAGCATGTGGAAGTTGGTCATGGGGGAAGTAACCACCTATGAATTTTGTTTAAGTCATGTATATGACTGAACCTATAGTTGTCTCCCAGTGTATCATATTTTTTAATACTGGCAAATATTCAAATATTCCCTAAGCCTATTAAGAATCTGCAATTTTTAATTACAAAAATTTGCATCTTCCAAATTTCAACATTTGTTTGCTTAGTAAAGGATGCCACTGGAATGAAGACTTCAGTGGTCTATGCAGCAGGAAACTCTGAGGCTGGTCAGTTTGTCTGACTCAACTGCTCAACAGTAGAAGGCTGCTTTTCCTGGGTAGCTGTATGATCAGCAGAGATTTCATCTGGTGGAGGAGGGGTTTGGGGTGGATATTAGGAATTCAGAAACCGCCAGCTCACCCAGGGTGAATTATTGGAAACTACATTTTGCTAGACCCTGGTGGATTGGAGGCAATTTAAAATTTGAAAATTGCTATTCTACATAGTGGCATCTTTTCTTCGTATCTCAATATAAAAGCCTTTGGAAATCATATATGGGAAGCAGTTTTCTTCTGAGCTGACACTCTCTACTGTACTACACTCAATTCCTCTCTGCAGAGTTTGAATGGACTAGATATCATTGTGTATGTCAGGTACTAAAAAGAGAAAAAAAAGATTAAACAGGAGGGAATGGAGAAGCAAAGGAAGAAAAAAGAACCTTTTAAGACAAGGAAGAGTTGTGTCTAAGCATTCTGTTGTATGGATGCTAAAAACCTTAATCTTTAATAAAGTTTTATTCACATGGTTCTGGGTCCTCAATCTGGTGAAAGTGTGATTTTGTTTTGTGGTACTGAGGAAGGATGGAATAGGAGAGCTGTTTACGCTATACAAGTGTTCTATCACTGAAACACATGGAATAATAAGGAACTTTCAGCAAAAAAGGAGATGGGAAGAGATTTTTTAGCAGGTGATGTGTGACAGAGGTAATGAAGCTCTGCTTTGGAATTATGTCCAGTTTGAGAGTTTCACAATATCTGACTTCTTATTGGATACATATCATTGACTGTAACACTGTAGAGCTCCAAACGTTATCTAAAGAACACACTGATATAATTTATATGTAGTTGAAGAGTTAAAGAGATAAACATTTCATTTGTACTAAAGAAAACCTAAAGTGATTTACATATGGTAACAGTGAAAATTACATCATTTTTTAAATTGTTACTTAAAATTTATATGTTAATTAATGATGTTCGATTCTAATTGAGGTAATACGTAAATTTCAGTTAAAATTTATTACCTTAAACTTTCCCCATTCCGCTGCCTGGGTCGCATGCGCAGTCCAGCCAGGACGCTCCACGACCTAGGTAAGCTCCACCCCGCCCACCCCCAGAACCCCAGGCAGCCCAAGGGACCCAGCTCCTCCCACCAGCCAGCCAGAGCCGGAGCCGTGCAGGGCCGGGGAGGAGGACCCCCTTTTCCCCGGGCCCCTCCCCAGCCCCCCCAGGTTAAATAGCGCCCCGCCGACACCCAGTCCTCCCTTTCCCACTCCGCTGCCTGGGACGCAGCCTGGATGCACCATGACCTAGGTAAGCTCCACCCCCCCCCACCCCCAGAATCCCAGGCCAAATAATTCAGTTCAGTGAAAAACGCACAGAAATTGAAAGAAGATCTTAAGACTTAAAACGACAATGCCCAAGTCAAAGTGCAAATCCATGAGAAACAACACTCAAGTAAACAAATCTCCCACTGAAGGAATTAATCCCATAATGTTAGACTCCTACCAGAACAAACACACGGAAAATGGCCAAGAAAGCCTGACCCAGGATAATGACTTTCAAAATATGATCATTACCATGTTCAATACTATGAAAGAGAAAATCCGGGAGGAATTACATAATCGAATCAATCGCTTTGAAGAGGAACACAACAGACACTTGGAGGAGGTGAGAAAAACAGTGCAAGAAACAAAAACAGGCATAGAGCAGTTAAAACAGACTCAAGCAGAGTTTAAAACTGAGCTAAAAGACAAGTTACCTTCAACCCAGAACTCCACAGAGAGTCTTATCAGCAGAACTAATGAAGCAGAAAACAGAATTTCAGATCTTGAAGACAAAGTGGGAATATTAACCAGCTCCATGGAAGAGGTTATTAAAGCCAAAAAGATACTTGAGAGAAATATTCAAGACACCCTTGGGACACCCTGAAGAAGCCCAACATATGTATTCATGGAATACCAGAGCAAGAATCTCAAAATACCACACCTGAGGAAATTTTTCAAACCATCATTAAGGAAAACTTTCCTCATCTAAGAAAAGAGAGGCCCATCCATATACAAGAGGCATTCCACACCCCAAACAGATACGACCAAAACAGAAGCACACCATGGCAAATAATAGTTAACACACTCCACATTCAAGATAAAGAAATGGTGCTGAGAGCTTCGAGAGAAAAAAACAAGTCACTTTTAAAGGTAAACCTATTAAAATAACAAATGACTTCTCAGTCGAAACAGTAAAAGCAAGAAGAGCTTGGAGAGACATACTTCAAGTATTGAATGAGCAAAAATGTCAACCCAGGCTGATTTACCCTGTAAAACTATCCGTCATGATCGAGGGAGAAAGAAAAATCTTTCAGCACAAAGACAACTTAAAGGGATACATGTCCACCAAACCAGGCCTTTAAAAAATGCTAGAAATAATACTCAAGCTTGAAGAAAAAAACAGGCATATCCGGGAGAACAGAAGGGAAGTATAACACCATTAAAAGCGAAACAATACACTTAAAAAAGTACTAAACATAATAAATTGGAATTAAAAATAGTTTCTCCATTATAACACTAAATGTTAATGGAATTAACTCACCGATCAAGAGACACAGATTACAAACTTGGATTAAAAATCACAATCCATCGGGGGCTGGAGAGGTGGCTCAGGGGTTAAGCTTCCTGCCTTGCAGGCGGAAGGTCCTGAGTTCGGATCCTAAACCCCACGTATAGACGCTCCAGCAGAAGCCGGAGCGGCCTGTGTTTCTAGTCCTGGTAGGGCGGGGCCTGTGAATCCCCGGGGCAGAGTAAACGAGGAGGTTGAGGCATCTATGTTGGTTCCCGAATTCATCCATGGTTCTACACACGCACACACGCATACACGCACAATTGGATAAATAATAAATAAAGAAAAATTAAAAAAATCACAATCCATCAATCTACTGCCTGCAGGAAATCCATCTCACCACAAAAGATAGGCATGCCCTAAAAATAAAAGGCTGGTCTACAAGTTAATGGAAGCAGAAAACAGGCAGGGGTAGCCATTATGCTATCGGACAAAGGGGACTTCAAACCAAAGAAAATGATAAGAGACATGGATGGATACTACATTTTAGTCACAGGTACAATTTACCAGGAAGACTTCACAATATTGCACATATATGCACCCAACACGGCTGCTCCCACATTCATTAAGCAAACCCTACAACGTCTAAAGCGAGAAATCAATCCCAAAACGATAATTCTTGGGGATTTCAATACTGCCCTCTCAACATGGGATAGATCTACAGGTAAAAAACTTAACAGAGACACTTTGGAGCTTAACCAAACCCTTACTGAAATGGAACTTACAGATCTCTATCGAACTTTTCATCCACGCACCAAAGAATACACATCTTTTTCAGTAGCACACAGAACTTTCTCCAAAATAGATCACATATTGGGCCAAAAAACGAATCTCCACATATACAGGAAAGTTGAAATTCTAGCCTATCAGACCACCATGGTCTAAAGCTTGACATCCACAACACTATAAACAACAGAAAATACACTAACTCCTGGAAACCTAACACTATGATGCTGAATGAGAATTGGATTCAGGAAGAAATTAAAAAGGAAATTCAAGATTTCCTGAAAGTGAATGATAATGAAAATACAACTTACCAAAATCTCTGGGACACAATGAAAGCTGTCCTAAGAGGTAAGTTCATAGCTCTTAATGCCTACATCAAAAAAATGGAAACATCAGAAATAAATAAATTAACAATGCAGCTAAAAGCTTTAGAGACACTAGAGCAATCTGATCCCCAAAGCAGTAGAAGGGAGGAGATTAGCAAAATAAGAGGACAAATATTTGAAATCGAGATTAGGAAAACGATAGAAAAAATCAAGCAGTCAAAAAGCTGGTTCTTTTTTTTTTATACATTTTTTATTATTATTTCAGCTCATACAAACTTAATAGGTACACCAGTTCCCTCTCTCCCTCCTCCTCCCCCTGAACCCCCTGCTCTCCCTCCCCTCACCCCTCCCGCCCCATCCCCCCGTGCCTCCCACCCCAATTCCCAGAGTCCTTTCTTGTGCATGCCTGACTCTCCTCTGGACCTCCTCTCCGATGACGTACAAGGACCCAGTGGCATTTCCCTGAACCCTTTCCTGTGTTCCCCTTAAGCATAGGAACACTACTGTGACTGTCAATCCCTTGCCTCCAAGGATCTTGGTGCCTTTAGCAGATGCTAGACTTTGTGAGGTCAATAGTGTGTTGGACATTGTGCTGAAAAAGCTAGTTCTTTGAAAAGATCAATAAGATTGATATACCCCTGGCTAAATTAACTAAAAGCAAGAGAGAGAAAAATCAAATTAATAAAATTAGAGATGAAAATAAAGTTATCACTACTGATACCCAAGAAATCCAGAGAATTATAACGTCATATTTCAAAAACTTATACTCTGTGAAATTTGACAACACAAAAGAGATGGATGAATTCCTAAGTAAACACAACTTACCTAAATGGAACCAGTAAGTTGTGAATTATTTAAATAGTCCTATAACGTATGAGGAAATTGAGAAAGTAATTTCAAATCTTCCCACCAAAAAATGTCTTGGACCAGATGGATTCAGCACAGTGTTCTACCATACATTTAAGGAGCTAATAACACCAATACTCCTTAAACTGTTCCACCAAATAGCAAAGGAAAGAACACTACCAAATTCCTTCTATGAAGCTAATATTGTCTTAATCCCAAAACCTAATAAAGATACATTTAAAAAAGAAAACTATAGGACAATCTCTCTGATGAACACAGATGCAAAGATTCTCAATAAAGTCTTAGCAAATTGGATTCAAAAACATATCAAAAAGATCATTCACGGGGATCAAGTAGGCTTTATCCCAGGCACACAAGGTTGGTTCAACATACACAAATTAATAAATGTAAATCATCATATAAACCAGTCCAACGTTCAAGATCACATGATACTCTCGATAGATGCAGATAAAGCTTTTGACAAGATCCAAAGCTCTATGATCAAAGTCCTAGAGAAGGTTGGAATGGAAGGAACCTTTATCAATATAATAAAAGCTGTATACAACAAGCCCACAGCAAGGATTATACTCAATGGGAAAAAACTTGAAGCATTCCCGCTTCGATCAGGAACTAGACAAGGCTGTCCACTGTCACCACTTCTTTTCAATATTGTACTTGAATTCTTAGCTGAAGCCATAAGATAAGAAAGGGACATAAAAGGGTTTCGAATCAGCAAGGAAGAAGTCACGTTATCTCTATTTGGAGATGATATAATCCTATACCTGAGTGATCCCAAAAACTCCACCAGGAAGCTCCTGGAACTAATACAAAAGTTCAGCAGGGTGGCAGGCTGCAAAATAAATGTACAAAAATCAGTGGTCTTCCTATATGCCCAGAATGAAAAAGTGAAAAAGCCTTGAGAGGCTCAATCCCATTTACAATCGCCCCTAAAAAAATGAAATACCTTGGTATAAACCTAACCAGGGAGGTAAAAGACCTTTACAATGAAAACTTTAAAACCCTAAAGAAAGAAATAGCAGAAGACACCAGAAGGTGGAAAGACCTCCCATGTTCCTGGATTGACAGAATCAACATCATAAAAATGACCATCCTACCAAAGGCAATATAGAGATTCAACGTTGTACCAATTAAAATCCCAAAGCAATTCTTCAAAGAAGTTGACCACACAATCTCAAAGTTCATATGGAGGCACAAAAGACCCAGGATAGCAAAGACAATCCTGAGTAACAAAAACACTGCTGGAGATATCACCACACCAAACCTTAGTCTATACTACAAATCCATAGTTGTAAAAACAGCCTGGTACTGGCTCCAAAATAGACACACAGATCAATGGATAAGGGTTGAAAACCCAGATATAAGCCCACACAATTACAGCCATTTGGTCTTTGACAAAGGGGCCCAAAAAATCCAATGGAAAAAGAACAGCATCTTCAACAAATGGTGCTGGCAAAACTGGATCTCCAAATGCAGAAGATTAAAACTGGACCCACACTTGTCACCATGTACAAGAATTAATTCCAAATGGATCAAGGACCTTGATATAAGGCCAGAGACTATAAAAACCATAGTTGAAAGGATAGGGAACTCCCTCGAGCTGATTGGGCTAGGCCAACAGTTCCTAAACAGACATCCAATGGCACAGTCATTGCTACCAACTCTCAACAGTTGGGATCTTGTGAAATTAAAGAGCTTCTGTTCAGATAAAGAGACTGTAACTCTAGCACAAAGGCAACCCACAGAATGGGAGAAAATCTTCACTAACCACATATCTGACAGAGCTCTACTATCCAGAGTGCACAAAGAAATTAGAAAACTAAACACCATGGAAACTAATGGCCCAATTAAAAAATGTGCCCTGGAATTTAGAAGAAACTTTACCAGGGATGAAATTAAAATGTCTAACAAATATCTTAAAAAATGCTCCACTTCTTTAGCCATTAGGGAAATGCAAATCAAAACTTCCCTGAGATATCATCTCACCCTGGCCAGGATGGCAAAAATCCACAATACAAACAACAAATGCTGGAGAGGATGTGGAGAGAGGGGACTCTCCTACATTGCTGGTGGGAATGCAGGCTCATACAGCCACTCTGGCGAGCCATCTGGAGATTCTTAAAGAAACTAAAGATTGAAATGCCATATGACCCTGCTATTCCAGTTTTAGGAATGACCCCCCCCCCCATGCAGCAGAGGTTCACCTCAATAGCACAAGCACAACCATGTCCATAGCAGCACTGTTTACAATAGCAATGTCATGGAATCAACCCAAATGTCTGACAGTTGACAAGTGGATAAGAAGAAAATGGTACATCTATACAATGGAGTACTACTCAGCCATCAAAAATGATGAATTACTGGAATTTGCCGGGAAATGGATGCCATTAGAAACAATTACATTAAGTGAAGTATTCCAAACCCAGAAAATTAACTGCCATATGTACTCCCTAATAGGTGGCTCCTAGTACCAAACCCACCCAGCCCACCTTGAGACACTCAAAGATAAATCTATGTAATACCTACAGTAATTCCAAGGATTATGAATAGGAGGGATGGGGTTGGAAGGCCACTCCAGACACAAGGAGAGAGGGAACCATGTTACAGCAGAGAAAATAGGCCTCCATCAAGGACTGCAAGTAAGTAATGAGATACCTGGTTAAGTTCTCAGACGTTCGTTCCTGATCATGTACAACTGAGCGGGTATGATCTCACCAGAAGGGGAGGGCATATAGTCTGGCAGATAAAAAGTAACCATTTTGCAAATGGGCGATTGACCCCTCTCTCACTGTGGTTTCCTACTTTAATTACATCTACTCTTGAATATGCCCTTATAACAAGACTCCAGTTTAACAGCTTTTTGTCTCTGGCCAGGGGGTGACATACAGTGCCCAGCAGGATGGAGTGAAGGGCATTGCAGGAGCAGCAAAACTGCAAAAGAAAATCAACAAGCCACAATCCAGAACTTCAGAGACTTTATATCCACCATTTACAACTAGACCAGACTAATCTCTTCCCATCCTGAAGCTCAGGGACATTTGTGGAAGAGGGGGCAGTAAGATTGTAAGGGCAAAAGGATGGGAGGAGCAATGATTTGCAAGATACTCCACACAAGTTAGGGCCGAAGCAATCATAATTGAACTTTGCATGCCCTGCGCAATGTCCAACACACTATTGACCTCACAAAGTCTAGCATCTGCTGAAGGCACCAAGATCCTTGGAGACTAGGGATTGGCAGCTACAGTAGTGCTCCTATGCTTAAGGGAAGCACAGGAAAGGGTTCAGGGAAATACAACTGGGTCCTTGTACATCATTGGAGAGGAGGGCCCAGAGGAGAGCCTGGCATGCACATTAAAGGACTCTCTGGGGATTGGGGGGGGAGGCACTGGGGGATGGGGAGGAAGGGGTGATGGGAGGGGGAGCAGGGGGTTCAGCGAGAGGAGAAGGGATGGAGGGAAGTGGTGTACCTATTAAGTTTGTATGAGCAGAAATAATAATAAAATATTTAAAAAATTATTACCTTATTTATATTGCAAAAAATATGTTACCAAAGTTGATCTTTCTTCTTTGATGACTTGGTATTAAGTATTTGAAAACAAAACAAAACCAAGGAGCAGAATAAACTTTGCTCTAGGAACTGGGCAATCATCACTTGACTCAATTTCTTGTATATTAGAGGTAATTGAATTGAATTGAGTTGAAGAATGTGAGAATGTGTGCCCTTAAATAACTGTGTACAGAGTGTCACTTTAATCAGCATCTCTATAGTAATTCTCTACTTTGTAAACATATTTAATATTAATTTCTACTTTGAAAACATACTTAACACCTATTACCAGCGTTCTGATTTTGGAAGCAATATTTCAGAAACGCCGTGAAAATACGTGTGCTGTTCATAGCTATGAAAAGGAAGACATGTTGGTAGAGCTCACAATGTCTGATTTTATAATGTCCACTCTGTACTCTCTATATTTCCTTCTTCCATGTTGTCTTCTCTCTATCATACCTCTGAGGCTTACTCTGTTGCCAAATGTAAAATGTTTTACAGTAATTCATGTAGCAGCTTTATTGGAAAAGCTCAATCCTAAGGTTGCTCCTTAGCGCAAGTTCCAAAGTGCAACTGAGATAGGAGAAATTTGTTTAATGTTTTGATGAAAAGTGAATAGATACACAAACAACTTTTATGAATATTAAGCTATTTATTTTTAATTTGTCCTAGCTAGTCTTTGAAAGTTGCAGGGGTACAAGTGGACATAATGTAATAGCCAATAACCTGTCTGTACTATTTACCAGCAGGTTAAAATGAATTGGAAATTAATTGTGTTTGGAAATTAATTGTGCTTATTTGAGGAAAAACCCAAGAATTCTGAAGCGCAAATGAACACTGGCAAATACCTTAAATACATCAATACTATTGCTCTCATTCATCTTTTCCAAATTGCTATGTTTTTTGCTTATGAAAGTGTTATTTATATAGAATATGTTAACCCAGGGAAAAAACTTACTTAATTCATCATAACTCTATTCAAATGGCATGAAAGCAATTCTCTACCTATTGGATAATACTTGAAAAGATTTTTAGAGAAAAAAATTACTAAGACTATTTTCTATTAATGTTAAGGATGAAGATGAAAATAAATACAAAAATTTATTAAATCTTACTAGATACCAATTGCTTTATAAAAAGCTCTTACTAGGAGATGCATAGATAGTGCAGGGGTTCAGTCTTTGCCTCCCAAATAGAAGTGTTTCTAAGTTTCATAACAATGAAAGTGTGAGCAAACTCATGAAATAAAACACTTTTTGTGTTCACCCTTCAGACTGAAATAATAGGCTATTTGGGTTATCAAGAAAAATGTATAAAGTTATGACCAATGATGGTTAAATCCTTGGTGTTTTCCAAATTCCACATGAAACAAAGGGTTCTCATAACTTAGGTAAGATTTCAGTGAGAGAAAAACATAAACTATCAATATCTTGAACAAATATATTCTATGCAAAATCTTTCTCTTCACTCACAGACAAATTTAATTACACATAGAACACCTCACACTTCATAAGTCCATCAATTCCATATTGATACCTGGCTTATGCTTGTTTTTTAAATATGAAAGATAATTGCTTCAGAGACCCTGAATTTTCAAATTCACTGGTTTTGTGTGCTACTTTTGTTTTCTTCTGTAAGATTTCACAGTTGTTGCTTCCGAGGATAACAGGATAACAGTTGAGGCCTGGCTCGATCATTCTGACGATGTGCAGAACTCATACTTCAACAGTGATATTCTACCAGGTTCTTGTTTGTTGTCATACATTTGCTAAGTATCTGTGTATGACTCTTTGATTCTCAAAACATGCCTATGCCTGTGCACTTGCTTTTGCCTTTCATAAGTGTGAACTCTTTATTGGAAAGAAAAACAATGTTGCTAAGTTTAGAAATTTAAGTGAGGAATTTTTTTTCTTTCTTCTAGAATGGAGCAGGTGAGACAAGGAATTCTATCGGTGTGACAGTTATTTTACCATGAATAATATAGAGCACACTACATTAGTGTGATGAAGAATTAACATACATGCCATAGTTTCACTCTGTTGCTGTGGTAAATTCATGACCCAAACAATTTAGGGCAGCGATTTTTTGCTCATGATCTCAGTTACGGGTAATTATTAAGGTTGTAGTAGTACCAGCAAGGGTTGAGGGAACTGGCCACACCACATAAACAGGAAAAAAATAAGAGAGGGACATCCTTTCTGGCTCGCTAGTCTGAAAAGTCAACCAATTCTGTCTCCATCATACCCATATGGTCTCACTCTCTGTGTGCTGGCTCCTCCCACATCAATCAGATAATCAGCAGCAGGCTTCCTTAGAGGCTTGCCTAAGATAGCAGCTTTTTACAGATGTATCTAAAAGCTAAGGCTTCAGTTTCCAAGTTGAGACTTGAAAGGAATTACCACATCTTTATGGGATACAAGCCAATTAATGTCAGTCATACAATAGTGACAAACTATTCTATTAACTGTTTTACTGGAGGAGATAAATTAAAAAAAAGGCTATTAAAGATGTGAATATGAAAAGGTCAGGCTTGCTTTAGAGAAAAAGATGTGAAAATCAGTGTGAATACATTATCACATTTACCTAAAAACATTAATAGTAAGGCATTTTTTAGTGTTTAGTTTGTTTTCAGCACAGAAGTCAGGAGTATATTTGCAACATGGGTTGAATAAAGGTCATTTATATCTGGGTGGCCAGCGCCCCCCCATCACCAACAACAGCCTGGCCTCCATTCTGGTAGAAGATGGTTATGACATGTAGATGGGAAAAGCAGAGGGAATACTTTCACCAAGAATTTATCTGTACCTGGATACTGACTCTAAAGAATGCTAGGCTTTCAGGTAGGGAGAAAAAAGTCTTTGGTGCTTCATTTTGTCTTATGATGTTATTAATCTTTTTTCTTAAACTTGTTATTGATAATTATTATTATGTGTGTCCTCATGATATGTATAGGTGCAGACTTACATATGCCACAATGTGCTTGTAGAGATCAGAGCACAACTTCATAAAACTGATTCTCTCACTCCACCATTCTGTAAATTTGGGGATCAAATTTAGATGGTCAGGCTTGCTTGTGCCTTCTTTTTCCAGCTGAGCCATCCCTCCTTCCCAGGGGAAAAAACTTGCTTAATTCATCATAAATCTATTCAAATGGCATGAAAGCAATTCTCTACCTATTGGATAATACTCGAAAAGATTTTTAGAGAAAAAATTACTAAGACTATTTTCTATTAATGTTAAGGATGAAGATGAAAATAAATACAAAAATTTATTAAATCTTACCAGATACCAATTGCTTTATAAATAGCTCTTACTAGGAGATGCATAGATAGTGCAGGGGTTCAGTCTTTGCCTCCCAAATAGAAGGATCTGACTTCTGACCCCAGACTGATCCCACATTTAAAAATGCCTGACTGAAATGGTGCCAGCTTACTCTTCTGTCCTTGGATGGTAGTGCCTGTGAAATTCCAGAGCAAAATGAAAAGGAGGCAGAGAGCAATCCAGAATGATTAAATGATTATCAAAGTTTACCTTCACAGACACACACATACCATTACCCTCTAACACACACACACAAACACACACACACACACAAACACACACACACAAAAAAAAACACACACACAGAAACACACACACACACACAAACACACACACAAAAAAAACACACACACACACAAACACACACACACACACAAACACACACACAAAACACAGATTTTGTAAAACAACTGTACTAAAGTATAGTTGGAATAGGAAAAGTGCATATATTTAGTACAGTTATGTACATAGTACTATCATCCAAAACTTTTTAAAACTTCGGTTGTGAGTCTTTCTATTCTTATTTAGAAAAGTAAAATAAAAAGACAAATGTGTACATGGTTAATTTCTGCCCCAAAGTATCAGAATAATTTAGCAGCATCTGTTCCTGACAGATTGCTAAAAACTCCTTCCCATTTTCAGATTTATACAATGTCAATTTTGATTATAATGGTGTTTGCTACTCTAGTACAAATAAAACAATTCCCTATACTGATTTCATAAGGATGCTCTGTGGTATACTCTTAGAAATTTATCTTCTAAGTAGTTAGAAATGAAAATTTAGCCATTCCTTTGCTGGTTCTGCTTCTCAGTATGTATCTTCGCCTTGCTCAACACAAACTATCAAGGTGTGGGTAAGAAAATTGTGCTTATTATTAGGTATGAATAGCAAATATACTGGAGAGATTATATTCAGCTAGTATACTGGATAGATTATATTCACAGCATATTTTATCCCAAAATTGCCTTTATATAGTCTTTATGAGATCATCATTTACAATATATTTTATCATTGATAAAAAAGCAAATCATGTTTTATTCATTTTGTTTAATGTACTTATGATGAAATGATAAAACATGACCTTCCAGTCACCATTGACTTTACTGTGAACAAAACAGGACAAAAGCAAATTTACTATGTGGGCGATGCCCAGGGCACCCTCATCTGTATGGTGAGAGAGACTGGAATCTGCTTGTGCTGTGATTTCTACCACAAGCAATACAAAAAACCTTTTGAATAAAACATTGTCAGTATGTAGAAGTCTTTAAAATAGCCAAAATTTTTGCCACTTAAAAATCCAGTTAGCAATATTGTTTCACTTTAGTGATGCACATCCAAGTTGCTGTTGTTGCTGACAAAGGGACTTGTTGTGTATGTAGCCCAGGTGGAGTCACTGTTCTTAGCAAATCTCTTTGTAAGGAACAGCAAGAATAATTAAGATACCTGTTGGTATGCTTTTTAAACATCACCACTTCAAACACACAAGACATTTAAGCAATGCATAGGTGTTACATTCACTTGGGATTCTCTGTAAATCCAATTTTCAAGACCGAGATTGGCATATTTGTCTCATGACCTCACAATGCTTTCTTAATAGAAAACTGGAACATAGACATTGTGTTTATTATAATGAAGTATTAGAGCAGTCAAATTCTGCAGGCCTAATGAGCTTTCCAAACTTTATCTGGTATTGTATTGGGCTTTTTAAAGACATGTTAATTTTCATACTAGAAATTCTACAAATAGGTTGGGGTGATGGCTCAGTGGTTAAAGTCTTTGCCTTGTAAATAAAAGGAAATTATTTGGATTCCCATATTCAACATGAAATGATAGGCTGATATGGCAACACCGTGTAATTCTGGTCCTGGAAGGTAAAGCCTGAGAAACCCCAAAGCAAAACAATAAGGAAATAAAGCATCCAGGATAATTCTCCATATCACCCTTGGTCTTTCACAGGCCTACACACTCAAGTGCAGTTTTTACAAAAATACACACATATATGTACACTGACCTACATGCAACACACACACACACACACACGCACATGCATACACATGCACACACAGAGCAAAACATTAGATTGGAGGCAGGCACACACAGAAGGTCAAAAAGTCATCAGGGGATATTGGAAAGGGACATCTCCAACTTTTAAAGAAGATTTTATGACAATAAAAATGTAAAGCTGAATGAAATGGGGAAGAAATCTTTTGGAAAACAGGTTATTCATCTGTTATGGTTGCATTTTGGTGTCAACTTGAGTGTTGGAGATTGTTTGGGGCGTAGCTGTGGAAGGTTAGTGATTAGAATGGCCCCCGAACAAGTCTACAGGTACTTGACTGATTGCTGTGGAGAACCCAGCCCATAGTGGGTGGTACTTTCCAGTGGTGGACCAGATAATGGGATGTGTAAGGAGGAGAGACTTGCTCTTCCCTTATCCAATGCCTACTTGCTGTGCAGTCCACTCTGGGTGCACATTGTTTGCTTTTAGAGTATCTGTCCTTCTTTGTTGCAGCTGCTTCCTCCATTTTTGGCTGACTTGGAGCTTCACCTTTTCCATCATGTAGTTTCTGTTCCTGTTGCCTTTGGAGCCTGGTCTCTAGACCTTGCTGCTGATCGCTGTTCATTGCCCACATCAGAGCCCAGCTGTTCTTCACTGTGGTAGGAGCCCAGCATGTTCAACCCTCCAGAGGAGCAAAAGCTTGATACCTTCTTGGGATCTTTTGGCTTTGTGGAACATTCCAGCCAGGAAAGAGGTTGCTGCAGGTGACTACCTTGAAGGACGCTCTTTTTTTTTTAAATTATTTATTCAATTGTGCGTATGTGTGTGTGTGTGTGTGTGTGTGTGTGTGTGTGTGTGTGTAGAACCATGGGCAAATTTGGGAACCACCACGGACCGCCTCCACCTCCTCCTTATTTACTCTGCCCTACCAGGACCAGAAATGCAGGCTGCCCCCGCTTCCACCAGGCAGAAGGATGCTCTTTTTATTGTGAGTTATTTTTTAATAAACTTACAAATTTATATATATATATATATATATATATATATATATATATATATATATATAACATTCTATAGATTCTGTTTCCTTAAAAAATAGTTAAAAGTGTGAAGGTTGTATGAAAGTTCGCCACCTGTAAAAAATATCATCAAGTGATCTGAAGAGAAAAAACAAAAACAAAATATGTGCAAGAGTTTATTACTCTCCTTTGTTCCACTGGCCTGCCGGGGACAGGACTCGCTCGCAGTCCTCCATCCCAGGTAAGTTCTGCCAGCCCCCAGGTCTCTGCTAATCCCAGCTCCTCCCACCAGCCAGCCTGAACAACACCCAGGCTGCCCTGAGCTTGGGTGGGCCACTAAGACAAGTCCGAGATCCCAGGTGAAGAGCTCTGCCATCTCGATCAGCCCCTCTGTCCCTCCAGCCCACTGGGGACCCTCGTGGTCCAGGGAGGACATACTGCTACTCAGAATTCAACAGAGTCTAAAGGAAACTCAAGCAAAGCTCTAGGGGATGAAGGCCATACATCTGAAGTCCTCTAAAATCATCCTATCACATGGGAGAGATTCTTCATATTCAGCCCAAAGATAAGTAAACCTCTTTTTTTATAACCATACTGCTCCTTTCAGTTATTAATCACTGTAGATTAACTTTTCCATATAGCCACCCCAAAACATATACAACTTCAGGAATTATACAAGACACCCTCACATATCACCAAGATACTAAATCCTAAAAGTGCACTAACATACTAATATTTACCCCCTGCCAACTAAACCTGACTTATCTGATGTACTAACAGTCTAATAGCCTCATCTAGGAAATAATAATAACAACAGACAAACGTACCCAACTCTAAGGCAAACACTAGTAATAACTGCCCAAGAGTAGTAATACCAACTAAATCAGTTCAGTCAAAAACACACAGGAATGAAAGATCTTAAGAGACAAAACAACAATGCCCAAGTCAAAGTGCAGATCTATGAGAAACAAAACCCAGGAAGACAAATCTCTCACCGAAAGAATTAACCCCATAATGATGGATTCCAACCAGAACAAATTCACAGATAATAGCCAAGAAGCCAGACCCAAGATAACAACTATCAAAGTGTGATCATTACCATGATTAATACAATGAAAGAGGAAATCCGGGAGGAGTTAAATAATGGCATCAACCACTTTGAACAGGAACATGACAGACACTTGGAGGAGTTGAGAAAAACAGTTCAAGAAAAAAAAAAGTAGACATAGAGCAGTTAAAACAGTCTCAGGCAGAGTTTAAAATTGAACTAAAAGACAAGTTATCTTCAACCCAAAAGTCAACAGAGTCTTATCAGCAGAACTAATGAAGCAGAAAATAGAATTTCAGATCTTGAAGACAAAGTGGGAGAATTAACCAACTCAATGGAAGAGATTGTTAAAGCCAAAAAGATACTTGAGAGGAATATTCAAGAGATATGGGATACCCTGAAGATATGGAACATCCTTTTTAGCATGCTGATTCATAGAATACCAGAGCAAGAATCCCAAAATACCACACCTGAGGAAAAATTTGAAATTATCATAAATGAAAACTTCCTTCAACTAAAGAATGAGAGGCCCATCCTAATACAAGAGGCATTCCGCACTCCAAACAGATATGACCAAAACAGAAACTCGCCACAGTAAATAACAGTCAAAACACTCCACATTCAAGACAAAGAAAAAGTGCTGACAGCTTCAAGAGAAAAAAAAAAAAGTTGCTTTTAAAAGTAAACCTATTAAAATAACAAATGACTTCTCAGTCGAAACAGTAAAAGCAAGAAGAGCTTGGAGAGACGTACTTCAAGTATCAAAAGAGCAAAAATGTCAACCCGGGCTGATATACCCTGCAAAACTATCTGTCATGATCGAGAGAGAAAGAAAGATTTTCCGGCACAAAGACAACTTGAAGGGATAGATGTCCACCAAACCAGGCCTTCAAAAATGCTAGAAATGATACTCAAGCTTGAAGAAAAAAACAAGCATATCCAGGAGGACAGAGGGGAAGTATAATACCACCAAAACCTAAAAGCCAAACAATACACTTACAAAAGCCACTAAACATAAAAAATGTCTGGAATTAAAAATACTTTCTCCATTATAACATTAAATATTAATGGAATTAACTCACCAATCAAGAGACACAGATTACAAATGTGGATTAAAAATCACAATGCAGCAATCTGCTGCCTGCAGGAAATTCATCTCACCACAAAAGATAGGAACATCCTGAAAATAAAAGGCTGGTCTAAAATTCTAAAAGCTAATAGAAGCAGGCAGGGGTAGCAATTATGCTTTCAGACAAAGTGGACTTCAACCCTAAAAAAATCACACAGATGGATACTACATTTTAGTCACAGGTATAATTCACAAGGAAGACTTCACAATACTGAACATATATGCACCTAATATGGGCCCCTCCACATTCATTAAGAAAACCCTACAGCATCTAAAGCGAGAAATCGACCCCCAAACAATAATTCTTGGGAAATTCAACACTGCCTCTCAACATGGGATAGATCAACAGGTCAAAAGCTTAACAGAGACACTTTGGAACTCAACCAAACTCTTAAAGAAATGGACCTTACAGATCTCTATTGAACTTTTCATCCACGCATCAAGGAATACACATTTTTCTCAGCAGCACACAGAACTTTCTCCAAAATAAATCACATATTGGGCCAAAAAACGAATCTCCACATATACAGGAAAGTTGAAATTCTAGCCTGTACCCTATCAGACCACTATGGTCTAAAGCTTGATATCCACAACACTATAAACAACAGAAAATACACTAACTCCTGGAAACCTAACACTATGATGCTGAATGGGAATTGGATTCAGGAAGAAATTAAAAAGAAAATTCAAGATTTCCTGAAAGTGAATGATAATGAAAATACAACTTATCAAAAGCTTTGGGACACAATGAAAACTGTCCTAAGAGGTAAGTTCATAGCTCTCAATCCCTACATCAAAATAATGGAAACATTACAAATAAATAACAATACAACTTAAAGCTTTAGAGACACTAGAACAATCTGATCCCAAAAGCAATAGAAGGGAGGAGATTAGAAAAATAAGGGGAGAAATATCTGAAATTGAGATTAGGAAAATGATACAGAGAATCAACCAGTCAAAAAGCTGGTTCTTTGAATAAAATCAATAAGATTGTTACACCCCTAGCTAAACTAACCACAAGCATGAGAGAAAAAACACAAATTAACAAACTTAGAAATGAATATGGAGTTTCACTATGGACACCCAAGAAATTCAGAGTATTATAACATCATATTTCAAAAACTTATACTCTGTTACATTTGACAACACAAAAGAAATGGATGAATTCCTAAGTAAGCACAACTTACCAAAATTGAATCAGGAAGTTGTGAATTATTTAAATAGTCCTATAACATATGAGGAAATAGATGAAGTCATCTCAAATCTTCCCACGAAGAAATGTCCTGGACCAGATGGATTTAGCACAGAGTTCTAACAGACATTTAAGGAGCTAATAACACCAATACTCCTTAAACTGTTCCATCAAATAGCAAAGGAAGGAACACTACCAGATTCTTTCTATGAAGCTAATATCATCTTAATCCAAATAAAGATACACTTAAAAAAGAAAACTATAGGCCAATCTCTTTGATGAACACAGATGCAAAGATTCTCAACAAAGTCTTAGCAAATTGGATTAAAAAGCATATTAAAAAGATCATTCACAGGGATCAAGTAGGCTTTATCCCTGGCACACAAGGTTGGGACAACATACACAAATGAATAAACACAATCCACCACATAAATCAGTATAAAATCCTAGACCACATGATACTCTAGATAGATGCAGAAAAAGGTTTTGACAAGATCCAACAGCCTTTTATGATCAAAACCCTAGACACATTTGGAATGGAAGGAACCTTTGTCAATATAATAAAAGCTGTCTGCAACAAGCCCACAGCAAGGATTATACTCAATGTGGAAAAACTCAAAGCATTCCCGCTTCAATTAGGAACTAGACAAGGCTGTCCACTTTCACCATTTCTCTTTGATATTGTACTTGAAGTCTTGGCTGAGGCCATAAGAAAAGAAAGGGAGATAAAAGGGCTTCAAATTGGCAAGGAAGAAGTCAAGTTATCTCTATTTGCAGATGCCATGATTTTATATCTGAGTGATCCCAAAAATTCCACCAGGAAACTCCTGGAACTAATACAAAAGTTCAGTAGGGTAGCAGGATACAAAATAAACATACGAAAATCAGTGGCCTTCCTATATGCCCAGAATGAAAGAAGTGAAAAATCCCTAAGAGAAACCATCACATTTACTATAGCTCCTAAAAAAATGAAATACCTTGGTATAAACCTAAGCAAGGAAGTAAGAGAACTTTACAATGAAAACTTTAAAACCCTGAAGAAAGAAATTACAGAAGACACTAGAAAGTTCCTGGATTGGTAGAATTAACATCATATAAATGACCATCCTACCAAAGGCAATATAGAGATTCAATGCTATACCAAATAAAATCCCAAAGCAATTATTTACAGAAGTTGACCAAACAATTTCAACGTTCATATGGAGGCACAAAAGACCCAGGATAGCAAAAACAATCCTGAGTAACAAAAACAGTGCTGAAGGTATCACCACACCAAACCTTAGTCTATACTACAAATCCGCAGTTATAAAAACAGCCTGGTACTGGCTCCAAAATAGACACACTGATCAATGGATAAGGGTTGAAGACCCAGATATAAGTGCACACAACTACAGCCATTTGATGTTTGACAAAAGGACCCAAAAAATCCAATGGAAAAAGAACAGTATCTTCAACAAATGGTGCTGGCAAAACTGGATCTCCACATGTGGAAGATTAAAACTGGTTCGGTACTTGTCACCATGTACAAGAATTAATTCCAAATGGATCAAGGACCTCAATGTAAGGCCAGAGACTATAAAAACTTTAGTTGAAAGGGTAGGGAACTCTCTGTAGCTGATTGGACTAGGCCAACAGTTCCTAATCGGAAATCCAATAGTGCAGTCAATACAACCAGTACTCAACAGACATGATCTTATGAAATTAAAGAGCTTCTGTTCAGATAAAGAGACTGTAACTCTAGCACAAAGGCAACTGACAGAATGGGAGAAAATCTTCACTAACCATATGTCTGATAGAGCTCTATTATCCAGAATGCACAAATAACTTAGAAAACTAAACACCAAGGAAACAAATGGGCCAATTAAAAAATGGGCTTTGGAACTTAAAAGAAACTTTACCAAGGACGAAATTAAAATGTCTAACAAATATCTTAAAAAATGCTCCACATCCTTAGCCATCAGGGAAATGCAAATCAAAACCTTCCTGAGCTATCATCTCACCTCGGTCAGGGTGGCAAAAATCCACAATACATACCACAACAAATGCTGGAGAGGATGTGGAGAGAGGAGAATGTTCCTATATTGCTGTGGGAATGCAGGCTCATACAGCCACTCTGGCGAGCCGTGTGGTGATTCTGAAAGAAGTTAAAGATCGAAATGCCTTATGACTCAGCTATTCCACTTTTGGGAATAACCCCCCATACAGCAAAAATTCACCTCCATACACAAGCACGACCATGTTCATAACAGCATTGTTTACAATAGGAAAGTCATGGAATCAACCCTAATGTCCAACAGTTGACGAGTGGATAAGGAAAATGTTGTACATTTATAAAATCGAATATTACTCAGTCATCAAAAATGATGAATTAATGAGATCTGCAGGGAAATGGATGGAATTAGAAACAATTACATTGAGTGAATTATCTCAGACACAGAAAATTAAGTGCTGTATGTACTCCCTAATAGGTGGATCCTAGTACCAAACCCACTCAGAGACACACTCACAGATAAATCTCTGTTATACCTACAGTAATTGTAAAGATTATAAACAAGAGAGAAGGAGAAGGAAGTCCCTGCCAGAAACAAGGAGAGAGGGGATCATGCTACAGCAGAGATAATAGGCCACAATCAAGGACTGCAAGTAAGTAATGAGACATCTGGTTAAGCTCACGGACTGTCCTTCATGGTCACTTGCAACTGATGGGGTATGGTCTTTCCAGAAAGGGTGGGCCTGCAGTCTGGCAGATAGAAGGTAACCATTTTGCAAATGGGTGACTGACCCCTCTCTCACCATGGTCTCCGACTTCTATTCCACCTACCTTTGAAGATACTCTTATAACAAGACTCTAATTTAACAGGTTTTTATCTCTGCCCAGGGGGTGACATCCAATACCCATCAGGATGGAACCAAGGGTATTGCAGGAACAGCAAAACTGAAAAAAAATCATCAACAAACCATCATTCAGAACATCAGAGACTCTATATCAACCACCTGGAATCAGGCCTGCCTAATCTCTCCCCATCCTGAAGCTCAGGGAAATTTGCAGAAGAGGGGGTGGTACGATTGTAAGAGCACAAGGATGGGAGGAATCATGATATGCAAGATACTCCACACAAGTTTGGGCTGAAGCAATTATAACAGGACTCTGCATGATCTGTGCAATGACCAACATGTCATTGACCCCTCAAATTCTAGCATGGACTAAAGGCACTAGGATCCTTAGAAGCAAGGGATTAATAGTCACAATAGTGTTCCTGTACTTAAGGGGAACACAAGAAAGAGTTCTAGGAAAAGCCACTGAGTCCTTACATCTCATCAGTGAGGAAGACCCAGAGGAAAGTTTGATATACACATTTTTAAAGGATGCTTCAGAGATGGGGGGGAGGGGGCACTGGGAGAAAGGGAGGGAGGGGGAAAAGGAAGGGGAAAAGGGGGGAGGGAATTGGGAGGTCCAGGGAGGGATGGAGGGAGGGAGGGGACAGCGGTACCTATTACATTGTATGAGTGGGAAAATTAATTAATTAATTAATTAAAAACAACAAGTAATTAAAGCAGTAATCACAAGTCTCAGTCACAAAAAGTCTAGAATTAGGTGGATTTAAGGCTTAATTCTACCAGGCACTCATAGGAGAGTTAACACTGCTATTCCTTAAATTATATCACAAAATGCAAAAGGAAGAGACTCTTTCGAATTCTTTCTATGAAGCCACTATTACCCTGATCTCAAAACCAAATAAACATACAGAAATATACAAAAAATTACAGGCCAATCTCACTAAAAGATTAAAGCAATATAGAAAAGCCACCCTAGAGAAGTTCAGTCTTGAAAATAAGTCAAATTCTGAAATGTATTTCTATCCAAAAGAGACAAATCTGTACTTGCCAGGAATCTTTAAGATAGAAAAATAACATTTAGCCTCATTTGAAGACAATCTTGTGTTCTGAGAATTTTACATTTATAATAGAGGCCAGTAAGTACCAAGGGTTCTATCAATATTAAAAAATGCTACAATGCACAAAAACCAATTTTAAGTTATGAATAGTCACTGTCTTTAAAAATACTGAAGGGTTACAGCAAACAAATGAACATGTTGCTGTCTATCTTCAAGTGTGAATTCAAAGGCTCAAGTGAAGCCCAAAAAAGTCTGAGTGACAACACAGGCCTTGAGTCAACTTGGTCATGGAACATTTCTTTGTGTTTGAATTCAGTGTCAACACGAATAACAGAATTGGAGTCACAAAGTGTTTCTGCTTTCTACAAGCCATGTACATTTGATATTTATACTTTTTCCATATTACAAGTGTAATATGGGTCAAATGAATCAATTCTTCTGAAGTTTCTCAGATTACTTTTTATCATGTTCATGAATCACATAGATGCTGTTAAAATTGGTGTCAGTTATCCTTGAATTGCAAACACAGACAAGCTGTTGGTCAGAGTCTGTTCAAGTGCTTTTCTGAACAAGTTGTGCTCTTTGAGCTGTTAAATGGTAATTTTTCTCCTTGAATCTTTTAAAAGAAAGTTTCAAAATCCCTACTAAAATGTTTTTAAATGTAAAAATAAGTATGGCAATTTCGTGATAATTTCTGTGATATACATAGGCTTTTGGGGAAGGTGCTAATTTTTCCATTAATTTTCATAAGTAGGTACTTGTCTACTTTAGGCTGTCAATTATGTATTTTTTGGTGTGTATATTCTGGTGTGTAAGTGTGTGTGAATATGCGTGTGTGTGTGTGTGTGTGTGTGTGTGTGTGTGTGTGTGTGTGTAGCCAAAGCACTGTATGTGTCTACGGAGGTCCAAGGGCGACTTCACTTCCTTATTGTACCACCACTCCACACTTTATCCTTTTCAACCATATTCTCTCTCTCTCTCTCTCTCTCTCTCTCTCTCTCTCTCTCTCTCTCTGTCTCTGTCTCTCTCTGTCTCTGTCTCTGTCTCTCTTTCTACCATTCCAGGTTATGTGGGATTTATGGGGCCCCACAAGGGATGCATGCACTTTCCTAGGGTATTGGCTGGGGCATGAATGGTCCGTCACTGCTACCCCTTTCCTGTCAGGTCCCAGTTGCAAATATTTTCTTAAGATGGTGAAATGTTGATAGGTCATCTATTGTAGAGATCTAGTGGATGTAGACTTTACTGCAGTGAGCATAAGATGGCAATTTTTGAAACTTCCTAAAGGAGTTAATAAAAATCTTTATTGTTCCTTCAATAACACAAGGAAAGTTTGCCAACTCTGAAGAACAGTACAACCCATGAAACACAGGTATCTAGGCACATCCATGTTTAAAGGAAAATTTTGGATAATGGCCTCTTTCTAAATGCTGGAATAAATATCATTTCTATCAGATAACATGGGACATTATGGTGTGACATAATTTTGAAGTAGATGGATATAAGTTTTTTTCTTCAGCTTCATTTGATCCATTCTTCCACTGGGAAGAACTTTCCTTGTATTTGGACAGTGGGACACTTACGGCAGCTTGGTGAATGCTGTCTGAAAGAGATGAATGTCCAGAATTTTCTCAAATCAGCATCCCATAACCTTACATGGCATAAGATAGAAAATACTGACATTGACAAACATCACAAACTTTTTTTCTGAAAATTTACTTAGCAGTATGTCATCGAATATGCTACTGAAAGTAAATTTAATGCCACAGTTAAATTAAATGAATCTATCTTATTTCATGTGAAGTTAAATATATGTAAAGTCAGAATACTGCAGAAAAAATGGTTTATTCAGGACTTATGTGGTAGAGATAGAATAAAGTACTAAATTTGTACCTGTGTATATTTGTGTGTTTCTTAGAAATATAGGACTTTATTCATCATGTTACAAGTATGGCAAACTTTACATGATGAAACATGTCCTGAGCTTGAGTCATTTCTATACAGAATCAAATTAACTTACCAAGAAATTTAGAGGAATAACTTACAAATGTATAAATATAATTCTACTAATATATCAAAAATTCACTCCAAGTCACCTCAGAATGATGCTTATCCAGTATAGACATGTTTATACATCCAGGATCTCATGGGTGATGAAGTAATGAGCCAGGATGCATCTACTATAGACCTAGGAAACCATCATGTAACACTAGTTACCTTTTGTTACTTAAATAATGTCTCTTCATGTTCATATATCCAGGATCTTAGGATTGCTTAAGTAATGAGCTAGATTCCAACTACTCCAGACCTTGGCATCTATTGCATGACACTTTTGTTAGTATGAATGTCAGGTATTGCCTCATGTCCTTTCATTCAAATTGAAGAACTTCATTATTATATCTTATTATAAGATATGGTAAGGAAAAAGTGTTCAATTTATTGGATATTGGGATGGTTCTGATTTCTCCTTGGTTTCTAAAGTTTGATTTAACTGGTACAATAGCTAGTTATGAGTGTCAACTTGACAACTGAAAGCTAGAATTCTGGGCGTATTTGTAAAGAATTAGTTAAAACCTGAGCAAGATCCAACCAATGGAGAGTGGGACCATTCTTTGTGCAGGCAGATGAAAATGGAGGGAGCTGGTAAGTTGGCATTCTTCAGGAAACTTAGACATGCTGTCGGGCAAGCAGAGTTTGCCTTTCTTTTATCAGTCCTGTGAATGTAGTGTGACCAATAACTTTGACCCCTAGTGTTGGTGTGGACTTCCTTGTTAAAATAGGACTAAGAACTCTGACAAGAGAAATGTAACCATAATAAAACCCTTGTTCCTATAAGCCATTTGGTCATGAATTTATTGGCAACAATGCAGAGTAGCTGTTACAATTATAAAATTGATTAGCCAGCTTGACCTCACGATGCTGTTGAACTGATTTCACAGCCTTCCATTACCTAAAAATAGAAAGGAATTTTAAGAAATTCTTTGCCTTTGTTTGTTGCTACTCAAAGCTTGAATATCTGTTTTATAATAATGTTAGTGCATACTTTCACATTTTTATCAATTTCTATATGTCATAAAACATAAATGTTGGCAATTTACTTTTACAAAAATTATTTGCTTATGATCCAATATAGCTTCTGTGAACATACATATACAATCATAATGAGAAATATATTAAAGTCAATGCATTAATTAATTCTTTTCCTCTTCTGAATGGCAGTGAAAATGAAATTTTGTGAGCTATTCTAGTCCTTCATACTGGCATTATAGACTACACATTCTCTTTTATATGCTTTGTATGCATAGGTAGCTAGCTGTATCTGTGTTATGAAGTGTCTTATAATATGATAAACCTTTAATAATTAAATTTCAAAGTTTCCTTCTGTGTACTATCCAAAGCAACCCAAAATACCTTAAGTATGTAAAAATATTTTATATTTCTGCTTTCCAACATGCTATCTATGTAAGGCTAGGAAGTATTCATAACACATTCGATGAGTGAGACTAATAAGGAAATTTTTATAAAAGCTGTTCTATGCTAATGATAGATTCCAACCAGAACATATTCACAGAAAATAGCCAAGAAAGCCAAGCCCAAGATAACGACTTTCAAAGCATGATCATTACTATGATCAATATTATGAAAAAGGAAATCTGGGAGGAGTTAAATAACTGCATCAACCACTTCAAACAGGAACATAACAGACGCTTGGAGGAGTTGAGATAAACAGTTCAAGAAAAAAAAATAGGCATAGAGCAGGTAGAACAGTCTTAAGCAGAGTTTAAAACTGAATTAAAAGACAAATTATCTTCAACCCAGAACTCAACAGAGAGTCTTATCAGCAGAACTAATGAAGCAGAAAATAGAATTTCAGATCTTGAGGACAAAGTGGAATTCCTAGCAGCTCAATGGAAATGGTTGTTAAAGCCAAAAAGATACTTGAGAGGAATATTCAAGAGATATGGGATACCTTCAAGAAGCCTAACATGTGCATTCACGGAATACCAGAACAAGAATCCCAAAACACCACACCTGAGGAAATTTTTCAAATTATCATAAATGAAAATGTCCCTCACCTAAAGAATGAGAGGCCCATCCGAATACAAGAGGCATTCCACACTCCAAACAGATATGACCAAAATAGAAACTTACCATGGCAAATAATAGTCAAAACACTCCACACTCAAGGCAAAGAAAAGGTGCTGAGAGCTTCAAGGGAAAAAAAAAGTTACTTTTAAAAGTAAACCTATTAAAATAACACAGAACTCCTCAATGGAAACAGTAAAAGCAAGAAGAGCTTGGAGAGACATACTTCAAGTATTGGATGAGCAAAAATGTCAACCCAAGATGATATACCTGGCAAAATTATCTGTAATGATCTGGGGAGAAAGAAAAGTATTCTAGCACAAAAACAAGTTGAAGGCTTATATGTACAACAAAGCAAGCCTTTAAAAAATGCTAGAAATGATACTTAAGCTTGAAGAAAAAAACAAGCCTATCCAGGAGGACAGAAGGGAAGTATAATACCACCAAAACCTAAAAGTAAAACAATATAATTATGAAAGCCACTAAACATAAAAACATGTGTAGAATTAAAAATAATTTCTCCATTATAACAATAAATGTCAATAGAATTAACTCACCTATCAAGAGACACTGATTACAAACTTGGATTAAAAATCACAACCCACCCATCCGCTACCTTCAGGAAACACATCTCACCACAAAAGACAGGCACATCCTAAAAATAAAAGGCTGGTCCAAAATTTTGCAAGCTAATGGAACCAGGAAACAGGCAGGGGTAGCTATTATGCTATCAGACAAAGTGGACTTCAAACCAAAAAAAAAAAATCAATAAGAGACCCATATGGATACTACATTTTAGTCACAAGTAAAATTCATCAGGAAGACTTCACAATACTGAACACATATGCACCTAATATGGGCCCCTCCACATTCATAAGCAAACCCTACAGCATCTAAAGTGAGAAATCAACCCTCAAACAATAGTTCTTGGGGATTTCAACACCGCCCTCTCAACATAGGATAGATCAACAGGTCAAAAAGTTAACAGAGATACTTTGGAACTTAATCAAACCCTTACTGAAATGGATCTTACAGATTTCTATCAAACTTTTCATCCATGCATCAAAGAATACACACTTTCCTCAGCAGCACACGGAACTTTCTCCAAAATATATCACATATTGGGCCACAACACAATCTTCACATGTATATGAAAGCTAAAATTCTAGCCTGTACCCTATCAGACCACCATGGTCTAAAGTTTGACATCTGCATTTCAATATATAATTTCTTTAAGAATCTCCAGACAGCTCGCCAGAGTGGCTGTATGAGCCTGCATTCCCACCAGCAATGTAGGAGAGCTTCCCTCTCTCCACATCCTCTCCAGCATTTGGTGTTGTTTGTATTGAAATGCCATATGACCCTGTGATTCCACTTTTGGGAATAACCCCCTATGCAGCAGAGGTTCACCTCGATAGCACAAGCATGACCATGTTCATAGCAGCACTGTTTACAATAGCAAAGTCATGGAATCAACCCTAATGTCCAACAGTTGACGAGTGGATAAGGAAACAGTGGTACATCTATACAATGGAGTACTACTCAGCCATCAAAAATGATGAATTACTGAAATTTGCCGGGAAATGGATGTCATTAGAAACAATTACATTAAGTGAAGTATTCCAAACCCAGAAAATTAAGTGCCGTATGTACTCCCTAATAGGTGGCTCCTAGTACCAAACCCACCCGGCCCACCTTGAGAAACACAAAGGTAAATCTATGTAATACCTACAGTAATTCCAAGGATTATGAATAGGAGGGATGGGGTTGGAGGGCCACACCAGAAACAAGGAGAGAGGGGACCATGTTACAGCAGAGAAAATAGGCCTCCATCAAGGACTGCAAGTAAGTAATGTGACACCTGGTTAAGTTCACAGACATTCGTTCGTGATCATTTTCAACTGAGGGGGTATGATCTCACCAGAAGGGGAGGGCATATAGTCTGGCAGATGAAAAGTAACCATTTTGCAAATGGGTGATTTACCCCTCCCTTACTGAGGTTTCCTACTTTTATTACATCTACCCTTGAATGTGCTCTTATAATAAGACTCCAGTTTAAAAGCTTTTTGTCTCTGGCCAGGGGGTGACATACAATGCCCATCAGGATTGAATGAAGGGCATTGCAGGAGCAGCAAAACCGCAAAAGAAAATCAACAAACCATAATTCAGAACTTCAGAGACTCTATATCAACCACCTAGAACTAAGCCAGACTAATCTCTCCCCATCCTGAAGCTCAGGGACATTTGCGGAAGAGGCAGCGGCAAGAGTGTAAGAGGAAAAGGATGGGAGGAGCAATGATTTGCAAGATACTCCACACAAGTTAGGGCCGAAGCAATCATAATTGGACTTTGCATGCCCTGCGCGATGTCCAACACACTATTGACCTCACAATGTCTAGCATCTGCTAAAGACACCAAGATCCTTGGAGGCAAGGGATTGACAGCCACAGTAGTGTTCCTATGCTTGAGGGGAGCACGGGACAGGGTTCAGGGAAATGCTCTGGGTCCTTGTACATCATCAGAGAGGAGGACTCAGAGGAGAGTTAGGTTGCACATTAAAGGATTCTCCGGGGAATGGGGGCAGGAGGCACTGGGGGATGGGGAGGAAGGAGTGAGGGGAGGGGGAGCAGGGGGTTCGGGGGGAGGAGGAGGGAGGGAGGGAACCGGTGTACCTATTAAGCTTGTATGAGTGGAAATAATAATAAAAAATGTATAAAATATGTTTGACATCTGCAACTCAACAAACAATGGGAAGTACACTAACTCCTGGAAACTTAACACTATGATGCTGAATGAGAACTGGATCCAGGAAGAAATTAAAAAGGAAATTCAAGATTTCTTGAAAACAAATGATAATGAAAATATAACTTAATAAAATCTTTGGGACACAATGAAACCTGTCCTAAGATGTAAGTTCATAGCTCTCAATGCCTAGATCAAAAATTGGAAACATCACAAATAAATAACTTAACAATGCAGCTTAAAGCTTTAGAGACACTAGAGCAATCCAATCCCAAAAGTAGTAGAAGAGAGGAGATTAGCAAAATAAGGGGAGAAATATCCAAAATTGAGATTATGAAAATGATACAGAGAATCAACCAGTTAAAAAGCTGTTTTTTTGAAAAAAATCAATAAAATTAATACACTTCTGGCTATATTAACCAAAAGCAAGAAAGAGAAAATCCAAATTAACAAAATTACAAATGAAAATGTAGTTATCACTATTGATACCCAAGAAATCAGAGAATTATATCATAATTCAAAAACTTATACTCTGTTAAATTTGACAACACAAAAAAATGGATGAATTCCTAAGTAAGCACAACTTACCTAAACTGAATCAGGAAGTTGTGAATTATTTAAATTGTCCTATAACTTATAAGGAAAATCTATGATGTAATTTCAAATTTTCCCTCCAAAAAATGTCCTAGACCAGATGGATTCAGCACAGAGGTCTACCAGGCTTTTAAGGAGCTAATAACCCTAATACTCCTTAAACTGTTCCATCAAATAGCAAAGGAAGGAACACTACCAAATTCCTTCTATGAAGCTAATATCATCTTAATCCCCAAACCTAATAAAGATATACTTAAAAAAGAAAACTATAGGCCAATCTCTTTGATGAACACAAATGCAAAGATTCTCAACAAAATCTTAGCAAATCGGATTC
Organism: Typhlomys cinereus; assembly: GCA_023101885.1. Classification (NCBI taxonomy): domain Eukaryota; kingdom Metazoa; phylum Chordata; class Mammalia; order Rodentia; family Platacanthomyidae; genus Typhlomys; species Typhlomys cinereus. The sequence continues at coordinate 721,805 of JALPQD010000370.1, read as the reverse complement.
AAAAACATATCAAAAAGATCATTCATGGGGATCAAGTAGGGTTTATCCCAGGCACACAAAGTTGATTCAACATACGCAAAAAATAAGTGTATTTCACCATATAAACAGTCCAAAATCCAAGACCACATGATATTCTAGATAGATGCAGACAAAGATTTTGACAAGATCCAACAGCCCTTTATGATCAAAATGGTAGAGACAGTTGAAATGGAAGGAACCTTTGTCAATATAATAAAAGCTGTCTACAACAAACCAACAGCAAGTATTTTACTCAATGGGGAAAAAGTTGAAGCATTCCCTCTTTGATCAGGAACTAGACAAGGCTGTCCACTCTGACCACTTCTATTCAATATTGTACTTGAAGTCTTAGCTGAAGCCTTAAGACAAGAAAGGGACATAAAAGGGTTTCAAATCGGCAAGGAAGAGGTCAAGTTATCTCTATTTGCAGATGACATGATCTTATACCTGAGTGATCCCAAAAATCCCACCAGGAAGCTCCTGAAGCTAATACAGAAGTTCAGCAGGGTGGCAGGAAACAAAATAAATATAAAAAAAATCAGTGGCCTTCCTATATGCCCAGAATGAAAGAAGTGAAAAAGCCCTGAGAGAAACAATCTGATTTTCTATAGCCCCTAAAAAAATGAAATACCTTGGTATAAACCTTACCAATGAAATTAGAGACCTTTACAATGAAAACTAAAACTCTAAAGAAAGAAACTGCAGAAGACACCAGAAGGTGACAAGATGTCCCATGTTCCTGGATTGACAGAATCAATATCATAAAAATGACCATCCTACCGAAGGCAATATACAGATTCAATGCTATACCAATCAAAATCCCAAAGCAATTCTTTAAAGAGGTTGATCAAACAATCTCAAAATTCATATGGAGGCACAAAAGACCCAGGAGAGAAAAAGCAATCCTGATTAACAAAAACACTGCTGGAGGTATCACCACACCAAACCTTAGTCTATACTACAAATCCATAGTTATAAAAACAGCCTGGTCCTGGCTCCAAAATAGACACACAGATCAATGGATAAGGGTTGAAGACCCAGATATAAGCCCACACAATTACAGCCTTTTGATCTTTGATGATGGGACAAGAAAATCCACTGAAAAATGAACAGCATCTTTAACAAATTGTGCTGGCAAAACTGGATGTCCACATGCAGAATATTAAAACTCGACCACTATTTGTCACCATGTACAAGACTTAATTCCAAATGGATCAAGGACCTGGATATAAGGCCAGAGACTATAAATGCATTAGTGGAAGGGTAGGGACCTCCCTTGGGATGACTAGACTAGGCCAACAGTTCCTAATTGGAAATCTAATAACACAGTCAATACAACCAACACTCAACAGATGAGATCTTATGAAATTAAAGAGCTTCTGTTCAGATAAAGAGATTGTAACTTGAGCACAAAGGCAACCCACAGAACTGGAGAAAATCTTCACTAACCCCATATCTGATAGAGCTCTACTGTCCAGAGTGCACAAAGAACTTGGAAAACTAAACACCAAGGAAACAAATGGGCCAATTAAAAAATGGGCCTTGGAACTTAAAAGAAAATTTACCAGGGAAGACATTGAAGTGTCTAACAAATATCTTAAAAAGTGCTCCGCATCCTTAGCCATTGGGGAAATGCAAATCAAAAACTTCCTGGGATATCATCTTGCCCTTGTCAGGATGGCAAAAATCCACAATACAAACAACACCAAATGCTGGGGAGGATGTGGCAAGAAGGAACCTCTCCTACATTGCTGGTAGGAATGCAGGGTCATACAATCATTCTGGCGAGCCATCTGGCAGTTCTTAAAAAGTTAAAGATTGAAACGCCATATGACCATGATATTCCACTTTTGGGAATAATCTCCCGTTCAGCAAAAATTCACCTTGATAGCACAAGCATGACCATGTTCATAGCAGCACTGTTTACAATAGCAAAGTCGTGGAATCAACCCAAATGCCCAACAGTGGATGAGTGGATAAGGAAAATGTGGTAAATTTTTACAATGGAATACTACTCAGCCATCAAAAATGATAAATTAATGAGATTTGCCGGGAAATGGATGGAATGAGAAAAAAATTATTTTGAGTGAAGTATTCCAGACACAGAAAATTAAGCACCATATGTATTCTCTAATAGGTGGATCCTAGTACCAAACCTACTTAATGACACATTCAAAGATACATCTTGATAATACCTATTGTAGTTGCAAAAATTATAAGCAGAGAGAGAAGGGGAAGGAGAGCCCCGCCAGTAGCAATGAGAGAGGGGATCATGCTACAGCAGAGAAAATAGGCTTCCATCAAGTACTGCAAGTAAGTAATGAGACATCTGTTTGGGCTCACAGGCTTTTCTTACTGATCACTTGCATCTGATGGGGTATGATCTCACCAGAAAAAGAGGGCATAGAGGGTGGCAGATAGAAGGTTACCATCCTGCAAATGAGAGATTGACCCTCCACCGTGGTCTCCTACTCTTATTCCATCTACCTTTGAATCTATTTTAACAGCCTTTTATCTCTGGCCAGGGGGTGACATACAATACCCATCAGGATGGAGCCAAGGGCAGTGCAGGAGCAGCAAAACTGAAAAGGAAAAAAAAATCAACAAACCATAATTCAGAAAATCAGAAACTCTACATCAACCACCTGGAACCAGGCCAGCCTAATCTCTCCCCATTCTAAAGCTCAGGGAAATTTGAGGAAGTGGGGGTGGTAAGATGGTAAGAGCCTAAAGATGGGGAGGAGCAACGATAAGTAAGATACTCCATACAAGTTAGGACCAAAGCCATCATAAAAGGACTTTACATGACCTGCTCAATGACCAACATATCATTCAACCCCCAGAGTCTAGCATGGATCACAGGCACTATGATTCTTAGAGGCAAGGGATTAACAGCCACAATAGTGTTCCCATACTAAAGGGGAACACAAAAAAGTGCTCTATGCAATGCTACTGAGTCCTTACACCTCATCAGAGAAGAGGACCCACAGGGAAGTTTGACATGTACACTAAAGGATGCTCCAGGAATGGGGGGGAGGGGGCACTAGGATTAAAGGGAGGGAGGGGGGAAAGGAAGGGGAAAAGAGTGGAGGGAGCAAGGGGGTTCTGGGAGGGGTGGGGGTGTGGAAGAAATAAAAAAAAAGAGTAGTAATACCATTTAACTCAGTTCAGTCAAAAACAATGAAAAACTGAAAAAAAGGTCTTAAGAGATACAACAATATCCAGGTCACAGCACAAATCCATGAGAAACAAAAACTGAGACAACAAATCTCCTACCGAAAGAATGATAGATTCCAACCAGAACAAGCTCACAGAAAATAGTCAAGAAAGCAAGATAATGATTTTCAAAGCCTGATCTTTACCATGATCAATACTATGAAAGAGGAAATCCTGCAGGAGGTAAATAACCACATCAACAACTTTGAAGAAGACCACAACAGGCACATGGAGAAGATGAGAAAAACAGTGGAAGAAACAAAAACAGGCATAGAGCAGTTAAAACAATCTCAAGCAGAGTTTAAAACTGAACTAAAAGACAAGTTATCTTCAACCCAGAACTCAACAGAGAATCTTGTCAGCAGAACTAATAAAACATAAAATAGTATATCAGATCCTGAAGACAAAGTGGAAGAACTAACCAGCATTTCAATACATTTCAATACATACAAGACAAAGAAATGGTGCTGAGAGCTTCAAGGGGAAAAAAACAAGTCACTTTTAAAGGCTAACCTATTAAAATAAGAAATGATTTTTTAATGGAAACAGTAAAAGCAAGAAGAGCTTGGTGAGACTTACTTCAAGTATTAAATGGCAAAACTGTAAACCCAGGCTGATATACCCAGCAAAACTATCAGTCATGATTGAGGGTGAAAGAAAAATTTTCCAACACAAAGACAACTTGAAGGCTTACATGTATTCCAAACCAAACCTTCAAAGGGAAGTATAATAAGGGAAGGGAAGTATAATACCATCAAAACCTAATAAACAAATAATATATTTATGAAAGCCACTAAACACAAAAATGTCAGGAATTAAAAGTGATTTCTCCATTATAACACTAAATGTCAAGGGAATTAAGTCACCAATCAAAAGACATAGATTACAAACATGGATTAGAAATCACAACCCATCCATCTGCTGCCTTCAGGAAACACATCTTACCACAAAAGATAGGCAAATTCTTAAAATAAAAGGCTGGTCAAAAATTCCCTAAGTTAATGGAACCAGGAAACAGGCAGGAGTAGCTATTGTACAATGTGACAACGTGGACTTCAAACCAAAAAAAAAATGATAAGAAACACAGATGGATATTACATTTTAATCACTGGCACAATTCACCAGGAAGACTTCACAATACTGAACATATATGCACCTTATATGGGCTCCTCCACTTCATTAAGTAAATGCTACAATGCCTAAAGCAAGATATCAATTCAAAAACAATAATACTCAGGGATTTCAATACTGCCCTCTTAATGTGGGACATATCAATAGGTCAAAAACTTAACAGAGACACATTGGAACTTAATCAAACTCTTCCTGAAATGGACCTTACAGATCTCTATTGAACTTTCCATCCATGCACCAAAGAATACTCATTTTCCTCAGCATCACACAGAATTTTCTCCAAAATAGACCACATATTGGGCCACAAAATGAATCTCCACATATATTGGAAAGTTGAAATTCTAGCCTGTATCTATCAGACCACCATGGTCTAAAGCCTGACATCTGCAACACAACAAGCAACAGAAAATACTCTAACTTCTGGAAACTAAACACTATGATTCTGAAAGAGAATTGGAAGAAATCATAAAGGAAATTCAAGATTTCCTAGAAGAGAATGATAATGAAAATACAACATATCAAAATCTCTGGGACACAATGAAAGTTTTCATAAGAGGTAAGTTCATAGCTCTTAATGCCTACATCAAAAAAAAGAAACATCACAAATAAATAACTTAACAATGCAGCTTAAAGCTTTAGAGAAACTAGAGCAATTAAATCCCAAAAGCAGTAGAAGAGAGGAGATTATCGAAATCAGCAGAGAAACATCTGAATTTGAGATAAGGAAAAAGACAGAGAATCAACCAGTCCAAAAGCTGGTTCTTTGAAAAAAAATCAATAAGATTGCTACACTTCTAGCTAAATTAACCAAAATCAAGAGAGAGAAAACTCAAATTAACTAAATTACAAATGAAAATGGAGTTATCACAACATACCCAAGAAATTCAAAGAATTATAACATCATATTTCACAAACATATACTCCATGAAATTTGATAACACAAAAGAAATGGATGAATTCTTAAGTAATCACAACTTATCTAAATTGAATCAGGAAATTTTGAATTATATAAACAATCCTATAACATATGAGGAAATCGATGAAGTAATCTCAAATCTTCCAACCAAAAAAATATCCTGAAACAGATGGATTCAGCACAGAGTTCTACCAGACATTTAAGGAACAACTAACACCAATACTCGCTAAACTGTTCCATCAAATTGTGAAGGAAGGAACACTGCCAAATTCTTTTTATGAAGCTAATATTATATTAATTCCCAAACCTAATAAAGATGCACTTAAAAAAGAAAACTATAGGCCAGTTTCTTTGATGAACACAGATGCAAAGATTCTTAACAAAATCTTAGCAAATCAGATTCAAAAACACATCAAAAAAATCATTCACTGTGATCAAGTAGGATTTATCCCAGGCACACAAGGTTGGTTCAACATATGCAAATCAATAAATGTAATTCACCATATAAACCAATCCAAAGTCCAAGACCACATGATACTCTGGATAGATGCAGAAAAAGCTTTTAACAAGATCCAACATCCTTTTATGATCAAAACCCTAGAGACAGTTGAAAGGAAGAAACCTTTATCAGCATAATAAAAGCTGTATACAGCAAAGCCAACTGCAAGGATTATACCTAATGGGGAAAAACTTGATGCATTCCCACTTTGATCAGGAACTAGACAAGGCTGTCCTCTCTCACCAATTATATTCAGTATTGTACTTGAAATCTTAGTTGAGCCATAAGGCAAGAGAGAGAGATAAAAGGGATTCAAATCGGCAAGGAAGAAGTCAAGTTACCTCTATTTGCATATGGCATGATCATACACCTGAATGATCCTAAACACTCCAAGAGGAAACTCCTGTAACAAATACAGAAGTTCAGCAGGGTGGCAGGTTACAAAATAAACATGCAAAAATCAGTGACCTTTCTATATGCCCTGGATGAAAAAAGTGAAAAGATCTAAGAGAAATAATTCCATTTATTATAGCCCCTAAAAAAATGAAATATCTTGACGTAAACCTAACCAAGGAAATGAGAGATCTTTGCAATGAAAAGTGTAAAACCCTAAAGAAAGAAATTACAGGAGACACCAGAAGGTGGAAAGACCTCCCATGTTCCTGGATTGGCAGAATCAATATCATAAAAATGACCATCCCACCAAAAGCAATACAGATTCAATGCTATACCAATCACAATCCCAAACAATTCTTCAAAGAAATTGACCAAACAATATCAAAATTCATATGGAATCACAAAAGACCCAGGATAGCAAAAATAATCCTGAGTAACAAAAACATTGCTGGAGGTATCACCATACCAAACCTTAATCTATACTACAACTTCATAAAAACAGCCTGGTACTGCCTCCAAAATAGACATGTAGATCAATGGATAAGGGTTGAAGACACAGATATAAACCCACACAATTGCTGCTATTTGATCTTTGACAAAGGGGTCCAAAAAATCCAGTGGAAAAAGGATAGCATCTTTAACAAATGCTGGTCAAACTGGATGTCCACTTGCAGAAGATTAAAATTGGACCCGTACTTGTCACTATTTATAAAAATTAATTCCAAATGGATAAAGGACCTCAATATTAGGCCAGAGATTTTTAAACAAGAGGGAAGGGGAAGGAGGGTCTCCCTAGAAATAAGGAGACAGGGGATTATGCTACAATAGAGAAAATATGTCACCATCAAGTATTGCAAGTAAGTGGCGAGACATCTGGTTAAGCTCACTTACTTCCCTTCCTGGTCACTTGTGAAGCAGGGAGTTTGATCTCAGCAGTCAGGGAGGGTAGAGAGTCAGGCAGATAGATTGTAAGCATCCTGTAAATGGAAGACCCTCCCCCCCCTCACTGCGCAGTCTTCTACACCTATTCCATCTATCATTGAACCTACTCTTATAAACAGCCTTTTAACTCTGGTTGAGAAGGCAACCTCCAATACAAGTCAAGATGGAGCCAAGGGCGGTGCAGGAAAAGCAAAACCGAAAACAATAACAAACCATGATTCAGAACACCAAAGATCCTACATTAATCACCTAGAACCAGACAAGCCAAATCTCTATCCCAAAGGTAAGGGAAATTTGTGCAAGAGGAGGCAGTAAGATTGTAAGAGCCTAAAGATGGGAAGAAGCAATGAAAAGCAATATACTCCACACAAGTTAGGACCGCAGTAGCCATAATAGGACTTTGCATGACCTGCACAATGACTGACATGTGAATGACACCCCAAAGTCTGGTATGGATCACAGGCACTAGGATCCTTAGAGGCAAGGGACTAACAGTCATAACAGTGTTCACATACTAAAAGGGAGCACAAGAAAGGGCTCTGGGCAATGCCACTAAGTCCTTACACCTCACCAGAGTGGAGGATGCAGTGAGAAGTTTGACATTCACACTATAGGATGCTCCAGGGAATGGGACAAGGGGATGGGGGGCACTGGGAGAAAGGGAGGGAGGGGGGTGAAAGGAAGGGGAAAAGAGGGGGAAGGTGCAAGGGGGACTGGGGAGGGGTGAAGGGAGGGAGGGGACCAGGGTACCTTTTAAGCTTGTGTGACTGGGAAAAAATAAATAAATATAATAATAACAAAAAAAGAAAAAATAAAGTTCATGTAACAAGATATACAGAAATATGCATTTTACACTGTTAAATAAGGTGTTTTTATACTTATGGAACCATGCTATGGTTTATATGTATCTATATGTAACTATTTTTCTTAAAACTTCATGTTCGTTTACAAATAAGCATTTATTTAGAAGTTTCATATGCTTTTTTTCCCAAAAGGATTGAATAATTGCAATTTTAAAAGGAAACTCACTTGATTGTAGTGTTGAATATTTTGAAATATATTTCCCCAATCATAAGCCTGAAATAAACCTGTTCGAATATTCTATACAATAATGAAATAAATGGTTACTTATGATACCTTGTGAAAATAGAACCAGAGATGATAGAGATCATATTCCATGTTGCATATGGGAAAAACTATGTTAATAATTTAGGTAAGATTAGAATGATGGAAATATTAAACATCACTATCTTGAGTCAAATGGATTCTATCAAAAAACTTCCTTTTAATTTACCTGTAAATTTAGTTATTTTAAAGAGTCCTCAGACATCTCTGAATGCCTCATGTAAATCTGACACCCTGATACCTGGCTTATCTTGGTCAATGTGACAAAGATGAGCACAAAATGGTTCATGAATTTAATGTTCTGCACTGGGTAGGATTCAGAGTTCTTGAGTAAAGCTGTCAGGGCACGCTGATAGTATGATGCTTTAGCTTGCTGTTTCTGATAACAGTAGAGTTCATTCTGACTACCTGTATAGACACTTAGACTATGCAGAAAATATCGATGCTCAAATTTTTGCTGTTATTATTTATTTCATTATCTACATATGAATCTTTGTACCATAAAGCATCCATGTTTCCTTGACTTTGTTTACCTCTTCATACCTGAAGACTTTATTAGAAACGAATACAAATGGGGAACAGGGGGAAATTTATAAATTCAGTAAAGAAATATGTATTTATTCAGAATGGAACAGTAAAAAGACATAGATACAGATGTTATTAATTTCTTTTTTTTAATTTCTTCCACTCATACAAAGTTGATAAGTATCCCATTCTTCTCCCTCCTTCCACCCCTCCCTGGATCCTCTTGTTCCCTCCCCCCTTTTCCTTTCCTTTCCCCCCTCCCTCCCTTTCTCCCAGTGCTTTCCACCCCCCATTCTGGAGCATTCTTTAGTGTGCATGTCAAACTTCCCTCTGGGTCCACCTCTCTGATGAGGTGTACGGCATTGCCTAGAGCTCTTTTTTGTGTTCCCCTTTAGTATAGGAGCACTATTGTGGCTGTTAATCCCTTGCCTCTAAGGATCGGAGTGCCTGTGATCCATGCTAGACTATGGGAGTTCAATGATATGTTGGTCATTGCACAGGTCGTGCAAAGTCCTACTATGATTATGTTGGCTCTAACTTCTAAGGAGTATCTTGCATATTGTTGCTCCTCCCCATTTTTAGGCTTTTAGAATCTTACCTCCCCCTTTTCTGCAAATTTCCCTGAGCTTTAGAATGGGGAGAGATTAGGCTAGCCTGGTTCCAGGTAGTTGATGTTTAGTCTCTGATTTTCTGAATTATGGTTTGTTGATTTTTTTTTTCAGTTTTGCTGCTCCTGCACCACCCTTGACTCCATCCTGATAAGTATTGGATGTCACACCCTGGCCAGAGATAAAAGGCTATTAAAATGGAGTCTTATTATAAGAGTAGATTCAAAGGTATATGGAATAAGAGTGGGAGACTGCTGTGAGGGGGGGTCAGTCTCCCATTTGCAGGATGGTAACATTCTATCTGCCAGCCTCTATGCTCTCCCTTTCTGGTGAGATCATACTCCATCAGGTGCAAGTGACCAGTAAGGAAAGTCTGCGAGTCCAATTAGATGTCTCATTACTTACTTGCAGTCCTTGATAGTGGCCTATTTTCTCTGCTGTAACATGATCCTCTCTCTCCTTGTTTCTGGCGGGGCCTTCCTTCACCTTCCCTCTAGGCTTACAATCTTTGCAATTACTGTAGGTATTACAGAGATTTATCTTTGAGTGTGTCACTAAGTGGGTTTGGTACTAGGATCCACCTATTAGGGAGTACATACAGCACTTAATTTTCTGTGCCTGGAATACTTCACTCAAAATAATTTTTTCTAATTCCATCCATTTCCCGGCAAACCTCATTAATTCATCATTTTTGATGGCTGAGTAGTATTCCATTGTATAAATATACCACATTTTCCTTATCCACTCATCAGCTATTGGACATTTGGGTTGACTCAATGACTTTGCTATTGTAAACAGTGCTGCTATGAACATGGTCAGGGTTGTGCTTTTGAGGTGAATTTTTGCTGTATGGGGGATTATTCCCAGAAGTAGAATAGCAGGGTCATATGGCATTTCAATCTTTAACTTTTTTAATAATTGCCAGCTGCCTCGCCAGAATGGTTGTATAAGCCTGCACTCCCACCAGCAATGTAGGAGTGTTCCCTTCTCTCCATAGCCTCTTTAGCATTTGGTATTATTTGTATTGTTGATTTTTGCCATCCTGACATGGGTGAGATGACTCAAGGGAGGTTTTGATTTGTATTTCTCTGATAGCTAAGGATATGGAGCATTTTTTCAGATATTTGTTAGACATTTGAATTTCTTCCCTGGTAAAGATTCTTTTAAGTTCCACGGCCCATTTTTTAATTGGGCCATTGGTTTCCTTGGTGTTTAGTTTTCTAAGTTCTTTGTGCACTCTGGATAGTAGAGCTCTATCAGATATGTGGTTAGTGAGGATTTTCTCCCATTCTGTGGGTTGGCTTTGTGCTCAAGTTACAATCTCTTTATCTGAAGAGAAGCACTTTAATTTCACAGATCCCATCTGTTGAGTGTTGGTTGTATTGACTGTGCTATTGGATTTCCAATTAGAAACTGTTGGCCTAGTCCAATCAACTCCAGGGAATTCCTTACCCTTTCAACCAAGGTTTTTATAATCTCTGGCCTTATACTGAGGTCCTTGATCCATTTGGAATTGAGTCTTGTACATGGTGACAAGTAGGAGTCAAGTTTTAATCTTCCGCATGTGGACATCCAGTTTTGCCAGCAACATTTGTTGAAAATTCTGTTCTTTTTCCATTGGATTTTTTTGGCCCCTTTGCCAAAGACCAAATGGCTGTAATTGTGTGGGCTTATATCTCGGTCTTCAACTCTTATCCATTGATCTGTGTGTCTATTTTGGAGCCAGTACCAGGCCGTTTTTTTAACTATGGATTTGTAGTATAGACTAAGGTTTGGTATGGTGATACCTTCAGCACTGTTTTTGTTACTCAGGATTGTTTTTGCTATCCTGGGTCTTTTGTGCCTCCATATGAATTTTGAGATTGTTTGATCAACCTCTTTAAAGAATGGCTTTTGGAATTTGATTGGTATAGCATTGAATCTGTATATTGCCTTCGGTAGGATGGTCATTTTTATGATATTGATTCTGCCAATCCAGGAACATGGACATCTTGTCACCTTCTGGTGTCTTCTGCAGTTTCTTTCTTTAGAGTTTTAGTTTTCATTGTAAAGGACTCTAATTTCATTGGTAAGGTTTATACCAAGATATTTCATTTTTTTAGGGGCTATAGAAAATCAGATTGTTTCCCTCAGGGCTTTTTCACTTCTTTGATTCTGGGCATATAGGAAGGCCACTGATTTTTGTACATTTATTTAGTATCCTGCCACCCTGCTGAAGTTCTGTATTAGTTCCAGGAGCTTCTTGGTGGAGTTTTTGGGATCACTCAGGTATAGGATCATGCAAATAGAGATAACTTGACTTCTTCCTTGGTGAATTGAATCCCTTTTGTGTCCCTTTCTTGTCTTATGACTTCAGCCAAGACTTCAAGTACAATATTGAATAGAAGTGGTGAGAGTGGACAGCCTTGTCTAGTTCCTGATCGAAGTGGGATTGGTTCAAGTTTTTCCCCATTGAGTATAATCCTTGCTGTTGGCTTGTGTATACAGCTTTTATTATATTGATAATAATTCCTTCCATTTCAACCTTCTCTAGGGTTTTGATCATAAAAGGCTGTTGGATCTTGTCAAAAACTTTTTCTGCATCTATCGAGAGTATCATGTGGTCTTGGACTTTGGACTGGTTTATATGGTGAATTACATTTATTTATTTGCATATGTCAAACCAAACTTGTGTGGCTGGGAAAAAGCTTACTTGATCCCCATGAATGATCTTTTTGATATGTTTTTGAACCCAATTTGCTAAGACTTTGTTGAGAATCTTTGCATCTGTGTTCATCAATGAGATTGTCCTTTAGTTTTCTTTTTTAAGTGTATCTTTATTGGGTTTTGGGATTAAGATGATATTAGCTTCAGAGAAAGAATTTGGTAGTCTTCCTTCTTTGCTATTTGATGGAACAGTTTAAGGAGTATTGGTGTTATTAACTACTTAAATGTCTGGTAGAACTCTGTGTTGAATCCATCTGGTCTAGGTCATTTTTTGGTAGGAAGATTTGACATTACTTCATTGATTTCCTCATATGTTATAGGACTCTTTAAATAATTCAAAATATCCTGGTTCAATTTAGGTAAGTTGTGCTCACTTAGCAATTCAACCATTTCTTTTATGTTGTTAAATTTCACAGCATATAGGTTTTTGAAATATGATATTATAATTCTCTGGATTTCTTGGTTATCAGTAGTAATAACTGCATTTTCACTTGTAATTTTGTTAATTTGTGTTTTTTCTCTCTGGCTTTTCGTTAATTCATCTGGGGTGTATCAATATTACTTTTTTTTTCTAAAAACAACTTTTTACACTGGTCAATTTTGTGTATCATTTTTCTAATCTCAATTTTGGATATTTCTCTCCTTATTTTGCTAATCTCCTCTCTTCTACTGCTTTTGGGATCAGATTGCTCTAGTGTCTCTAAAGCTTTAAGCTGCATTGTTATCTATTTGTGATGTTTTCAATTTTTTGATGTAGGCATTGAGAGCTATGAATTTACGTCTTAGGACAGCTTTCATTGTGTCCCAATGATTTTGGTAAGTTGTATTTTCACTATCATTCACTTTTAGGAAATCCTGAATTTCCTTTTTAATTTCTTCCTGAATCCAATTCTCATTCAGCATCATAGTGTTGTGTTTCCAGAGAGTTAATGTATTTTTTGTTGTTTGTTGTGTTGTCGATGTCAAGTTTTAGACCATGGTGGTCTAATAGGGTACAGGCTAGAATTTCAACTTTCCTGTATATGTGGAGATTTGTTTTGTGGCCTAGTATGTGGTCTATTTTGGAGAAAGTTCCATGTGCTGCTGAGAAAAATGTGTAGTCTTTGGTGTGTGGATGAAAAATTCGATAGAGATCTGTAAGTTCCATGTCAGTAAGGATTTGATTAAGTTCCAACGTGTCTCTGTTAAGTTTTTGACATGTTGATCTCTACCATTTTGAGAGGGCGGTGTTGAAATCCCTGAGAATTATCGTTTTTGGTGTTGATTTCTCACTCTAGATGCTGTAGGGTTTGCTTAATGAATGTGGAGAGTCCTGTATTAAGTGCACATTATGTTCAGTATTATGAAGTCTTCCTGATGAATTGTACCTGTAACTAAAGTGTAGTATCCATCTGTGTCTCTTATGATTTTTTTTTTGGTTTGAAGTCCACTTTGTCTGATAGCATAATGGATACCTCTGCTTGTTTCCTGGTTCCATTAGCTTGCAGAATTTTGCACGAGCCTTTTATTTTTAGGATGTGCCTATCTTTTGTGGTGAAATGAGTTTCCTGAAGGCAGCAGATTGATGAGTTGTGATTTTTTAATTCAAGTTTGTAATCTGTATCTCTTGTTAATTCCATTAACATTTAATGTTATAATGGAGATATTATTCTAAATCTGGACTTTTTTATGTTTAGTGGCTTTTGTAAATGTATTGTTTTGCCTTTAGGTTTTGTTGGTATTATACTTCCCTAGATGTGCTTGTTTTTTTTCTTCAAGCTTGAGTATCATTTGTAGCATTTTTTGAAGGCCTGATTTGGTGGACATGTATCCCTTCAAGTTGTCTTTGTGCTGGAAAATTTTTCTTTCTCCCTCAATCATGACGGATAGTTTTGCAGGATATATCAGCCTGAATTGACATTTTTGCTCATTCAATACTTGAAGTATCTTTCCAAGCTCTTCTTGCTTTTACTGTTTTAGTTGAGAAGTCATTTGTTGTTTTAAAGGGTTTACCTTTAAAAGTGATTTTTTTTTCTCTTGAAGCTCTCAGCACCTTTTCTTTGTCTTGAATGTGGAGTGACTGGGGTTTGGAATGCCTCTTGTATATGGATGGGCCTCTCTTTTTTAGATGAGGAAAGTTTTCCTTGATGATCATTTGAAAAATTTCCTCAGGGGTGGTATTTTGAGATTCTTGCTCTGGTATTCCATGAATACGATGTTAGGCTTCTTCAGGGTGTCCCATCACTCTTGAATATTTCTCTCAAGTTTCTTTTTGGCTTTAACAACCTCTTCCATTGAGCTGGTTAATACTCTCACTTTGTCTTCAAGGTCTGAAATTCTATTTTCTGCTTTGTTAGTTCTGCTGATAAGACTGTTGAGTTCTGGGTTGAAGATGGCTTGTCTTTTAGTTCAGTTTTAAACTGTGCTTGAGTCTGTTTTAACTGCTCTATGCCTATTTTTGTTTCTTCTACTGTTTTTCTCAACTCCTCCAAGGGTCTGTTGTCTTCCTGTTCAAAGTGGTTGATGTGGTTATTTAAATCCTCCTGGATTTCCTCTTTCACAGTATTGATCATGGTAATGATCATGTTTTGAAATTCCTTATCTTGGTTCAGGCTTTCTTGGCTATTTTCCATGTATTTGTTCTGGTTGGAGTCATCATTATGGTGTTAATTCCTTCAGTGGGAGATTTGTTTTCTTGGGTTTTGTTTCTCATGGATTTGCACTTTGACTTGGGCATTGTCATTTTATCTCTTAAAACCTTCTTTCATTTTCTGTGTGTTTTTGACTGAACTGAATCAGTTGGCCTGAAGCAGCACCTGCTCTGACTGGCTGGTGGGAGGATCTGGGACTAGTGGGTTACCTGGGGCTTGGGGGTGAGCAGGGGTTGCTTACCTAGGGCGCAGTATATCCTGATTGGAATGCACGTGTCCAGGTGGGTGGGGAAAGGGGGGGTGTTATTAATTTCTAACCCTGAAAAAAATGGATCAATATTTGCATATGGAGATACTTGCAATGGAAGAATAGAATATATTTTTGGGATACAAGGCAATTAATTCGAGCCATGCAATGGACCCTTAAGATTATTTTATCAAATAATTTTCTAGAGGGAAATGGAGTAAGGGTAGAACAGACAGGAAGATGTGAATATAAGAAAATGATCATGGGGCTGGAGAGGTGGCTCAGGGGTTAAGCCTCTGCCTTGCAGGCAGAAGGTCCTGAGTTTGGAACCTAGACCACAAGTATAAACGCCAGTCGGAAGCAGGGGTGGCCTGCGTTTCTGGTCCTGGTAGGGCAAAGCCTGTGAATTCCCGGGCAGAGTAAACAAGGAGGAATTGGAGGTGGTCCATGCTGGTTCCCGAATTTGCCTGTGGTTCTACACACACGCACACACACACACACACACATACACTTGAATAAATTAAAAAAATTTTTAAAAAAGAAAATGATTATAATGTGTACACATCCATACACATTTAAAAAAAGATATACATTTATGTGCTTACTTCAACAAGCAGTGATAATAGAAACATTATTTTTATTTGCTTCTTTAACGGAGAAACCACCAAGTAGAAAACCAAGGGATAAACATTATTCCTGGCTGACCAGGTACAAGTTTTCATTATGATGGTTTCTCTACGGTAAAGTGGGAACTAGAATTTGAGATACAGATATTATGGAATGGGTAACATTATGAACACTTAGATCTTACTTAGCAGGTGTACATCATGGTGCATTGATAGAGGTCAGAGGACAACTTTCCTCTTCCACTATGTGGGCATGTGAGGCAAGCAGGCACCTTACCTGCTGAGGACTGTGTTGCCAGTCCTAGATCTGTTTTTAAGGATGCTTTAAGGACGCAGGGAGGCTACTTATAATTTCTTTAATGGCCTGTCAAACTGTGTAATGAAAACTCCAATCGCCCAGTAAGCAAAGTATTAGAATGCCTGCTGTTGGAAATTGCATCATCTCGGCATTTGTGCATGGAAGCTGAAAACCACCTACTGTGCCAGACAGGGAGTAGAGATGAGGGGATGGGTGTTTGCGGTCACAGAGAGATTGGCATCAACGTTCAGTGGAAGAGCAGGTTTATCCAAGGGACAGATTAAAATGCTCATGGGATTCAGTGCTCTCTGCCCCACGCAGCATACTGGCTAGTCTGCAAGCTGCTTCGTTGCTCCGGGCTGCTTCTCCCACGTGGTCTCCATCAGGCCCATGAAACTGAACGCAAGGTTAGCAGAAAGGGAAAGACTGAAGAATCCGCAGATTCTCTATGCTCCATTTTGTAGGTCACAGATGCACGTTCATTTGGATTGTGTCTTAATAGTTACAATATGAGCAAAATAAGAAATCTTGAACTGTACCTTACAGAAAGTAAATTTAGACTGACATCCTACCCCTTCTCTCTGTGATGCCTATATAGTACACAGTGTCTTAATTAAAATGAAACATTGCAACATGAAAAAAAAAGAAATTGTATTTCAGACCTTAAATAAAACTTGTTTCTAAATTTCAAAGCAAAAAATAATTAGTTACCCTGAATTCTGCAAAACATACTAGAAGCTAATATTTAGTGTCTTAGAAAGCATAACTTTTCTTTTAAAATTTTTTATTTTTAATTTTATTTTTCCCACTTATGCATGTGCAGTGGGTAGGCATCCTTACCACTGTTATTCCCCCTTCCTTCCTCCTTCACTTCCCTCCCTTTCTCACTCCTTTCCTTCCTTCCTCCCCTCCCTTTGTGGATCCAGTCTGTTCCCTCCTCTCCTGTTTCAGGGTTCCCTCTGGATCATCTGCCCCAGTGGGGGTTCAGGCCTCTGTGGCACAAAAACAGCATATCTTGATTCTTGTTTTCTCTTTCTACTTAAGAACTAACAGAAGCTTTCATCATCTTATAATAAGAGAACCTCAGGGAACAAGAAAGTAGGGAAGAAGGATTTTAGCACATGACATGTGACAGAGATAAGGAAGCACTTCAGGTGTTTTGGAACTATGCCATCCTTTGGAACTTACAGTATTTGACTTCTTATTTGATAAATATCAGAGTTCACTACAAACAGAGGTAGTGTGTATTTCAGAAGTGCCATCCAAAGATCACAATGTCAAAAGACATTTAAATGAGGTGGAAGGGAAGAGATTGAAAATATCACTTACAAGAGAAATCCTGAAGAATTTGCATCTGCTGACAGTAAGTTTGACACTCTGTAATTATAAAGCTTTTTATAGATCTATTTAAGATTCATATAGTAATAAGTGAAATTTCATTCTTTCTTTGGAAAGCATAACTTTTCATTAAATTTGCTACCTTAATTCTATTGTATACAGCTATATTCTACAAAGTAGAACTTCCTTCAATTACTCATTTGAGTTCTTGATATTAAGGATTTAAGAACAAAGACAAAAAAAGGAAAGAAAGACATAAAGAGACAAAGAAGAAAGAAAGAAAAAGAAAGTTCACAAGTTGTAGTTTCATAAAATGTTCATTCTGTCTCTCTCTCTCCTTCTCTTTCTCCTCCTGTCTTTATCCCTTTTTACATTCTCTTTCTCTCTCTCTTTCTCATTTATCTACCATCTATGATCTTTCATAGCCTAATTCTGTTGTCAAATTATAAGCTATCTAACTGTTTGCAAACCCAAATGCTGTTCTCAGTCTTATAAAGGAAGTCCCAAAGGACTTTCAGCTGGCTTGTAACAAGCAATATAGTATTTCATTTAACTTTTATGAAAAACTCAGATGTTTTATGCATAGTAAATGAATCAATTACTTGTAATTTCATCTAATATGTTCTTGAGAAACATGGAGTCTTACACATAATAAAACCATGTATCAATTGTGGAAGGTGATAAATCCACATTATGAGGCAGCTTTTAATCTGTGTTTACATTGTGATCTGTCCTGTGCTAATTACTCTTTCCCTGCAGATCAAAATGTGGCGACCATTGAGAACAATT
Source organism: Typhlomys cinereus (assembly GCA_023101885.1). Taxonomy (NCBI): domain Eukaryota; kingdom Metazoa; phylum Chordata; class Mammalia; order Rodentia; family Platacanthomyidae; genus Typhlomys; species Typhlomys cinereus. The sequence goes on along the minus strand of JALPQD010000370.1, from coordinate 703,795 downwards.
CTTTTTTTCCACATGTTTGGAAATATATTTTGTTTATTTGAGGAAGCCCCCAAGAATCCTGAAGCCAATATGAATGTTGTAAGTTATTCATATTATTAAGAAAAATACTTTAAATCGTGTGCCACTCTTAGTTTTATTTATCCTTTCCAAATTGTATTGATTATCATCTGAAAGTGCATTATACATAGAATATGTTAGGCCATTCCTAAATCAAATTGTGTTTCAGTTATCATAATGATGCCATGTAAACAAGCTCATGAAATACAGTGCTTTTTCTGTTCTTTTAGACTGAGATAATTAACTACTGGAAATTTCCAAGTGAAACGTACACAGTTGTGACTGATGATGGCTATATCCTCTCTCTTTACCGAATTCCGCATGGTAAAATGAATTCTAGTAATTTAGGTAAGATTTGAGTGAGCAAAAAATAAAAACTTAAATCTGAGTGAAATACATTCTATGAAAAAACTTTCTGTTCATTTAATGTAAAATTTAGTTATTTGTGAAGAGATCTCATATCTCTCTGACTCTTATATGTTAAGCTGATGATCTGAATAACACCTGATTTATGTGAATCTATAAGATTAGACGAATAATCTACAGTTTTTTCTTTAATTTAGCTTAGTGCACAAAGAACTCATGGTCCCTGATTAAAAGTTGCAGATTCTGTATGGTGAGAATTCATAACTACTATCTCTGATGATAACTAAGTTTGGATTAATTCTGACTATATGTGTAGACACTTGAGCAACAAAGAACATAGCCTTGTTCAAGTATTTTTGACATGTATTTGCTTAATAGTGCGCATATAATTTGGCACATAGTTAAAAACACCCATAATTCTACATACTTTTGCTTTTCATAAGCTTCAACACTTCTCTATAAAGTAAAATAACCTAAAAATTTAAAAAATTTAATGACATTTGCAATTAATTAAGTTAGAGCAAGACGAAAGCATAGAACCCTACAGATGTGATGATTCTTTTACTCTGAAGAATAAAGATTAATATTTGCAGAATTTTTAGGATGCAACCCAATTACTTTCAGCTAAGTAATGCTGAATTATAATTCTTGCATTGAATATTTATTGTGAGGGCAGTAGGTGAAAAAGAGGGCTATGGCGGGTATATGAGCAAATTATAATGATACATATTCATAAATATCATGATTAAAACATTATGTTGCTTGCTTAAGAAACAATGATAATAAAACATCTTTTTGTGTTTTGTTTATTCAGGCCCCAAGCCAGTAGTGTATTTGCAGCATGGAATGAGTATAACTGCTTCTATCTGGGTGGCCAATCCTCCGGACCACAGCCTGCCCTTCCTTCTGGCAGAAGCTGGTTTTGACGTGTGGATGGGGACCAACAGAGGGAATTCTTTGGCCAAAAACCACTTGTACCTAAACACAGATTCTAGGGAATTCTGGAATTTTAGGTAGAGATATCATTGTTGCTTTGTTTTATTTTATTCAAATGGACAAAGTCTTAATGTTATGAATTCATTGGTGTAGAGCAAAGCTATTTTAATGAAACACCTAAATATTGTTTAATATTTTTGAAATTAGGTAAAATTGTGAAGAATTTCATGCTATAATTTTATTTAGAATTAATATGAAAATAAATATATCATTATGTATTTCTTATTACTTCCTTCCCAAGTATAACCACTTTGCCAATCTACCTATAAGTTTTTGCAAAATGACTTCCTTGAAGTATAGTTTTATTATATGGAAAATATATTTTCCATATAGTAATGCATACAATTTCATCCATACAATTTTTAAAATTTTTAATGCATACAATTTCATAAGCATAAACATGTACATAGCCTCATTATCAACAACTTTTAAAAATAATTTTATCCCTTGATAGTTTACCATTATTACATATTAAATTTAGTCTTCTACACTCTTCATTTCTATGTCCCATCTACCCCCTCTTTTACTGCATTCCTTTTTCCCACTAAGTCTCCCTTCAAGTTTCATGCCTTCTTTTCTTGTGTGAACCACTGACAGCAATTATATTCTCTTGCTTGTTTATATGTGGGAGCTTGTTTACTGAAACCAGGGAGAGCCCTCTTTGTATTATAGAAAAACTGAGTAAATAAGGAAATCCATACATGGTTAATTTCTGGTACACAGTACCAAGGAAAAGTTAGCGGTCTCTGTCAGTTTTATAAAACTCCTAGTCCATTTTTGTCTTTTTTGCATCTGTCACTTTAACTTACAAATTCAATGTTTCCTATAAGAATATAAAGTTGATTTCATGGGAATGCAATGTAATGCATGTACTCTCTTAGATATTCACATATACAAACAAGGAAAACTGAAATTTAGTCAGTAACTTTATTTACCTTAGTCCTTAGCATGCCGCCTTAGCTCTGTACAATGTGCATAAGCATACAATAATTTTAAGGTATTTTGTGGTGACTGAATGATATAGTGCTTATTAGTTGGTAACGTAGTGAAGAATGTAAAAAATATTTCATAAATATTCTCTCTTCTTTCCATGTCACCCTTCAAACAGTTTCTATGAGGTTATCATTTAAAATGAAAGACAACTTTTTATAATTGATAAATAAGTAAATCATATTTTATCCATTTTCTTTCACACAGTCTTGATGAGATGATGCAATATGACATTCCAGCCTTCATTGACTTCATTCTGAACAAAACAGGCCAAAAGCAAATTTACTACGTGGGAGTTTCCCAGGGCACCTACATTGGTATGCTGAAAGATGGAAATCTGATCATGCCATGATGCTTATCATAATGCATAGAAAAATTCCTTTAAAAATAACATATTATAAGTCTTACAGAAATTTTTAGACTAGCAGAAACCTTTAAATTTAGAAGTAGAGTTATGCATGTTACCTCTCTTGTTTGTTAATATTCATTCAAGTTTGTTGTTTGACATGGGGTTTGCTTTGTAGACAGATGGTTAGAATTCACAGTCTCTCTGGCTTGGCCTTGCTAGTAATAAGACTTCAAGTATGATCCATCGAATTGGCTAGTCTTTTGCAAAGTAACAGTATAAATCATTGAAACACTTGCAAATCTGCTTTTTAAGCATGTATAATTATTTAAACAAAATATGTCAGATTCACTTGAATTTCTCTTCAATAGGAATTTCAAAATTAAGATTGTTGTATTTGTTTCCATGTATGTATGCTGCTTTCATAACAGAAATTTGTAGGCTCTGTTTAGGAAAATGCTTATTGATTTGTTCTAAGCAGTTAATTCTGCTAATTGAGGGGTTCAGGCAAAATATTGCATATTTTATTTTGAAAATTCAAGGGAATAGTTGCTCTCAGAACTTCTGACTGCTCAGAAAAAGCATTTTTAATTAATTTTCTAAACTGATAATGTACTTACTGCTTAAAAGATACCTTTCAGGCTCTTAACTAATATACACTAAAAAAATCTGATTTTCCCAAAGATTACAATCCAATAAGGAAGCATGTGTGACAAACCCTACAGACCCTTGTTGCTGAATGCCTGCCAGGCCAGCTGGGGGGGAAGAGGGGAAACGGCAGGGGCCTTGTGGGCTTGAGGTGACTGGAGTCACCACTCAGACCCCAGGAGTCAGGCGAGAAGCAGCAGGCAGAGGAAGAGTTGGCTGGAGACTCAGCTTTATTCAGGAGGTGTTTGAGTTTATATAGGGTCAGGGTCCAATCAGTGTTGCCATCCCTCTGCTCAGGGGAGGGGGGGATCAGCCACCAATAATTTAGCTGTTTACTAGGTGTCCAGGTTAGATGGCTGCTTCCCATTGATTGTTCATCCCTCCTTTCCATTGGTTTTTCATCCTTCCGCCTGTATGGTTCATCTATTGGGATATACTTAGGGCATGTCCATACCTGGGAGCCCGGACTAGGGCTTCCCTGAATCAGTAGTGACACATTTTCACCATTTTATTTATTTATAAATTTTTTCAGTGGGGACCATGATAGCTGGGTGACCCCGAGCCTCTTCAGCTGTGTGGAATATAGGTGACTATGCCTGTCTTAAGTTGGACACTACCTTCATGTGGAGTCTTATCCATCATTGACTACCAGTCATGAGACCATCGCAGAGAAGGAATCATGGTCCCAAAGGGGAACTAGAGTATGCGGCAAAGGAGGTTGTTGTCAGGGCAGGAGCAGTCTGAGGGAGTGTATAGGGGGTGTATCCAGAAGAGCTGTTGAGATACAAATGAAAACCTAAAAATTGTAAATTAGTAAGGCATAGCTCTAATGGAAGACAGCCAGGCTTCCCTTTAGCCTTTGGTGATCTTAGGAATGTCTAAAGCCTGAATGGATGATCTGAGGACCTGTAAAGTAGCTTTGTTATTTTGGGAATATATGAAAAAAACTTGTTAGAAAACTTGTATGAAAGAAAACTTACAATCTATTAGAAAAACAATTGTGATTGTTATAAAACATCAGTAGTTAAGGCCTTATATGTTATCCAAATTATTTGTTCTCATTTTTAAGTATGCATACATGTATTTAAAAATGGTATGCCAAATTTTTAATATTAGCACACAATAGAAATGAAAAAAATTGAAGTGGCCACAGACACAAGACATACAACATATAAAAACCGAACGTATAAATATACAAGCACATGAACAACATTTTAGTGGCAACGGTACAATTTACCAGCAACCATCTTAAAATTACCCTTGAAAGCTTTATCAAAGGTGGATTACCATTTAAGAAAACCTTATTTAAAACAAGACCTCATATTAGTTAAGTCTGGCAGCTTAGGTTAATTATGAAAAATATCTAGCAAGGAAAAGCATCCTCATCTATAGTCCAGTTCCCACATATTCTCTGGGGAGATCCAAGGTGCTAAAACTGTAGCCTCATTCTAAAATTCCTCTAGGCCAGCAGTCTTAACCTTGAAGTCTCTAGTCTGTAGGAGAGATTTCAAGACACATATTGGGAGACCCATATAGTCTGAAACAGAAAATACAGCCAGGAAAGAGGGGTGTCAAAAGCTACAGGAAGAAGAGGAGGGAAGGGGACATCAGCAGGAGGTGGAATGTCCCCCCACAGACCTGTGAGCTCTCTGTAGAGTCCTTGACCAGGGAGGGGGAAGGGAGGGATCTGGAGGAAGAACAAATGGCCATTTTGGGTTCTCTCCACAAGTTTCATTGTAGCAACTAATCACTTCCTCAGTGGAGGATCCTTTAAGGCTGCTATGATGCCAAGCAGGATGAGAATAAAGGGGGCAGGAGGCACATGGCTGTCCTGGACTTCCCTCTTATGGGCCAGGAAAAGCTCTCCCATTCAAATCTGTGGGTCTCAGACATTTTCTGGGGAAATCCAAGGAGCTAAGATTAAAGCTTCCTCCCAAAAATATTCTAAGTCCTTCAGCATCACTTTGGTCCTAGTAAGTCTAGTAGAGCCTTAAGGGCAGTCAGCTGGGGTGTCTTCTGATGGGACAGTAAATTACCCATCATGGAGAGGAAAGGTTCCCTAATGGAGCAGAGATGACTAGGAGGCGAGCAGACAAGGTGAAAAAGTGCAGAAAATAAAAATCAATGACTAGAACCAAGGTCAAAGTGAAAACAACTCCTAAAGGGTAACCAATTTCCAAGGAGAGACCAAGTGGAGGATATACTCAGAGGTGTTTTGGATCTAAGCAACGTCCAAGTAGAGACCAAGTGCAGGATATACTCAGAGGTGTTTTGGATCTAAGCATCCTGTTCTTAGTGAGGAACTTCAGGGGTTCATTAACCCCCCCCCCAGCTGTATGCCCCCCGTCAGGCTGATTCAATATAATTGAACCTGGGCTTCAAGTTCTGAGGGGACCAATTTCTCATGTGAACTCGCCGGAAAAGCCTTGGTTTAGAGGGGCTCTTTGATCATGGGTAAATCAAATGAGAGATTGCATTGCAAATCAAGCAAGTGACTGTGTTCCTAAGGACAAACAGGGAAAGGGGAAGAGGAGGGGGCCACCTGCTCACCTTCAGGCATTGTAAGCACACATAACACAAAACCAAAGGGGCTGCTCACCGAACTTTACCAGAGTGGTTGTCTCGTCTACACTGAAGGCAGCACCACCCCACATTGAAGCACCAGATGTTGCCGAATCCCCACTGGGTCAGCCAGGGGGAAGAGGGGAAATGACAGGGGCCTCTTGGGCTCAAGGCAAATGGGTGAGCTGGCAATGGGGTCACCACCCAGACTCCGGGAATTAGGCAAGAAGCAGCAGGCAAAGGAAGTGTTTGGGCTTATATAGGTTCAGGGTACAATCAGGTGTTGCGATCCCTCTGCTCTGGGGAGGGCAGGAGCAGCCACCAATCATTTACCTGTTTACTAGGTGTGCAGTTTAGATGGCTGCTTCCCATTGATTGTTCATCCCTCCTTCTCATTGGTTGTTCATCCTTCCACATGCATGGTTCACCTATTGGGACATAACTGGGGTATGTCCATACCCGGGAGTCCAGGCTAGGGTCCTCCCTGAATCGGTAATGCCACAGACCTTCATATTTATTAGACCACATAATTTTCTCTGTGGGCTGTCTATGTAAGATAAGCATAGTAGGATGTTTGGTGAAACTAGGGGTTTCAATGTGTTACCAATAACTAGACATCTGGTTTCACTTTGGATCTGAGACAAGTAAATATGTCTGCATACATTGATAATATCCCCTGAAATCAAAATCACCCTTCATTAAAAAAAAAAAAAAAAACCTCGTACAACCAAAGGAAGTGATTCATAGGTTTACTTGGGAGCCATGCAGAGAGGAGAGAGGGGAACAGAGATAAGGGTTCCTTCCTCTGGTTGCAGCAGCATAAGTTCTGTGTAAATTTCTTGATATTTCAGAGAGCCTTAAATCCAGTTAATTTCTTTACATAGTTGAAGTTATATCTATCAATAGCAGTATATCAATAATCAAATATGACTGTGACTGTGTGTATGTATACATACGTATTCACAAAACTGAAGAAGTCGGATTGAAGAAGAGACATAGGAAGTGATAAATGTCAAGTGTCCATGAACAAGGATACCTTCTCTGTCAGGTGAGATTTTAGGTTGAACTAGATTTTTTTTTTATTTCAGCTCATACAAACTTATTAAGTACACCAGTTCCCTCCCTCCCTCCTCCTCCCCCCGTACCCCCTGCTCCCCCTCCCCACCCCCCTCCCTCCCCATCACCCAGTGCCTCCCGCCCCAATTCCCAGAGAGTCCTTTCTTGTGCATGTCTGATTTTCCTCTGGGCCCTCCTCTCCGATGACGTACAAGGACCCAGTGGCCTTTCCTGAACCCTTTCCCGTGTTCCCCTTAGGTATAGGAACACTGCTGTGGCTGCCAATCCTTTGCCTCCAAGGATCTTGGTGCCTTTAGCAGATGCTAGACTTTGTGAGGTCAACAGTGTGTTGGACAATGCGCAGGGCATGCAAAGTCCAATTATGATTGCTTCAGCCCTAACTAGTATAGAGTATCTTACATATCATTGCTCCTCCCATCCTTATGCTCTTACATTCTTACCGCCCCCTCTTCCGCAAATTTCCCTGAGCTTCAAGATGGGGAGAGATTAAGCTGGCCTAGTTCTAGGTGGTTGATATAGAGTCTCTGAAGTTCTGGATTGTGGTTTGTTGATTTTCTTTTGCAGTTTTGCTGCTCCTGCAATGCCCTTCACTTTTTGTCTCTGGCCAGGGGGTAACATACAATGCCCACCAGGATGAACTAGATTTTAAACAGTGTAATCTTCTGGAAAAGAGTCAATTGTGATATCTAGACCAATAGTCAGAGTTACTAACATTGTATGCAGGTCTTGAACACATAAATATCACCTTCAGTGTGATCTGAAGATGAAGAAAAAACAAGTAACTTCAAAAAGTGATAAAGAAAAAAAATGAAATAGACTGTAGAGAATCATCCACAAAACAGTGGTCTGAAAGTCTGAGGGTTTAATTAGCAGGTGAAATTTTCTATTTTCATAGCATTCTATTTCATTTTATGTCTCAATAAAAAATAAGAGTTTTTATCTACCAAACTAAAGAATCAAAAACATTCATGTAATTGGTGGAGGAAGAAGAGGAAAGAGGCAACTTGAGTTGCATGTGAATAAATTTATCTAGTGGTGTGTTTCCTGGTAAATTTGAGGAAAAATTTCCAGAAACAAGTCTGAAATGTTTCAGCATTCAACCTTGAAGCTTCCATCTGCAACAGAAGGGATCTACTACAGAGAAACACATCTGACCAAATTGCAAATAGTGACTGTGGACTGCTTGACCCTAATCAGAATATCTAAATCACATGCAGTCCCACTCCAAGGCTCAGGGAACATTGAGGAACATGGGGCAGGAAGATTGTAGGAACTTGAAGTGGGACAATGTTGGACCAGACACTATCTTCTGGGCATGACAAAAACTGCATAGGAATTGCCCTATCAATAACTCACTAGGAAAAGGGAAAGATCTCAAAGCTCCACGCCTCCTTGAGAACTCATGAGAACTAATACTAATAGGAAAGAAAATGAAGATGCTATCCTCAATGGGTGTACCCACTAATCTATGATGCTTGCTGGAGTACAAATCGTGTCAGGCATGTGACATTGAAGACAAACTAGACAAGCATGTAACATGCAAGACAAACTAGATGTAGTGTATACAAGTGAAAAAACTTGAAAATAGAAAGGACTGTGTCAGGGGAAATGAAGAATTATCAGGGTAAAAGGAGGGGGAGGGGATGGGGATTAACAGGGGGAGAAAATGAATAAATAAATAATTTGTTGAATTAATAAAATAAAAAGAAACTTTTGTGTGGTATAGGAAGAAGATGTATACTCTCATTGTTATAATCTAGGCAAATGAAGTTTAACTCAGAAGAGAACACAGTAAAGTTATCTATTTTTCTTGTTGTCTTTCAGCTTTTGCAGCATTTGCAACAAATCCCCAACTGGCACAGAAGGTCAAAATGCATTTTGCACTAGCTCCTATTGCAACTCTAAAATACACATCAATTGCTCTTAAGACTTTGGCTGCCTTAGAACCATTATTTGAGGTTGGTAATTCATTTTAGCATGTTACCAATAAATAAGATAATACATGCCACTTTTATAAGCAGGAAATGTAAAGAAGGCTAAAGATACATTGATGCAGTATCCTGTGGAGTTGAATACTTTTTTCCCCTGTTGGCAAGTGTAGCTCTTCCTAAATCTAATATACTCAGGACTTCAAGGAAGTGAGTTGTCATCTCTAATGTCATTAAGCATTCTTTCAATTTTTTTAATTCATATTCTTTCCTATGTTTGAAGTCAATATTATTATACTTGTCACATATAATTGTGAAATCTGTTTTTTCTTTTAAATTTCTCTGTTACTGTCATCTTTATATTTTAGTCATTGAACTTTGACGAATGAAAGTTACTTGATATTCTAATTTTTGCCATTATCTCCCCTGAAATGCACTGTGTCATCTTGAAATCACTATTTTAATTAAATACCTGGCCTACCTAGATCCTTGGAGGCAAGGGATTGGCAGCCACAGTAGTGTTCCTATGCTTAAGGGGAACACAGGAAAGGATTCAGGGAAATGCCACTGGGTCCTTGTACGTCATCAGAGAGGAGGGCCCAGAGGAGAGTCTTGCATGCACATTAAAGGATTCTCTGGGGATGGGGGGGAGGCACTAGGGGATGGGGAGGAAGGGATGAGGGGTGGGGGAGCAGGGGGGTCGGGATGAGGAGGAGGGAGGGAGGGAACCGGTGTACCTACTAAGTTTGTATGAGCGGAAATAATAATAAAAATGTTAAAAAAATACCTGGCCTAGAAATATGGCAGAAATTTCAGAAAATATGTTAATAAGGATAAATAAAATTATTGGAAATCCTACTATACATGGATCAAGTTATGATAATTTTGTCAGGATCCGTTTCATTTTATTAAAAACTGTTAATGTTCAAAGTTGTCTATAACACTTTCATTTGAATTTTCTCTGTCTTCTAATTGACCTGTTTTCATTTCGATTCAGTATTTCTCATTTGTTCTGTTTGTTAGTGGCACATAAGCCTGTAAATTATTGCATATCTTGATACATTATTATTATTCTGCTTTTTATTACTGTGTATCATTTGTTTCTGAAAAGTTATTTTACTGGTAATGGAACTCATTGTGAAAAATCTTATTATGATAGTTATAGATATGTCATTCACTGTCCATGCATATATTTGATTTCTGATGACATCTTAAATCATACTGGATGATTTCCAGCTGTTTAATTATTTAAATCTGTGTTTGATAATTCAACTAACATGTCTCTTTATGAGACTCTTTGAATTCACCATACATGCATTTGTTTATCTTATGGTGAGGAGTATTAACATTTCACATATATCTGTAAAAAAATTCTTTTTCAAGTACTTTTGAACACACTGTATTTCAATCATGTCTATATTAGTACATTTGATGCTACCTCATATATCTATATCTATATCTATCTATCTATCTATCTATCTATCTATATATATATATATGGATTGTTTGCATTTTATCATTAGCAAATGATAAGTCAGGACAAGAAATGACAAATCCTACAAACTGGGATGTTCCAACATTGGTGAATGGTCAAAATGAGAAATTTGTAGTTAGTGGATATCTTGAAGACTCAACAAACTCATTCTTATCTGCTGGCTGCAAAGTTACTCCCTTTCACAGCCCTATTTGAAAGTTGAAGCTGAGCTTAGAGGACAGGAGAACTTACAGGTTTCATGATATATTATTCTTAGTAAGAATCATTGAGTTTTCCTAGATAAACATATGACAGATTGTTGAAAGGCCTTGGTTAGTTTTAGAGATAACAAAAAGTTGATTTTTCAGAGTTTGAATCAATCTCATTGTATTTACTAACCAATTTCCTTTTGATGGTCTTAGTGACACCAATTTGAAAATTATATTCATTATTGACATAGTATATCTATGTGTTATTCTTTAAAAGAATGTAGTTTCTTCTGTTATATGCATGAATATTTCATTTCTAATTTTAATGTTGTTTCAAACATTTGTAAAATGTTGCATTTTCATTTTTATTACTCAAAATGCTTTTAATGAATCAAATCTTATAATATGTGCTTCATCAATACTTCAGGTTTGGTGTAGTCTCTGATCACAACAGAATGTTGAGTACTATATTAATTTCTTCCTAGTTTCTAATTTACATGGTACTTTATCTGTATAAGTTTTGTCCTGCCTGAATATTTGAGTAATCATTTCTTCATTAATGAATACATGGCACATACTTATATATAGGTATATATATGCATGTATGTACCCATTGTAACAAAAATGTTCAAAATTTTTACAAATATGAAAACTCATGAATCTACTGTTTAAAAACAGAGATAGGTAATTTTCCTGAACTCAGAACATTCATTTTTCATGAAACTGTTTGTGTTGATTGAACTGATAGAAGATATTTTCAGCACAATTTTTGGTACCAACTTTTAACTTTTCTATGGAATATTTTGAATGTTCTTAACTTTTGTATGGAATATTGTCAGAGTGTAATGAACCATATGCTAAAATTTTCATTTGTGACTCATATTCCTTCCATCGTTCTTATTGGCTAAAATGAATTTCCCATCTAAGAACTACTGTCTATAATGTCATTTTAAGGTCATTTTTGGTGAAAAAGATGTACCATCAAATCCTGATCAAAGTGGTATTTCAACTTTTTGCTCTAATCCTATAATTTGGACAGTGTGTGCTGATTTATATGCATATATACAAGGAATTGAACGTGATAATATAAATCAGGTAAGAGTAATGTCATTTTCAAGTGAATTGAATGTTTTTCTTCATAATATCATGATACTCTCATTTTCTTAATAGGCAAGAATTAAAATTGAGGAAATTTACCATCCTAAATAGATTATCTTAATGAATTTAACATGAATTATTTATAATATAAATTAAAAGATAATTTGCATCTTTGACAATATATTAACACAAAGAAATATCTTGCTTAATCATAAATATGACTATGAAAAATGTCATCTGTATCTTACATGTATACCTATGTAGCATATGTGAATAAATTTTAAGTTCTTTACCTTCTTCCTTTATTTAATATGGGGTCATTCTATTTAAGACTTCTTTTTAGAAAATTATATTTCCTGGAAATTCCAGGAAATGATCAAAACACAGACTTCCCTTCTATGTGATTAAAGGAAGATTTGAATTATAGAAGTAAGCTAGTTCTACTCTTTTTAAAGTTTTAATCTTAGAAACTGATTATTGGCCATATACATAATGTTTCTTGCGTCCTAGAGCCGCGTTGATGTGTATATGTCAGAACCTTCATATGGGACATCAGTGCGAACCTTACGTCTTATTGCTCAGGTAAAAATTTGTGAAGATCCCTTTTGTTGTGATGTTCTCTCCCTTGTTTGATAGGTTCACCAATTCTACATTTCATTTTGGGGCCAATATGTATTTTCAAATAACTTGGAATTTATCTGATGCCAAAAAAGATACCAGCCAATGGGTAAACAAATTTGGCAGATAGCTATTCTGGTGCAATTGTCTCATCCTTGATCATTTATATAAAAATATAAATGGGGTTTAAATTTATATCAAGTAAGACTTTTTGGTGAATTTCAGAGATCCATGATTGTCAGGAATATTGGATATGCTAAAGATGCTTGTATAACTTCTGAAAAAGTTTTCCTGTTTAAATATGAAAAAATTCCTTGTGGTAGTCAACTATTAAAGATATTAAAGATAAATTGATCTCATCCTAATAATGCATTTGACAAATATGAGGTATAACAGAATTTTATTAGAATTTTGCACTCTAATTTAAGATATTTAACATTTTAGATTTCTATGTGAGTGGTACTTTTATATTTCATGTGTATGGCTTGGGGTTTTTCCATTGACTCCTGAACATTAAAACAACTGATGTCACCTTTGTGGGTGAGAGTGCATGTGTGTGTCTGTGTATATCAGAGAGCACTGTGTGTGCCAACAGAGACTCAAAGGTGACTTTGGAAATTACCCTAGATTGCTCTACTTCCTTTTTGCTTCCCTCTAGTGTTTCCCAAGCTATGTTAAAAGTGCAGGCCACTGCAATTTCTGCCTGGCATTTTTACATGGTATATGGAATCCAAACTCAGGTCATTCTACTTGTGAGGCACAAGCTTTTACCCTAGAGCCAACTCTCCAGACCAGCATGTTACCTTGTAGGAGATTGCTTGGATGTTAAGTTGATTGTAGAAATCTGTTTAAAATAGATCCAGCAATTCCTTAGCAATTCCACCTTGCAATAAATCTTTGTGTGTGCACATCTGAACTTAGATTGCTTTTTAAGACCAAGTCTTATTCTCTGTTATTCTCACACATCTGATTTTTTTCAACACAAATATGTTATTATTTTCTTAATACATTGGACATTATTTTCACAAAGTAAATTATATATGAATTTTAACCCTATTTCAATTTTGTATGCAAATGTCAGTTTGAAACAGGTTTGATATCTATTGAATTTTAGGAAAGAAATTATGTAGTAAGTACCAAAATATTTCAGGCATAATTTTTAAAGTAAGATTTCATTGATATACATTCAAGCAATTCAATATATTTGGTTACTAAAAATTCCTACAGACTGAATTTTCTTAATGTCCTTAATATTCAATATAGTGAAAATTTAATGTTGTAATGAGTCTACATAATAAAATAGTTTATTTTTTATTATTATTTCAGCTCATACAAACTTATTAGATACACCAGTTCCCTCCCTCCCTCCTCCTTCCCCCGTACCCCCTTGCTCCCCCTCCCCACCTCTCTCCCTCCCCATCCCCCAGTGCCTCCCACCCCAATTCCCAGAGAGTCCTTTCTTGTGCGTGTCTGATTTTCCTCTGGGCCCTCCTCTCCGATGACGTACAAGGACCCAGTGGCCTTTCCCGAACCCTTTCCCGTGTTCCCCTTAGGTATAGGGACACTGCTGTGGCTGCCAATCCTTTGTCTCCAAGGATCTTGGTGCCTTTAGCAGATGCTAGACTTTGTGAGGTCAACAGTGTGTTGGACAATGCGCAGGGCATGCAAAGTCCAATTATGATTGCTTCAGCCCTAACTAGTATAGAGTATCTTACATATCATTGCTCCTCCCATCCTTATGCTCTTACACTCTTACCGCATGAAATTACACTCTTACCTCATGAAATTTTGAAAGGTATTTTTTATTTTCTATGATATTCCTACTGAATATTATGATGATGACATATTACAACTTAAAAATAGAGTGAAATATATAGTATTTAAATATTATCAAAACATGTATTTTCCTTAAGCATATTTTTGTCTGTATTTCTCTGATATGAAATCTCTACATTTTATTGGACATAGATTCAGAATATTTGGTGTGATAATTAAATGATTAGTGGACATGCATATGTGGAACACATCAAATCTGAACTAAAGGCTGATCTAGTAAGAGGTGGAGCAAGGTCCCATCATCCCATATTCTGAGTAGTTTGTAAAGTTTCATGAGTAACAGTTTATTTTGTCTTCTTTTAAGGCAATTAACACAGGTGTATTTAAAGCTTATGACTGGGGAAGTTCATATGAAAATATTCTCCACTACAATCAAGTAAGTTTCCTTTTACAAATTGTAATGACGTTTCCCATTTAAGAGGTAAATATATGAGAGATATAATGAAAATTTGATTTTAAAAGATTGGGGAGGCTTACATTTCATATTTTCTTCAAAAATACTTGTATACCATGCAAAAGGTTCATAGTACAAAAGAAAAGATTACTTCTTCTCAGAGTAGTATACAATGTACATTTCCTGCAGTTCGAGTTTCACAACTTGATGCTATTCATCAGAAGTTTGTTGATACCATCATTTCAAATATGAAGAAGCAAAGGTTCAGAGAGTTTCTTCCTTGAGAATAATACCATCCAAGTCAAGGGTTTTATGTCTTGACGGGTAACTCATTCCTGTTTGACCAATGTTGTGAATTCATTAATAATCTCTGTGGTCTTGGGCAGGGAAAATACCATTGGTATGCATAGAATCATATCAACTACAATTCTTATTTTGGTATATTGCTAACATAAAAATGGTGTTCCTTGTTTTCTTTTAGCCCACTCCTCCCTTGTACAAATTGGAGAATGTGAAAGTTCCAACTGCATTGTGGAGCGGCGAACGAGACATTTTGGCAACTCCAAAGGATGTTCAGAGCTTGGAAAGCAAACTTCCCAATGTCATTTACCATAAGATACTGCCGCACTATGGTCATAATGATTTTACGATAGGCTTAGATGCTCCTGCACAAATTTACAGTGAAATCATTGCATTAATCAGGAAAGATCAGTCAGGTTGAAGAGTTTCTTTCTTTTTTTTTTTTCTATACATTTTTCTGCCTCTTTTGAGTTTTTTTTTTTTTTTTGCTTTTTTGAGTGTAAAATTCACCTCTCTCTGCTTTAAAATGATGTTTGATTTCTTGAATTACTTTATTGAATTCTTTGTCCAAAAACAATCTAAGTGCTAATAAAGTCATTCATTCAATTTTCAAAAGCTTCTTAAACATTTATATTTGAACATATTAGAGAATAAAGCTCTTTAAAAGTCAAGACTACATTTTATCTGAAGAATTCACAAATATGATTTTTCTACAGAGGATATCATATTTAGAAAATGGCCCATGAATCTGGCTATTTATTTATTTTTGGGAAAGACAGACAGGAAATATCTATAGAATATATTAGAAAATGGAAAATCCTCCCATTTCACTAATTACATGAAGAATTAGAATGAACATAAAAATACCTAAAATCAACCATGGTAAAACAAGTCTGAGCTAAAAGAGCAATTCTGGATATTCCAAATGCCTGACTTAAATTATATTAAAGAGATAGATATAGTTTAATTTTATTATTATTATTATTATTATTTATTCAACTGTGTGCATATGCGTGTGTTTGTGCGTGCGCGCGCGTGTGTGTGTGTGTATGTGTATGTGTAGAACCACGGACAAATTCGCGAACCACCATGGACGCCTCCACCTCCTTCTGCCCCGGGATTCACAGGCTCCGCCCTACCAGGACCAGAAGCGCAGGCTGCCCCCACTTCCGCCTGGCGTCTATACGTGGGATCTGGGATCCGAACTCAGGACCTTCCGCCTGCAAGGCGGAGGCTTAACCCCTGAGCCACCTCTCTAGCCCTAAAGAGATAGATATAGTTTAAAAAGAGCAGCAAGTTGTTGGATTACAGTCAGAGGTACCCATGAAATAGAGCAGAGGACTTAAAACCAAATTCATCCAGGTACTGCCATCTCATGTTTGCCAAAGGAATCAAAAACATACTTGGAAGACCAATGGCTTCAATAACAAATGAGGCAAGACAAAAAAATTCCAACTAAAGTGGATAGCCATATATAGAGATAAATTCAGATTGTTTCTTCTTATCCTGGAAACAAGAAAACAGAAAAAAGTACTACAAATAGATCAAAGGTGCTGCATGGTGTAAATTCTCAAACACTGAAACTGTAAGACAGAAGCGCAGTGGAAAGCTTCAAGGTGTGAGACTAGGCAGTGACTTCAAGAATGAGGTGATGACACCTCAGAATTATAATAACAAGAATATAATCAGAAAAAAAAGGGAGCCCAAGAAAGGGCTCCGGGCAATGCCACTGAGTCCTTTCCCCTCACTGGAGTGGAGAACTCTGGGAAGTTTGGCATTCACACAAAAGGATGCTCCAGGGAATGGGAGTGGGGGAAGAGGGAGGTACTGGCAGTAGGGGAGGGAGGGGGTGAAAGAAAGGGAAAAAGGGGTGGAGGGTGTAAGGGTTACTGGGGAAGCGAGGAAGGGGGCTCAGGTACCTATTGAAGTTGTATAGTTGGGGAAAAATAAATATAAATAAAAATAAGTCGTCTCAGTTACAAATAATTTTTTAAGATGGTGTAGTATCTCTCATCCGTGGTGAAATGTTGATAGGTCATCTATTTTTGAGATCTAGTGGATGTAGACTTTACTGCAGTGAGCATAAGCTGGAAATTTTTGAAACTTCATAAAGGGGTTTAAGAATATCTGTAAAAAAATCCGTATTGTTCCTTCAATAACACAAGGAAATTTGTAAAAATCTGCATTGTTCCTTCAGTAACACAAGGAAAATTTGCCAACTATGAAAAACAGTACATCCCATGAGACACATGTTCCTAGGCACATGCATGTTTAAGGGAAAACTTTTTTTAATCCTTTCTTGATGTTATCTTTCCAAATGCTCGTATACATATCATTTCTATCAGATAACATGGGGCATCATGGTGTTACATTTTTTTGAAGTAGACTGATATGATTTTTTCCTTCAGCTTCATTTGAACTATTCTTCCACTGGTAAGAGCTTTCCTTATATTTATACAGTGGGACATTTGAGGCAACTTGGCAAATACTGCCTGAAAGAGCTAAATGTTCAGAATTTTCTCAAATCAGCATCCCATAACCTCACATTGCATAAGACAGAAAACATTGACATTGCCAAACATCATAAACTTCCTTTTTTTTGAAATTTACCTAATAGTATGTCATTGAATATGCTATTGAAAGTAAATTTAATGTCGTAGTCAAATTAAATTAATCTATCTTATTTCATGTGAAGTCAAATATGTGTAAGTTCAGAATATGACAGAAAAAATTGATTTATTCAGTCATGTTCTTCAATTTTCAATATGTTTGAAGTAACTCAAGTTAGTGGCATCATAATTTAATGACTTGATCTTTAATGGAAATGTATGAGCTGATTTTATATTCCCAAGTAGCAAAGTAAAAGTTATATTTATTATCTTTGATTATGTATGTTAATTAAAAACCAAAGATAAAGCTTCTCCATGGAGCCTCATTCTGAGATGTCTTGACTAGGAGTGAATTATGGATATATTAGTAGAATTATAAGCATTGATAAAAGCATTTCTTGAATATAATCCCTAGTTCATATAAGTGGTAGGAAGGAAAAGTCCCAAGTTTAGTCAATACTTATAGATTTTTGAATCTACACAAGAAAGCAGGGTAACAAGTTCCTTTTGGATTCCTTTCCTTTTCAAAAAACTATGACATGCATCTTTTATATGCATGTGTGCATTCGTGTGTTTGTGTTTGTGTGTGTGAATATGTATGTAATCAAAGACAACTTGAATATGTGTGCTGGTGGAAGCTCAAGGGTGACTTTGGGAATCATCCTGGATTTTTTTACTTCCTTATTGTTTTGCTCTGAGGCTTCCAGGACTCTGTCTTCCACACTGCCATCACATCCACCTGGCATTTTTATGTGTGATCTGGGGTTTTAATTAAATTCTTTGGCTTGTGAGGCAAAGTCTATCCCCAACTCTTTGACATGCACTTTTAAAGTTCCTTCTTCATATAAAACATGAGGCATATACATGACCTCTTTCTGTATCAATATTTTCCAATTTTTCTTATTTGAAATAGAATGCAATCCTACTTTTGAAAGAGCTATCTTCTCAGTGATTTATGAACATTTATGAATTAGGAAGCACATACAAGATGAATAAAGTATTTTATTATCATTTATGCCCACTAAACAAATATTGGCAACTTTATAAAATAACTCAGTGGGATGCAAATCAAAGAATCTTAATGAGAAAAGACAATACATAATGTGCAGCAAAAGCAAGGAACCTTCAGAAAAAGGCAGAAAAATATTTAGAAAAATCTAAGACATCTTTCAATCTGATTCATATTTCTTGATGATTGCAATGATTTCATCATAAATTTGTTTCCTAACATCCAAACCAAATACAAAATCCATGTGATTGTAATGAGGAATGCACTTTTGGTGAATGAGATTAAAAATCTTGGCCTTCAAACTTTGTATGTCTATTCCATCTGCCAGAATATCTCGTCCTCCATACCATATTGCAGTTGGAACCTTCATATCCTCTACCCTGTATAATGGAGGAGTGGACTGAAGGGAGAGCATAACAAAATATGAATTACAGATTAGTGATTATCATCTGATAATTGATATTGGTAGCTAACTATTAAAAATTATAGAGGTTATTTATAAACTCTGAACATTTGTCATATATCAATGGACATTTGCTCCAATATTTATCTCAATATATAAATGCTTTTCTCAAATTAGAGCTCTCTAAACCTTATACTCTTTGTAATTGAAATGTAATTGTAAATGAAATGGGTGAAATGACCACTCAATAAATGACATAAGGTTGTTTAAAAGTTGAAATAACATGATATACAGAAATATGCAATTTATACTATTACATAAAGTGTTTTCATATTTATGGAGCCATGCTATGGTGCATATGTATATGTAACTATTTTTCTTAAAATTTCATGTTCTTTTACAAATAAGCATTTATTTAGAAGTTTCATATGCTTTTTTCCCAAAAGGATTGAATAGTTGAAATTTTAAAAAGAAGCTCAATGAAAGGAAACTTACTTGATTGTAGTGTTGAATATTTTGAAGTCTATTTCCCCAGTCATAAGCCTGAAATAAACCTGTTCGAATATTCTAGATAAAAATAATAAAAATGGTTACTCCTGACACCTTTTGAAAATAGAACCAGAAATAATAGAGATCATTGCTCTTTTTTCTGTATGCCTCATTGGCTCAGCTTCAATGACACATTTGCAAGTTCACAAGTCATTTTACACCAGTACAATGTGACCCCACATGAAGACTACCAAAATATTCGCAGAAATTTCATGTGTCAAACACAAATTAAATTACATAGAAAGTCAATCAGTAAAGTATATTTTGTATAGTTTTAATAGCATTAAACCATTTTATCTCACTGTTATTTTTGGAAAGCCACTTAAAAACGGAGTTAAAGTGACTATCATAGCTTCTTAAGCAATGTTTTACACTGCAATTTTTGTAACATTACATTTCACTATATTTAATTTTAGTTGTACATAGTAAATCCAGTCTAGAAATAATTGTTAAAAATGAAGTATTTGAAGGCCAGTGATATGGATGTTAGTAAATCCTGATTTTCAAGCTTAAAGATCCTTATTAAATCGCCGGAATCCACATAAAAATAGGTAGGCATAATAGTGCATGCTTGCAATCCCAGTTCTGAGAAAGAAAAGGAAGATGGATTCCTCGGGCACTTTGATCAGTCAGTCCAACCTATTTAGTGACTTACAAGCCAACTAGGGATGAAGTTTTCACAGAATAAAGTGGACATTGCTTGAGGAGCAACATTCAAGCTTGTCTTCTGCATTCCAATGTCATTTGTACCCATATAAAGTGAACTCATACATACATGTGCACTTGCATAACATGAACAGGCACACACGCACACAACCACACATTTATAAAATGAGAAAACATGTTGCTTTTTCACATCTTAATTAATAAAGTATCATATGAAGACAAAACATGCATTAATAGTACATTGCTTTGTTATGTGAAGGCTTGCTTTTGTAGAAACCCACTGACAGAAACACATGGTTCAAACTGGTAGTTTGCATGTCAAAGTGATAAACACTTAAATTTTTATCCTTTGTTAAGAGTTTACCTTGTATGCAAATGATTACCAAACAGAGAATGATAATATCATGGATTTGAGCTGGCAATTATTTCAGTATTGGAAAAAAATGAAGAATGTAGGATTTATACCAATCTAATATTTAGATATGAATATATAATATTTAGATATGAGCTTTCTCTCCAAAGCTTAGAGGCAATTGTTTGAGAACCATTTCAAATAGATTTCTCCAAACAAAGTAAGAGAATGAAGCATCTGGTACAACTGGACATGTATCACTCTAACACTGTAATGAACACTGTTCTTCAGTGAAACCAAAAAAATCGTGCCGTTGAAGACATGACATCCAAGAAAAGTTTTAAAATGGTTTGATATATTAGATGCTTCAAAATAAAGTGGGACAATGCTTAATATGTATCCTTTGTCCATAACTACAGGTATCAGCATTAGAAAATGAAACAATTTTATTCTTAGCATCTTCAATGAATGAGAGGTCAATTCCCTTGTTATGGAGCACAATTTCTCACAAATTACTCATGTGCCTTAACTACAGCTAAAATTGATCAGCAATTATTCTTTTATCAGTTACTGGAGTTTGCAAAAAAAAGTTCCTGTTTAAGTATAAACTAATTTATATAAGATTTCTCCTTTTACAGGAAAAGTTATCATTTTTGAAGATAAAATGATGGTACACTTCAGCCTTTTTTTTTGCAATTTTTTCCTAAATCTATTAGTCCTTCTTGGCATCAGAGTTCTTTTTACCAGTGTTTGAAAATGGATGTAGTATACCAATTAAAAAACAGAGAGTTGCTGAGCCTTAAAATAGAGTAAGAAGACAAAGAAAGGAGGTACAGCAAACTTTTACCTGAGCATAGTGAAGTATATTTTGAACTGATGTTCCTTCTAAAAGATTTCCTGTGTATACATCTAGACGACTCTAAGAAGTAAAACATGATGGACAGTTATCAAAAATAATTTTCTTTCCAAGAAAATGAAAGTTTATAAATAATAGAAATGTGCCATCTCTATGAATCAAATTTTTTAAATTAGATTAGAAGAAGGAATTTGGAACACAACAAGGAATGTTGAAGTATTTTTTTTGTATTATACAGTTTGGTGGAATAATTTTTTCTGGAAAGAAGTCTTAAACTAGATTGATTACCAATCATTACTGACACAGGTTTTATTCAAAGAAAGGAGTTAGAGTAAAAAGATTAAATCCATTCATATATAATAGTCAAAGATGAATTCATGTATCATGTAGATATGATATAGAATTTGTCACACAATCATATTTATAACTTTAGAAATTATGTAAAAACCTTCAAATTTATGATGAAATCATTGATATCGTATAGATTAAGATATTTCATTTTGTGTAGGTATGTTGAGCTCATTTTCCCTATTTTCATTTTATTTTTCTACTTTTACAAACATATTAATTCATTCCAGTTTTCTTTCCTCCCTTTTCCTCCCCTCCCTTCATCATTCTCTCCCATTCCTTCCCACCTTTCAGCTTGTATGCTGCTATGGACCCCAGGATTCAGTCTGGCTTGTCTACTCCTGTGGGGCCCAAGCCTCCGTGGCATATCAAGTTACCTCTTTTCAGGCCATTTCCCTTCACTCATCTAGCTTCAGACCCAAAGATTTCCACTGTAAGTTCCCATTCTATGGGTGTAAAAACAGCTACCTATAGAGCAGTTTGATGCACTGTCTTCCTGCCTATGTTTATTATCTACCTTCCCTAATGATCTATTTCCTTCCCCTTTTGGGGGAAGGGATTTGTTCTCATTTACAGTAACAGGGATGCATACCATTCTGACAAGGGTTTTTTGAATCCAATCAAAAAGCTGCCGCTGTCTCCTTGTTATTCATGCCACTATTACACTGGTGGCCACTTGTTGCCATGGTGATTTATACTGCAACTTACAGATCACATGCCATTGATGGGGCTGGTGAATAATCTCTCCCCCAGCAGCTTCTACAGTATTCCTTGGTACCGTGTCAGCTGTCCAACAAGGAGAAAATCCTCAGACCCGTTCCATTTGATTTTGCCCATGTTCTGTGATCCATTTGTGTGGCATCTTCAATAATAGGGTCTTAGTGACAGTGTTTAGAGAGCAACCAAAAGCACTGGCAAAAGGCTATAATGTTTGGGGGTCTTTAAGAACTCACTGATCAACATTTTATCAGAAAGTGCCACATTCCTGTTACTTCTAGTATAACTTTGTCCCTGGTTCTAAGTGGATCAGCTTGAGGCTTTTGCTCCTCAGCATAGGGACTGCCCTTTCTGGTTCCTTTCTTTAAAAACTTTCTTTGACATATTACTGGCATAGGATGTTCTTTCGGGGTTACTTCCGACAATCTTTATTTTTTCTATAAGTCTCTCTGTCCCTCTTATCTCCCATTCCCTCATTCCCCACTATGTATTTTTCCCAATTATTACCTCCTCACCCTTGTCCTGGGATCCTAAATCTCCCCTTTTAAAAGGTTTCACCCTAACCGTCCCTGTTGAGCTAATTTTTAAAGTTTATCTATAAAGAAAATGATATGACATCATTAATCTATTATAAAGAAAAAATCAACTTGAAAGTAAAATTATACATACCTCATTTAAATTCTGAGGATCATATCCATATTGCAATGTCATTAAATTTTTGCAAATCGTTCCAACTACCTGCTTTTGGCACAAAGTCTGCACAACCTTAATATTATTTGATCTGGACAATATATCCTTTTCACCAAAGGTTGCCTAAAAACAACATATTTAAATAATAGCTTTAGGAGAGTTAATACATTTTTTCAAGCAAGAAACAAATACATAAGGAATGTGGCTTACAAAACAAGATGTTAACATGTTGATGAATAGTTTAGTTAAATTATTTAGTTCACTAAGAAAATTGTCCCCTCAAAACAGTACTGCGAAAAATGATTCTCATCTGTTAACCACAAGAAAGGCTTTTACTAATAGTACATTATTTGGAAATATAAAATATTCCATGTTTTTATTTTTATGGTGAAAGCTTGAGTTTTCACATTTGTCAAAACTTTTCCAACATTGTGCTTGAAATGGATATATTTTTCTTTAAGTCATACATAAATTAATGAAGATAATCACTAACATTTAGAGGCAAACAATATTTAAAGGAATTTCAGGCAAGGTAAATAACATGAAGATATACCCACAGTACATGACAATTTGCTTGAGCTCGAGACTATAGAAGTTAAATTGCTAATGAAGCTGAATTTTTAAGAAAGAACTCCAGTTGTAGAGCATGGCTGGCATTTCAGGGAACAAGGGGTTTTATTCTGGATTACAATTGGCTGGCTACAGTTCTTAGTCCACCTTGGCAGGAGAAGTTACACCAACACCAGAGACTGCACAGGACGAGAGAGGGGAAACTTTCCTTGCCAAACAGCATGTCTCTTTTCAGTATGCTGAAGAATGCATACTTACTTAATCAGGTCCTTCCATTTCACGCACCTGCCCAGAGAATGTTCCCACCTACCAAAGGCTGAATCCTCATCAATCAGACTCCTTCAGGCTTTCTCAGGACTCAGCTCAACTACTAATTCTTTACAACTCAGAGGGTCAGCTTATAGCTATCTACTTAGCTGGATAGTAAGAAATGAAAGCCACAAATCACCAAACCATAGAACTTTATATCTCCATAGATAGATGTAAGGGGACACCATAATCTCCTTGAGAATACAATGAAAATTTATTGAAATAATGAAGAAGACAACATTTAGATTGGTTTCACCAAGACCAGTATGCTTACCTTTTTAGTTGGCATTTCTTAGTCACAAAGATGGAGAAAATTGATTAGAACTCTCAGTATTTACCATTAGCTTTGAAAAGAACTTTAATCAATGGAATTTTGAAACTAAGAACTTTGCAACCATTGAAGGCAATGAATGAGCCCCACGCTGATAAAAATGCACAAAAACTAACAATTTCAGTTTGACATGTCTACCAGTATTGGAAAGTCTTATTTGTGAGACTTGTTATAATCTGACCTTGCTCAGAGTTTACCAGTAAAGTAAATCCTCCCAACTTCGAAGAACTATGAGTCAAACACTGAATGTGTTTTTGTTACATAATTGAAAAGTGAGAGGGAATAAATAGTCCGTATTTCCATGTTTTTGTTTTGCTTCATTTCATTTTGTTAGTTTACTTAATGAATAAGAAGTGATGTGCTGATTTCAATACTTTTGTAAGGAGCTGTAACAAAATAATAAATTTAGAAAAGGGAAATAGTTCTGAAGGAGCCACAAATATTTGAGCACCAGAATTATTATGAAGATTTTCACAAGCATAAATGGTAATAGTCTGCTCTGTAATGTAAATGAGACAAGAAAGTTAGAAATCAGACTAAGAAAGGAGTTGATTCTGTTTTCATTTATATCTGTCAGCCCAAACTAAAACACATGTTATACAAAAGAAAACAACACACTGAAATGTGTTTAATGGATAAAATAACTGTAAATGTAAATAAAAATTCAAAATCATTATTAATTATGAGGAGATCAAAATTTAAAAGATATAAAATAAAAAACCAGATACAGAATATTTACTTAAAACAGATTGAGATTCATTTTTAAAGGTATTAAAATCAGAGGCATTAAAAGAAGTGGTTTAACATTTGAGGAACTAAGAGATGAAAAGGCAGAATCATGCAGTACTGGGAGCAGATGTGTCATTGCTGCCAAGAGAAACATTTCATGTGCAGGGAGATTTATCAGACTCTCCATTTTTTGTTAGCCTTCTCGCATTTCCTCATTTCCAAAACTGAAGCATGCTGCTGTTTTTGCTAATCCACTAAAATACATCACAAACCTCAAATAATGTTTATCCAGTGGACACAATGGTAAAACATAATCTGACTGTAGGGATACAGAGGAAACCTTTTCAACAGATTGTGCTGATGCCAAATGGCAAAGAGAACCTTGATAAAAGATATTTGGTCAAGACTATGTTAGCACAAATAGTAGGATTTCCAGTAATTTTACTTATCACTTATGAATATATTTTCTAAAACCTTTGCTTCATTTCTGCACTAAGATATAATGAAAATAATGACCTTAAGTAAAATGAAGAAAATTAAATGTAGTTATA
Source organism: Typhlomys cinereus (assembly GCA_023101885.1). NCBI lineage: Eukaryota > Metazoa > Chordata > Mammalia > Rodentia > Platacanthomyidae > Typhlomys > Typhlomys cinereus. The sequence goes on along the minus strand of JALPQD010000370.1, from coordinate 678,207 downwards.
GGCAAGATGGAAAGCAATACAAAGAAGTTAAAGGGCAAAACCTCACTCATCTAGCTGAAAATTCAATCTGAAAACATGTGGTGTCGATTGGACCTTATACAAGAAGTGCAGATACCACATTTACACAAAATAATATGCTTTCATAGTGATTTCAGAAGTAGGAAGAAGGCAAATGAAGAAAAAGAAGTTACAAAAAGCTTTGTCGATTGATTCAGTCAGCAATTCGTGAGACCAGTACCAGCTCTGGAAGAGCTGGACCACAGCCCATGGGATACAGAAGCACCAGCCTTGGGGGAGTTATGCTCCATCCCATGAGGGTAAAAAGAGCTGCACTGGCAGCATGAAGCCATGTTGGCAGCCTCACAGCTTGAGTGGCATTTCCTCATTTTGAAAGCTGCAAGCATACTGCTGTTTCTGACAATATGTAACCAGTATCACCAACCTTGAATATTGGTGGAGGAACATAAGCAATAATGCGGACTGCACCTGTCAGATATTCAGTTGTTGCAACTGGAGCCAGTGCAAAATTAATTTTGACCTTCTGGGCCAGTTCTTGATTTGTTGCAAATGCCCCAAAAGCTGAAAGAAAACAAGAAAATCGGTTACTTTTGATGTTTTCTCTGAATTTCACTTCTTTTGTTATTGGCTAGTCCACAAGTGAGATTACATATGTGTCTTTTGCCATGTATTTCAAACTTGTCTTTGATAATTTCTTTCTAATTTTATCTGGAGTGTCCCAATAGGTTAATTTCTTTAAATTTCATTCAATTTGTCTCTTGTTTTTCCAGTCAAAGGGAGTAGCTAGGATTGCTCATCTAGGAATCTACTGAATTTTAGTTTTTAAGCCCACCAGCAAAAACAAACAAACATCAAAGTAAAATAACAAAAGTAACACAAATAACAGACATTTCTACACCTTTCACACTCTGAGAATTGCTCTGCATAGTTGAATAGCCTTTTTACCAATTGACTATTCATTTTAACATATAATTTAATGTACTTTCTTTTGCCATGAAATTTTCCTTAACACTTGGAGAAGGTATCATTGGATAGCCATATGACAACTTTAATGCCTTCCTGTGTTTCTCTTCCTTCAGCCCCACCTGCTTCTTTGTATATATATTAATATTCACATTTTATGACTGTAGATATAAAAATGCCTTCAGCTACTTAATGAAGCTTAATTTTCAAATAATGTAAGCATTTATAACCACCTGAAGTAGATAATTTCTAAAAATTATTTTTAAATAATTTTTGTGATATAAATAATGGGATGGTCAGAATTTGACATCTCTTAGCATACCAATGAGAGTGCCTTGGGAATGGCCAATGTAGTAAATTTGCTTTTGTCCTGTTTTGTTCACAATGAAATCAATGCTGGCTTTAAGATCATATTCTATTTGTTGATCATAACTGCATGAAACAGAATGGACATAAAATGAATTAATTCATCAATCATGAAATTATTGAGTTATACTTGAGTATTGAATGATTGCTTTAAAAAAATCTGCCACAAGGGAGATTTGGGTAATGAGATAACATATATTGCCCACTATTTATCTATTTAATAACACTATTGCAATGATTGCCCATAGAATGTTATAAGAGAATTAAGGAAATATGCCAAATATGTGACTGTGCTAGTTGATTCTTTAGGTATTAGCTTTACAATTGAAGACTGAACTTTGGGAACATCTGTGAAGAATCAATTGCTAAGGCAAGTCCTAAGCAAACCTACAAGGAAATATCTAATCATTGTAGGAAGATCTAGCCCATGATGGGTGGGATCATTCCTTAGGTAGGGGAATAAAATGAGGGATATGGTTCATTAAGTTGGCATTCTTCACATACTTCATCAGTCACACAGTTTGGGAAGTGAGGTTTGTTTGTCCCACCCTCAGCAATGCTGTGGATATGGTATGGCCAGTTCCTTCAGCATCCGATGCTAATGAGAAGTCATGCACCAAGCTGGACTAAAACTGTAATTATGAATCATAAGCAAGAATAAAACCATTTTAATATCCTAAGATGGTTGGTTGTGAATTTATGGACAACATGCAGACAAATTGCAGCAGTTACTATTTCTAGTTGGTAGAATATATTAAAGTTATCAGCTAGGTTGGTATACCTTTAACAATTAAAATGTGAAGGAACTTTAATAAATTGACAGGGAGAGAATCCACCAAAGTTTTGAGGTACATTGTGGCTGAAACTACCCATGAATATTTTGGTCCTTTTTATCTACTCCTGAATTTCTCAGAAAAATAAGAATACTCATGCCAGAAGTATGCATATGTCTATTTTGCTTTCAATAACTTAAAACAGTATTAATAGTTAGATTTTAGTAAATTATTTAGTAATAGATTTCAGTAAATTGATGATGACATAAGAATTTTAATGTAGCTTTAAGAAAAAAAAAAAACAACAAAGATATTTTTTCTGACCTGAAAGTCCAGAAATCTTTAGAATCTGGGTCAAGGTGCAAGTGTTTTCTGGCATAGGTATTTCCTCTGCTGTTGCCCAGCCACACATCAAAGCCAGCTTCTGCCAGAACAAAGCCCAGGCTGCTGTTGGGCAGGTTGAGAAGCCAGATAGAAGCACTGAGAATCAACCCATGCATAAGAAACACTGCTGGTTTGGGGACTGAAAAGAAGCATAGAAAATAATGGTGTTTGTTGATATTCTGAACATGCATAACTTTATAAACACTATAGCACAGCTATGCTGGGATGGGTGTCTCAAGGTCTTTGAAGGTCTTTAGAATTCCTGAAGGTCATCCCCCAGTGCTGGAATCACCCTGAAGGAACACCCCTGCTGAGGAACTGACTCCAATCCTCCCAGAGATAAAAAGTCCATCTTCCCTATGAAGAGATTATGAAGATGAGCTTTCCACATCAAACAACTAGACATCTAGTCCACATGGGCCCAAGAGCAACTGGGTTGGGCCCTCATGGAAGTTAACCACTGAGGAAAAGTTTTCTGGGCTTGTTTAGGTGTATAAATATGCCTGGTCCTGGCAGCCATCTTTGGCGACCTAGTCCCTCATGGCACTCTAGTGCCATGAGTCCATTTCCAGCTGCCTGCTTTTCATGCGTTCTCAGGTGTCCTAGCGCCTCATGCCACTTGTGCCACAAGTTCTTTCTAGCTCTTTGCCTGCTTGTCATGGATTCCATGCCTAGGCTCCATGAGTTCTCTGGTGTATTAGCCTTTCATGGGACTCCACGTCTGGACTCTATAAATTCCAAACTTTCTCTCCTCTTATAAACTGTACCTTAATCCTCTACATGTGCTCTGGTTTCAATCTTTGAATCCAGAACACAAGAACCCTACAACATTGGAACAGTCATTTCCTTTCCTTGCATCATTTTACAACCCAGATGGGACAGCCAAAAGACCATTTCTTGCATCAACAGTCTCTCATCTTCTATTGCCCTTTCTTTTATTCCTACTCACCACCTAGGAAAAAATTTTAATAACGTAACTTTTAGTCACTATCATACATCTGAGAGTAATTGACTTATACCCCCCAAAATTGTGACATGTCCTCTTCTGAGGTTTTATCCACAAATATTATTTAACATCTTTAAGGGTAAAATAATCATTTCTAATCTACTTCTTAAATATAAATTTCTTCACCAAATTTTTAATTTCCTAGGTTTATGTTATGTTATTTTCTAACAAGTAGTTCAAATGTATGCAAATCAAGAGACAAAGGTAGAGAAGTACAGATATTTGGACATACAAAGATGGATATGCAGGTTATTTAATACAAAACAACAAATGCTGAATTTGCATGCCAACTGTGTAGACTGTCTAGACTACACTTAATGTCAGAATGATTTAGGACTCAGCTGTTATCATTAGAAGCATTGCTAATTTCCACAGTAACAAACTAAACTGCTACACAGAATATACATGTTCAAAGTCTGGGACCTTTACTTGAAGTCTGAGCTCCTACCCAGTAGAGAACATTAAATTCATAAAACAACTGATCCTCCTTTTTGTTGTCATGTCAGTCAGTTATTACTCAAGAGTTTCAACTTTACTATGGGAGTCAGGAAGTTCTGAGGGAACTTTTGAAGTCACTATGCATACAGGTAATTGAATAGGAATATTTGGAACAGGTATATTTGATATACAATATTGACATTTTCAATTATTTTCTTGCTCTAACTTACCTAATTTATTAGAATCATTCTTCCCATATGGAATTCTCTGAATTGAGAGGATATAACCATCTTCAGTTACAACATCATATTTTTCACATGGATAACCCCAATAGGAAATAATCTCACTCTAAATGGAGAAGAGAAAACATATTTAAGTTTTTGGATTTCTTCATTTGGTCATGTTTACAATTCTTAAGTTGAATTTCCTCTTAGAATGGGTAGCATGTTCTATGTGAAGAATACTTTCAGATGAAAAAAATACAGCAATCTGGAAACAAAGCAACTAACAGTGACAAAATTATATAAGGTGTTTTTGTTAATGATAATTAACTTACAACATTCATGTCAGCTTCTGGATTCTTGGGTCTTTCCAAAAATAAGCAAAATACATTTCCAAGTGCATAGAAGAAGCACATTGCTCCCAGAAGCCACCACATTTTAACCTGCTGGGATACAAACATTAGCATGGTACAGAATATGTCTTGATGAAAGCTGGGATATTGGCGTTTCACTATGTCCATTTGTCTCCTCCCATAGCTAAAAATGGGTCATGTTATCCAAACTCTTGGCAAAGAATCTTGAAAATTTGTATTATTTTCTTGTTCTAATTAAGCAAACAGTCTCATTGGATAATATGACCAATAGTCAAAGAACAGCTTATATGAAATTAAAAGTAATTTCTGAAGCTCAACTTTCTTTCCCTTAAACTTTTAGTGAGTGCTAAGTAAATTAATCATGTCTTACTTGCTGTAAAAATGTCACTGAGGCTTCTTTAGATTGGTCCTAAAAGGTCACAATTAGCTTTTGCTTTCACATAAAAAGCTGTTAAATATGTTAATACAAAACCCTCTGCAAATTATAGTGAGGAGGAATGGTTGTAGAAGGGTAATAACATGAAAGGATAAAAGAGAAACAGAGAAAGAGCATTCACATAAAATTAGAATTAGCAAACTAGTTAGCTTTATGGAACAGCGTCATGTTATTGTCAATCCGAGTTTCCTTTATAACTATTAAAATCACAAGTAGGGGCTGGAGAGGGGTTGAGCCTCCGCCTTGCAGGCGTAAGGTCCTGAGTTCGGATCCCAGATCCCACGTATAGACGCCAGGCAGAAGCGGGGGCGGCCTGCGCTTCTGGTCCTGATAGGGCGGAGCCTGTGAATCCCCGGGCAGAAGGAGGTGGAGGCGTCCATGGTGGTTCGCGAATTCGTTCGTGGTTCTACACACACAGAGACACACACACAGACGCGCGCGCGCACATACACACGCATATGCACACAGTTGAATAAATAATAATAAAAAAATTTAAAAAAAATCACAAGTATTACATTGGTATTTTTAGAATTTCTAAAACACCTTAAAAAACAAACACATTAGTATTAAAAAATAAAATATTTTCAATCTCTCCTTGACACTTCCACAGAGCGTCATATTGAAGTGTCATTTTATGCACAATGATGGAATAATCATGCAAACCTCCAATAAGGCTGTTAGCTCAACCAAAAGAAAAACAGAGTGCAGTGAAGGGGAACCTGCTTTTCAGCTTGTGTCACACACATGGAGTATAGCAGGCATGGCTCTCTTTCTTTCCTTCTCCCCATAATTTCTTAAAATCAAGACTTTGATGTAGAAAAGAAAGATATATTTTAACAATAATCTACTTCTATGCTGTAGTATCATGGATTACCAGTCTACCTAAGATAGAATTAGTCTTTGTATATTAATATATTAGTTTGATTTAAAATATGAAAACTTTAAAATACCAATGGATTATACTCACTGTAACCACGTGTAAATGCATTAGAATTTCTGAAGTATAAATGGTACTTTAATTCTCTTTTACTTTCTCCTTCCTTATAAATATCTGTGCAACTGTTTTTCTTGGATGAACTTCCTAAAAAATGTTTTGGCTACTTTTGAAGGAAACTCTTGGTATTTGCCAAATAAGAAGCCAGATATTGTAGAGCTTTCAAAAGTGTCATAGTTCCAAAACTCTTTCCAAACTTCATTGTCTCTGTGATTAATTATCTGCTAAATCCTTATTCCTTGCAGCCTTCTTTCCCAAATGTTCTTTATTTTAAGTATCATGAAAATTTTCTTAAGCCTTTAACTAAGAGAATAAAAAATCATCAGAGTGTATTATTGTTAAAAGATAAGTATGATTCTCTAGTATGTTTAGAAATATTAGGGGTAACTAAATTTATCAAAAGATTTTGAAGTATGCCATAGAGTTATAAAGTGAATTATAAAAAGTTTTTTAAATGTAAAACATTCAAAATTTAAGAGATTTTTTCCTCCCTCTACCTTATCTAATTACAAAGTATTGTTGAAATCTGGAGGATATTTTCAAAACATATAAATGAAAATTATTAGCAAGTAGACTTTAAGAAAATATGAATTCATCAGGAAAACACAATTCAACATGAGGAAACAAGTAGATATAAGCCTGAGGATAAAAGTCACTAGAGTCATTTGTACATTCAATATAAACTGACATAATAACTTCAGAAAATAAGTGAAATCATCCATTAAAATTAAGATATGAATTCTATTCCTCATATGCTCTTGTTCTTATGTTCTGAGAAATTATCTGGTACACATACAAAAACATATGCTTTTCTGTGAATATGATGTGGATTTACCAGGTCTATGTGCTGGAAACTTGGCCTCCAGAATTCTGGTGCAGAAATTATGGAATCCGTAGAAGTGATTCTTACTGGCAGGACATTACGTCAAAGAGATGCCCCACTATATAGATTAATGTATAGCTCCAGTGGATGAGGTCAGGGAGGAAAGGATGTTTATTGCAAAATATTTTTACAGTAATAACAAGATCATGCTTCCTGAATCACCATCTGATCTCTTCACATATACCTTTGTTATGTATCTAGCATCATATACTTATAACAAGCACATGCCATATTTCCAGATTTCCACAAATGATCTTCATCTGCACAATATGCAATTTTTGATATTTGAATATAGCAACATTAAAACAAACATTATAGGAATATGTTCAACATAAAATCGTTTTGTGGGGGCTGGAGAGGTGGCTCAGGGGTTAAGCCTCTGCCTTGCGGGTGGAAGGTCCTGAGTTCGGATCCTAGACCCCACGTATAGACGCCGGGCAGAAGCGGGGGCAGCCTGCGTTTCTGGCCCTGGTAGGGCGGAGCTTGTGAAGCCCAGGGCAGAGTAAACAAAGAGGAGGTGGAATGGTCCATGGTGGTTCCCGAATTCGCCCGTGGTTCTACAGACACACACACACACACACACACACACACACACACACACAATTGAATAAAATAATAATAAAAAAGTTTTATAAAATCGTTTTGTGTAAATTGACACACAAGCATGCCTATGCATGGACTGCTAGAATCGTGGGGTAAACTACTGAGATCAGTTGGAGAGTCACTATGCCAAAAGGTGGGTAATAATGTTTTCCTTCTTTCTTTAGCTTCTTATCATCTTATGGCTTCCATTCTACAAATAGGCTTGTCCTGTGAGGAAGTGATAAATACTTCATGGGAGATAAATTGTTTCCAGCTGTGGCTATCTCAAGGGATTCATGCCAAGATAAAACGAAAGAGAAGATTAATAAGTAGCTGACCATTTATCAAAATTTACTGTGCCCTACGGCTCATCAGAGATCTGATATGTATGGATTCCTCACATACTTCTCTGCACTTGCTTCTCCTCTGCTGTGCACAAACAGAGAAAGAGAATGAAGGACTTACTACATTTGAGCTGTGAAGTCTGATGTGCTTGCAGGCATCACAAAGGGTCCCTCTTGCACAGCTCACCAAAGTCTTTCATCCAGTTGTGCTCTTATTTGATATATTTAATGCTGGAAGGTATAAGACAGAAATTTTTGAAGCTTCAAGAAAAGGGGTTAAAATAAAAAAATTCTTCTACCTTCCCTTAAAGAAAATTGCCAGCAATGAAGGCTATGTAGTTTGAGGCACCTGTAGTTTAATCCACATGCACAATTAATGGACAAAATTATGAGTGCATATTTGCCTGCGAGTTATTACAAAAATGCCAAAATAAATATTATTTCTGGTGGATGATATGGAACATTTAAGCTTCTGTAATTTTCAAGTGGACATTCATGAGCTTACCCAGCAAGTTCATTAGTGTCACTCTTCCCCTGGCCAGAACTTTGGCCTTCCAAATTCTTATTCTATCCAATGTCACGTCCAATACAAGAAAAGCTAAATGTTCCCATGTTTAATTTTAATGTAATTTATAAAAGTCTGTATGAATAAAATAGCTTACAGTATCATCGTTGAAGTGTAATATAGATTATTGAGTGCATATCACATGAAATCATATTTCTTTCCTGTAGCATGCTGTTTTACTTAGTTAATATACTAAATTCATATGTTCATGTTTTGGTTTGTTTATTTAAAGTATAAGATGATACTTACCCTTAGATTAAGAAATTATTATAAAGGTTGGGTAATGAAATTGGAAAAGAACTTACATGCTTTAGATCCATAATGAAATTAATGTTTCCATAATACTGAAGGCATAATCTGTAAATTTACAAAGTTTTGTCAATGCAGAATCACAGTTCTTACCTCAAAGGGGATAGAAAATAATTTATTTTGGAATCACATATTGTTGACCATGGTCCACAAACACAAATTCAAGTTACACAAATTCCATGTATTGATATGATAACAATTTCATGAAGTTTTATAGATACATAACCTAGAAAATCATAAGTTACTTTTCAAATACAATTGTGGAAACATCAGATAGGCAAGTTATAGCAAAGTGAGGAAGTCTCGGTTATAAACTTTTACTTGATGACATTCTTACTAAGTCTACTTTCCAAGGCTTTCCTTGGTAGACTTTCCAAAGGCTTTACCTAATATTCACAAAGATGTTGTGTCACATCCAGAGGTGTATAATAAATGGCTGTTTATATGACTGAGGACGACCCGAAATAATTAGCTTTGGGCTTATAGTTTCAACTTCTTCACATTAAGGTCCTAGTCAGCCAGTCATCCTCGCAGGTGAAGTTTCTTTCTTGTACTTTTTCATTCACATTTATTGACAAGAGTTTATTCCTATGCACTTTAACAATATTAATTATATTATTTCAGTTTGATGCAACTGACTCCATCATATAAAACTCATATTTTTTTCAGATAAACTTGCCATTTAAAGGTTGTAGCATGATTATACCTATTGACACAGAGTAACAAAGACTGAAAATGCAATCATAAAATGATGCATATGGTCAGAATAGCACTTCTTTATTTGTGTGTATGTGCATGTGTGAATGTGTGTGTGTGTGTGTGTGAAATCTGTGAAAGTCTAGAAAAGTCTCATGTCACTGCAAGGGATGATATGCTAAGGGTTTAGTTTGAAAAACAAAAACTGCAATGATTTAGATGATATTTGAATCACCTTATGTTTCCTGCTGCTTATATATACATTTGACTGTTTCTGGTCCTTGACTTGTGATTCCAAGACAAATGTATGCTTGGAGTTTTCTCCATGGGTGGTTTTCATTTCCATTCTCTATTTGAATACATTAGATCTGGACAAGGTGACTATCAAGGGCCCCCTAAGATTACTTGTGTTCCTAAAAAAATCTCCTTTTTCATTTTGTCCTCCATTACTCAACAAGTACCCTGATGGAAAATTCAGTTTATGACCATTTCCTTAGGAGAATGAAGAATGAACAAGTCTCCAACTATGAACTGCTACTAATTCTATATAATAATAATAATAATAATAATAATAATAATAATAATAGTAACAATGAGTATTTATTGTCTTTCCAGGATTTTCCATTTATGCACATCTATGGAAATAACTTGTCATATATATAATAAACAATGGCTGCACTAGGTTTTCTTTGTGATTTGTCTCCCATGAAGGCTCATGTGCTAGAAATATAGACTCCATAGTTGTGGTATTGAAATGCTGTGTCTTTGAGAGATTGAACTTTGTGGAAATTAGCAAGCTTTGGGGGGAATCTACTGTGATGAAGAGTCATGCTATTTCACAGAAGTGAGTCAGATCCTTTTGGAAGGGACTGGCCCTTGACAATAGCTAAAAAGAAAATAAGAGGGCCTCCATCTCCTAATACCTTAATACATTGCATACTGAGCTTGTATCCCATTATTGTGAGGCCTTCTGCAGTGAGACCCTCAGCAGAACTGAGGAAATGTCCTTGCCAATCTTCGAAATCCTCAAATTCATAATGTAAAAGAAAACATCCTTTCTTTTTAGCATACCCAAAATTAAAAGTATAATGCACCCTTCCTACTTATTCTGGTAGGGAAAACTATTCAGCATGTCCAGCAAAACATGAGCTCAGAAAAAATGTCAAGATGCCTCAACCAGAATTTACTCTGTGTCCCAGTGGACAATGATACTGGAGCAAGCACAGTGAAAATGTATTTTGTAGGATTCCCTTTGGACACACAGATTAGAGTGCAGACTGTTTCTTTAAGACTAGCAACTCTAGGGAATCTGGAATCATCTGCTTACTATGTTTTGGACAGATGGCCTCTTTGAAGGACCTACAGTGTGTGTGTATGTGTGTTTGTGTATGTGTGATATATGTGTATATACCTTTCCTTTTCAATTTTTCTCTGAAACTTAAAAATTAATATATTTTCATAATTTGCAATATAAGATCATTTTACCAGAAGTCTATTGCAATTTTAAAATTAAAATTAAAGAATAATTATACTAGGATTATTAGCCATTATTAATTACAATTGCAAAGGAATGAAAGTGAGCTTAAAGTTTTCTGAATAGGGCTGAAGTGATGGCTCAGGGGTTAAGACCCTACCTCGCAAGCAGAAGGTCCTGAGTTCAGATCTCAGATCCCAGGAAAAAAAATACCAGGTGGAAATAATTGTAGCTTGAACTTCCAACCCTGGTGGGCAGAACCTAGGAAATCCTAGAGCAAAGCAAGAAGGACATAGAAGTAATCCAGGATGATTCCCAAAGTTATCCTTGGTCCTTTACAGGACACACACACACACATACACATACACATAAATATAATAAAAAATTTTAAAAAGATTTGGTGAACATGCTGAATAATTTTCCCTACCAGAATAATTAGGAAGGATTAAAATCAGAGGTTAAAAGTTGCAATAAAAAATGGATATGCAATTTTCACAAAATTCTTTCACAACTTGAAAAGTTATGGAAAGTGTATAACCCAATAGGCCTGGCAAAAAATGTCAGCACTCAGAAAACACTCATGCAATCCTAATTCCTGGCTTACTCTTTACAACAGAAAACAAATAGAAAATTTATATTTGTTATATCTATATTTAACTGTAAATGGCTTAATCTTGGTTCACGTAATAACTCAAGTCCACTGAAGTAGAAATATTAACCCAGTCACTTTTCTTTGCTTTATCCACACTGCATCTATTTTTATACTAGTTTTTAAATGTTTTTTTAAATCTCTCTCTCTCTCTCTCTCTCTCTCTCTCTTCTCTCTCTCTCTCTCTCTCTCTCTCTCTCTCTCTGTGTCTCTCTCTGTCTTTCTCAAAACTTCCTATCCTTGGTATTCAGCAAGATTAAGTGTATTACTTAAACATTTCTCATTGCTGTGACAAAACACCTAACTTAAGAAATTACAGGGAAGAGTGACTTATTTTGGATCCCAGATACAGAAGGTAAAATTGACCATTGTGCAATTGTGTGATCGTGGCTGCCTGCGAGGCCTGTTCATGGTAGCAGGATATTAACGTGTAACTTAGAAGATCAAAAAGAAAGAAACAATACCAGAAATGAGGCCTGGCTCAAGCCCTAAAAAAACTTAACACCGGTTCTTGATCTCTGCTGTGTGTATATGCTTATCATTTCCGGTTCCATAACTAGGGACAAAACATTCAAATAGAATGCTTAAAACAACAGAATATTGTACTGTGACTGCAGGTACAATGCTACATGCTACATGCTTGCACTACTTGCTGTAAAGGTCAGTACCCTGGCTGGTGGCTGTTTAGTGGATAAAATAAAGCTGTTTCTCAAATAAGAAAGAAGGGCCAAGAACAGTATTTACATTCCTTGTCTTTGTATTTATGAAATTGTGATTTGTCTCATCCTTTACTCAGGGAAGTTCAGAAAACCAAGGGACAGGAGCTAACAGTGATATATTGCTCTGTGACTAGGATGATCTCCCAAAGAAACCTTGAACTTTAGTTAAAGGTCAAAGCTTACAAATCAAAGGTATCAGTTATATCCCATTTCAGAGAAGAACAAAGCTAGATCAAATACTTTCATAACGTTACAAAGTATTTCTTTAATTCTTGAGACCTTGTTCAGATTTCACGTTGGAAAAACAAATCTAGCTTTCTTAAGTGTATCACTGGGTGAATTATGAAGGATGATGATTTATTTGGCTCATATCATGAAGGCTAAAAATTCCCTAGTATACAGGACATGTATGTTGAAGGTGTTCATGTTGTCAGGGTCTCTAAGCAGCATGAAACAAATGTGCACAATGGGTACAATTTTCTTTGGTAACCTTTAATTGTTAATCACTATTGTGGCTTGAGTATGAATTATTCCTTCAGGTCATTTTTTATTGTTTAAACCTGTTTATTTTAAATTATATTTACAATGAATTAATGTGGTTTTTTCTCCCACATTTTATTTTTTCCCAATCATACAAGCTCAGTGGGTTTTATCACATGCTACCTGCTCTTATCCCCATCCCACCCAACTCTACCTGTTCTACCTTCTAGCCAGTTTACCTTCCTTTCTCATGTCCCCCTCAATATGAGATCCATGGGGTCCCATCTAGAAACCCTGTACTAGTGAATGTCCTGACAGCTGCAATAGTGCAAATGGCCCATTGGTGGGTAAACTGTAGAGACTCCACTTATCTCCTGTCTCCTGTCTAAGACCAATCTTGTACTAGTCTAATACCTGGTATGAACAGAGGCTAGTGACTGTCATTATCTTTCTCCAACCTCCCACTCTTGCATTCATTTTTCTTTTTAAAATTCTGGTATCTTGTGTGTGTGTGTGTGTGTGTGTGTGTGTGTGTGTGTGTGTGTGTGTGTAGTCCAAATTGAAATGTTTCATAGACTACAATAGTAGTCCCAACATAGTCCAGAAGTACAAAATCCAAAGCCTCCCGTAAAATCAAAAACCAAGTCACATACAATGGCATAGAAAAAAAATTCCCATTCCAAAAGGGAGGAATAGGGATATATCCAGGAAAGATTGGTCCATAACTTGACTGAAAAACAGTAGGACAAACTCCAAATCCTAAAGCTCCATATCCAACAGGTGAGCCTCTTGTTGAAATCATCTCAGTTCCAAAGGCACCATTCTCTTGGGCTGGCTCACCCAGAGAATATAACTCTCTTGCCAGATGTCCCACTTTGTCTCTGGCATCTCTAACATCTTTACTTCTCAATGGCAAACCAGGCTTTTGCTCCACAGCACAAACTGCCCTTTTTGGGCCTCTAAACTGTAGGCTTTCTGTCGCATGCTGCCTGGATTCCGCCATTCTCTGAAACCTTGGAGGAGGGTTAAACAAACTCCTCCCTTTTGCATCTTTGATGCCTGTAAAACCAGAACCACTTGGATGACTTTATCAAGTTCTGTTATTCTTTTGTCTTCTGGCTTTCAGGTAGTAACAGACCCTTGCTATAGAACTCCACCATTTAGCTCATTCCTTCCAAAAGGATTTCCATTCTTGTGAGTAGGAGCTTTCTCTGATAATCTTGCCCTTACAGTAGTGCCTCTCCTCTGATCCAAAAGAACAGCAGAGTTTGATTTTTTTAATGGAGCTTTTCTCTTCAATAACTCTCTGCTTCTTCCTGGCTTAACTCTTTAAGTGTGTCATTGCATTTTTCATCATCGACTCTGACAGTTTTTGCTTATTGCTGACCAATTCCTTGCTCTTTTTCATAACTCTCAAGAAGAGTTATATCACATTATCAAAACTATATTGTCTTGAAATTTCCTCTGCCAAGCACTAGTTTTATTTCAAGAAAGCTTTCAAGATGAGAGCAAAACTTCACTAAACTCTTGGCCAACATGTGGTTCAATTTTCCACTCATCCAGTTTCAAACATAATTGTTCCTTTCTGGACCATCACAAGCTGGGCTTCCACTGTCTGCATTTCTAATAATCTTTCTCTCTTCCAACCTGTCATAAGAAAGGCCTACTTGGCCTGGTTGCCAAGACACAAAGACTTTTCTAGCAAAAAGTCCCAAAATTTTCCATATTACTCCTAACAAACAATTCCAAAGGCACAGTAGCCACATCACAGCATTGGCCATATTGCAGAATATCAACTTCTCTCAGCTTCACAAGCAACTTCACTTTTTGGCAACAGATTCTCAGTCTCAAACAGCAACACACCATTTCTGATTCCAGTTTCTGCAAGGGTTACTCTTTTCTGTTGCTGTGAAACAACCCAAACAGTCATAGTTCTTTGCATTTTGCATCTTCGGTTGCACATGGATACTTCTTGATTGAGTGCTGAGTGCTTCTTTGATCTTTGGATATAATGATAAGTATTTGATGATAGCTTACTATCAAGTATTAAAAACTGATGTCCCCTTCTATCCATGGGTATTTGGATTGGCTTACAGTACCAGATGTGTATATCCAGTCAAAAAATGGACCCCATATCAATTTGGTTATCTCCCTACTTTATATGACACTATTACATTTATAGAGTGGAAGATTTATGTCTGATTGTGTTTCATATCATTGATGCAAGTTTTTACTCCGTCCTCCTATCTCCTATCCCTTTATGTCTCTCCCCTTTTAAAACATTACTCTTTTTGTTGCCCTATTGTTTTCTAACCCCTTGTACCTGGTTACTTCCCTTAAATTAAGTTCTTCCTCGTCTTCCCAACCCTTGATTATATTTCTTTTTAGATTACAGCTATTATAGAAATTTTTAGTGGTGTCTTTCTGAGAGCTCAATGTTAGATACAGATAGAAATGACTGAACATTTGACATTTGTCTTTCTTTTTTCCATGTACTTTGTATATATCCTTGTCAAATATCAGATGACTATAGGTGCATGATCTTCTATCCAGGTCCTCAATTCTAATCTATTCGTTGGTGTGTCTGTTTTTGTGCCTGCCCTATGCAGTTTTTATTACTATGGCTTTATAATTAGTTTGAATTCAGGCATAGCAATGTTTCCTTCTGCTTTTATCATTTATAATTGATTTAGCTATCAGGGATATTTTTGTTTCCATATGAAATTTAAGATATCTTTAGTTCTGTGAAGAAATGCATTATAATTTTGATTAGAATTTTGTTGTATCTCTTCTTAAGCTTCTAAAGGGTCATTACAATGAGCACAGTTATTTATAAAACCTTTAAGAACAAGACATCATTTTGATTTTTTTCCTAATGCCCCTGTCCATTTTCTGCTTCTATAACAATTTTTAAAGTTATATACATTGTTAAAAAAAGGATCAGTACTCACAGTCTCAGAGATTTTAGAACATGAGAATAATGCAAATGCATGCTGCCAGATGGATTAAGCACAGGACTGTATGCTGAACACATTATGCACTGAGCAAGTAGGAAAGAGTTGGGGATACATCAGCTTTGCTTACATCCAAACTTTTTTTTAACAAAGGTCCCTGTGATAAAAGATTATTTCCATAGAGTCTTGACCCACTCCAGCAACTAGAGTATTGATACATATTATGAATATGTCATTTACTTTCTACTATGGACTGCCAAGCAATACAAATATCATTAAAATATTTTCCTCTTAGAAAAGATGAACAAGATTTACAAATTAACTAGGCCTAGCCAAATTAATCAAAACTCAAAAGAAAGGAGATGAAAATGGAGCTATAACAACTGATATCAAGGAAAATCAAAGAATCATGAAAACATACTTCAAAAATCTATATTCCATGATAATGGAAAGCAATGATGCAGAGTGAGCAGAATGCACAGCGCACTGGTGCTGGTCTAAAAAAGACCTGCAGTCCAGCATCTTTGAAAATCGCTGAATTCTTTTAAGGTTTTTTTTTTAAAGATTTGTAATTAAAATACTTTCTGAATGTTTGACTCATGATAAAGTGGAATTGTTGTTTTTCTGAATTGACTTCTTCTGCAGGAGATTTTTTTATGTGGATGGTAACAAAAAGTCATAATTTAAATTCAGCACCAGAAATTTCCAGGAAAAGAAAACTTTTTTATCACTGGTTCAGAAGAAAAGAATACCTTTCCAAATGAAGGTCAAAATTAAAAAATAAAAAATAAATAAAAATGAAAAACTCTATATTTCACCAAATTTGATAATCAGAAAGAAATGGATAAATTTCACAGCACATGCAACTTACTGAAGTTGAATGAGGAAAAATTTAATTATTTAAACAGTCTTATAACAAATGACAAAATTAAAGTAGTAATTACAATTCTCTGAACCAAAAACAGCCCAGGACTAAATGAATTCAGTGCAGAATTCTACCACTCATTTAAAGAACAACTGACATGATTACTCCTCAAAATAGAAAAAGAAGGAACACTTCCAAGCTCTTTTTGTGAAACCAGTATTACGCTGATCCCAAAACCAAGTGAAGATTCAACAAAAATAGAAAACTAGGCTAAATTTATTGATGCATTCAGATGCGAAAATCTTCAACAAAATACTAGCAAACCAAATTCAAAAACATATCAAAAAGATCATTCATCATGACCAAGTTGGGTTTATTCCAGAAACAAAAGGTTGGTTCAATATACACAAATCAGTAAATGTAATTCACCACATACACAGACCCAAAGACAAAAATTGCATCACTCTCTTAATATATGTAGAAAGAGTTTTTGGAAAAATTCAACATTTATTTATTATGAAAGTCCTGGAGATAACAGGTATTGGAGAAACATAAATCAACATAATATAGACCATGTATGACAAGCTTATAGCAAAAATCATACTAAGTGGGGAAAAACGATGCAAATAAGAAAAAACTTGATCCACTCAGATCAAGAGCTAGACAAGGCTGTCCACTCCCACCATTTCAATACTGTGCTTGAAGTTTTAGCTGAAGCTATAAGACAAGAGAAGGGGAATAAAAGATATAAACAAAAAGGAACAAGTCGAGGCATCCCTGTTTGCAGATGAAATGATCATCACCTCAGAAACCTCTAGAAAACAAATGGAGCTAATAAGTTCAGTGGAGTGGCAGGCTACAAAATTGACATCCAAAAACCAGTGGTTTTCCTATATGCCAAGAATAAGTAAAGTGAGAAAGACCTTAGAGAAACAAACCTATTCACCATAGCTCCAAAAAAATGAATTAACTTGGAATAAATCTAAACAAGAATCTGAAATACCTGTGGAATGAAAACTTTAAAGCAGTAAAGAAAGAAATTGTAGAAGACACCAGAAAGTGGAAAGACTTACCGTGTTTATGAAATGGTAAAATTAACATTGAATATGTGACCATCCTATCCAAAGCATATACAGATTTAGTGAAATTCCATTCAATATTTCAATGGAATTTTTCACAGAAATTGATAAGACAATTTCAGAATTTGTATGGAAACACAAAAGGTCCAAGATAGCACAAGCAATCTCAAGTAATTAAAATCCTGCTGGAGGTATTTACCATATCAGACCTTAGACTATAGTACAAGGTCATAATAATAAAAATAACATGCTACTGGCTCAAAAACAGAGATCTTAATCAATGGATTAGAATTGAGGATCTACATATAAGCTTATTCACCTACTATTAACTGATTTTTTATATAAGTACCCACTCCCTTAAAAAAAAACCTTTGGAAAAAGGACAGTATCTTCAACAAATGGTGCCGGAAAACCTGGATATCTATATGCAGAAGAATGAAATTGGATCCTTATCTGTCACTATGCATGAAAATTAACTCCAAAGAGATTGGAGTGCTAGAGTGGAGACTATAAAACTCTTAGAAGAAAGAATATGGAATACACTGATTGGCCTACAAAATGTAAATGTTTTCTGAATAGGAGCACAAATGTACAGAAAATAAGACATACTCAACAAATGGGGTCTCCTCAAATTAAAAAGTATTTGTTCAGACAAAGATATTGTAAATGAAGCTAAAAAGGCAATCAACAAATGGGAGAAATCTTTGCTAGCCATATATCTGATAGAGGTCTAAAATCAAGAGTATATAAAGAAATCAAACACTTAAATATCAAGGAATTAATCAGCTGTGTTAAAATGTGCCTTAGAACTGAATTTATAAGATGAAATTCAAATGTCCATCAAATATTTTAAAAAATGATGTACCTCTCTTACCATTAGGGAAATGACACCCTAAAAATCACACCCCCCCACCCCCTAGTCAGAATGGCTAAAATCCAAAACACAAATGAAGACAAATGCTGAAAATGATGCAGGGAGAAAGGTTTACCTTAATCATTGTGGGTGGGAATTCAAACCTATACAAAGCCTTTGGAGATCAGTATGGAGGTTCCTTAATAAGTTAAAAACCACAGCTGGAGAGATGGCTCAGGGGTTAAGACTCTGTCTCATAAGCAGAACTTCCTCAGTTTACATCCAGGTCTCATGTAAAAATGTCAGGTGGAATTGGAGGCCTCCCACTCTTCTAACCCTGGTGGGTGGAACCTGGGAAATCCCACAGTGAAGCAAGAAGGAGGTAAAAGCAATCCAGGATGATTCCCCAAGTCACCCTTGGTCCTCCACAAGAACATACAGTGCTCTCTCTCTCTCTCTTTCTCACATACACACATACACACACACACACACACACCCCAAATAAATAAATAAAATATTTTTAAAAGTTAGAAAATCAAAATACCATATGAAATACTAGCTATACCACTCCTAATATCCTCCCCAAAATATTCCATCTTATTACAGAGACACTTGTACATTATGTTCATTACAGCCCTATTCACAATAGCAAAAAATGAAATCAGCCTAGATGTCCAATAGTAGACACATAGATATGAAAGTGTGCTACATTTACCCAATGGATACTCCTCAGTGTCAAGAAAAATGAATTTATGAAATTATTTGGTAAATGGACGGAATTGGAAGAAATTACACCCAGTAAGACATCCCAGACCCAAAAAGACAGATGCTGCATGTTCTCACTTATAAGTGGTTGCCAGCAATGAACCTTCAGAACGTTAAACAGAAATTTCTATAACACTCACAAATTAGAAAAGAAAATAAATCAAGGGATAGAGGAAAGCCTAAAAGAGTGGAAACAAAAAAGAAAACATAGGCAAACAGATGTATAAGGCAGTTATGTAAGGAAAATGTTAAAGCGGTGGAAAGAAAGAGAATATGATATAGTAGTGGGTATGAGGTGAAGCAAGGTGGCTCTGCAAAAGAGCAATCAGTGGCCCCACCCAGCTGTGAATGCTGCAAGCTACAACAAGAACTCTAGCAAGAAGAATCCAGTGAAGCAAGGATGGTTATGTAACATATCCTTGGGTAACTAATTAATCTCTAAATGGGTTCTTAGTCTCCACTTAATGTCAGGGAACATGTGCCTGGTAATGTAATCTTATCTAAATGACAGTGAAAGGGGAGAAAGTAGGCACTACACAGTAACAGCAATCTTGATGATAGCTATAAATTCTTGATAGCAAACTGCCATTTAAACACCTATTATATCCCTAGATATAAGAAAAGCTCTCATTGCTCAGCCAAGAAGCACCCTACTTCAGTAGAGTGTTAGAGACACAGAGAACCACAACTGGCCAGAACACAGAGTACAAGCAGCCCTGGAATGCTGTCTTAAAGGGGCCATCAGGATCACTGCCCATCCCAAGGCTCAGGGAACATAGCAGAAAAGGGTGTGGTAAGATTACAAAAGTCTAAAGATGGGGAGGTAGGTGTACAGCCTCATGGCACTTCAATCACCACAAGGCTGTTTCACTTCCACTACCCAGAATCATGCCAGTACAGGCACAGCTAAAAAGAAGCTTGTGGTTCACACTTGCAGAGGGACAGGAAAGCAACAGGGACATGGTTGGATTGGTGAATGGAACAGAGGGTAGGAAGGGGGTGATAAGGGGGTGGCAAAGAAGGGATGGGGAGGCTAAGAACATATACTCATTGTGTGTATATGACAACTTCAAATAAATATTTTATTGAAAAATTTTCATATATAGACAAAATGAGTTTTATGTCATTGCCTCTACTCTTTCCCTATTCATCTCCCTCCTCTCCTGCCCTCTTCATCCATCCCCCTCCTCTTTCACCCTCCTCTCCCCTCTTCAAATCCAGCCATGCCTCTCCCATCCTGTTTTCCCTGTGTGTACTTGAATGACAGGGCTCCCTTTGGGGTCCCTTAAAAAACTGTTTACCTGTAATGATTCAAAACATGCCAGAATTACATACTTTAGGTTTAAACAAAACTGACGATTTTAAGTTGTTATCCTTCTACATAGAAACTGTAGAGTTTTAATATTTACAGTAAAGATCATTCAGAGAGTGATGATGTGGAGAAAGATTTTAGCAGCTGAGCAATGTTGCGGGAAATGGTGTTCGGAAGAGTTTTTGGAACTATGTCCATCTTAAGTGTTATGCACTTTGACTTCTTACTTAACAAATGTCAGAATTCACTGCAAAAATGAGTCATTGTGCATTTTAGTCAGGGTCATCCAAAATAAGCATTTATATGATTATTGGTAGAGGCTGGGAAGAAAAAAGAGAGCTAAAATTTTATTTAAACTTCAAAAAGCCCAAAGCATTTGCAACTGGTGGAAATGAGTACAGTGCTCCCTGCTTATAATTGTTATTGCTTTCACTATTCAAGTAATATGATAATAGGTGGGATTCATTTCCATCTTATATAAAGCAGGGCTTATTTTGAAATGTACTACCTTGATTCTGTTGTTGAAATTATTTTTTTCTAAAATAATCATTTGAACACTTCTACATCTTAGGTGTTCATATTTAGGAAATGAGAAAAATAAATAATGAAGTACAGAAGCAGCCACACCGTACTTTTTTTGGAAGAGGCCTTCTTATTGAGCAGTGCACTCTTTAGGTCTCAATCACTCCTACCATTCACTAAAGAGAAAAAAAAGTTTACATTAACAAAAAATATCAAGTCTAAGATGGGAATTTATACTTGTTTTGTAAAGTACAGTAATATATTGGTCTGTGACCATAAACCTAAAAAGAGGAAAACTAAGATTTGAGCAGATGATGAGTTTAAAAACTACTCAAGGTAAATGTGAAAATAATAAATTAATGAGATAAATAAAGGAGGTAGGAAAGGTAGATAAAGAGAAGAGAAGAAAGAATACGCAATGAAAAGAAAAGAATGCATGGAGGGAAAGAGAGGAACAGAAGAATGTAATAAATGAAAAAGAAAAACACAAATAAATTAGCCAATGATCAAAAAATAGATGAATTATAATAATAATAAAAACATGTTTTTTTTCCTTTTTGTGTTGCATGCACAGAGGTAATTCACTATTTTTTAAGACTGAGTACCAAAGGCAAGACTGGTTGTTTTAGGATTTCCGGTTGCTTAAAGAAGCCACTGGATTACAAGTACGGAGGGAGTAAGATGGATGGCATTCACTGTTCTCAAGCTTCTCCCTAGTGGCCACATCAACAGAAGGGACAAAATTCTGCTAGAAGCTATCAGCAATTTTTTTCTAGAATTACAAATGAATTGTATAACACTAATATAGAAAAGAACTGTGGTGTAAAAGAAATACCTGTCCTATGAAAGACATTCACAGGCAGAAAATGCAAAGCTAATGATTGAGTGGACAAAGGCATGCACACAAAGGTAGTCTCACTCCATTGTCAAGTGAAAACATCCTCCTCTTCCTTCATTTGCTAACATCTCACCACACAGACTGTGCATACAAATCTCCATTAGAATCTCATGTTTCCTGGGTTCACACTCACCACACAGACTGTGCATACAAATCTCCATTAGAATCTCATGTTCCTGGGTAACCATACAATTAAATAGGGATGAGAAGAAGCCATGGGGACTTAGCAAAATAATAATGTAAGGAAATCTGTTCTGCTAGCTGTGTGGTTTGAAAGACTCCTCTTGAGCATTTACCACACAAGGAAATTAGATTGCATGCTGGGATGTACAGAGGACCCTTCTCCAGTTGTTGCTTGCTGGAGAGTCACAGATCTCTGTCTGGAATTAAATTAGTACAGATTTACTCTGGAGCTTACAGCGTTCTTTCTTCTTTGTTTTTGTCCTGCTAATGTGATTTATCATTCTCTTGTGTTGCCCATTATGGTATTATTTTCTTCCTTAACGTATTATTATAATACGTATTATAATTTCACCTGGTCTTTAACCATTGACGCTTCTGTTGCATTAATTTCTTCCCATTCTCTTTTATTTTATTTTTTTTATTATTATTTATTCAACTGTGTGCGTGTATGTATGTGCGTATGCGTGTATGTATGTGCGCGCGCATGTGTGTGTGTGTGTGTGTGTGTGTGTGTGTGTGTATGTGTGTGTGTAGAACCACAGACGATTTCCGGAACCACCATGGACGCCTGCCTCCACCTCCTTCTGCCCTGGGATTCACAGGCTCCGCCCTACCAGGACCAGAAGCGCAGGCCGCCCCCGCTTCCGCCTGGCGTCTATACGTGGGATCTGGGATACGAACTCAGGACCTTCTGCCTGCAAGGCAGAGGCTTAACCCCTGAGCCACCTCTCCAGCCCCTTCCCATTCTCTTAAATTAGCATTTAAAAAAATAAACTTAGGGGTGGAGAGATGGCACGGGGGTTAAGACTCTGCCTCACAAGCAGAAGGTCCTGAGTTCAGATCCCAAGTCCCACATTAAATTCCAGGAGAAAATGGTGGAGACCTTTCTGACTCTGGTGGGTGGAGCTGGGGAAATCTCAGGGCAAAACAAAAGGAAGGAAGAAGCAATCCAGGATGATTTCCAAACAGTACCCTCTGACACATGCCATGTGCACACACACACTTGCACAAAAAATAAATAAATAAAGTAAATAACTAAAAAATCCCAAAACCTGTAAGGATAAACATTGGTTTATCACCAATTAAATTTTACTTGCTATTGTGGCCACTCTTTGTTTTGTTCCAATCTTTTTTTTTATTAAAAATTTAATTATACATTTTAAAATTTTTTTACCAGTTCCCTCCCTCCCCCTTCCTCCCCCCGAACTCCTCCTCCCCCTCCCCATCCCCCAGTGCCTCCCCCCCAATTCCCAGAGAGTCCTTTATTGTGTACGCCTAACTCTCCTCTGGGTCCAGTGGCATTTCCATAAGCCCTTTCTCTTGTTCCCCTTAAGCATAAGATCACTACTATGGCTGTCAATCCCTTGCCTCCAGGGGTCTCGGTGCCCTTAACAGATGCTAGACTTTATGAGGGCAACAGTGCGCTGGACATTGCGCAGGGCATGCAAAGTCCCATTATGATTGCTTTGGCCCCAACTATTGTTGAGAATCTTGCAAATCGTTGCTCCTCCCATCCTTTTGCTCTTACAATCTTACCGCCCCCTCTTCCGCAAATGTCCCTGAGCTCCAGGATGGGGAGAGATTAAGCTGGCCTAGTTCTATGTGATTGATATAGTCTCTGAAGTTCTGGATTGTGGTTTGTTGATTTTCTTTTGCAGTTTTGCTGCTCCCGCAATGCCCTTCACTCCATTCTGCTGGGCACTGTATGTCACCCCCTGGCCAGAGACAAAAAGCTGTTAAACTGGAGTCTTGTTATAATAGCACATTCAAGGGTAGATGTAATAAGAGTAGGAAACCTCAGTGAGGGAGGGGTCCATCACCCATTTGCAAAATGATTACTTTTTATCTGCTAGACTATATGCCCTCCCCTTCTGGTGAGATCAGGAAAGAACGTCTGTGAACTTAACCAGGTTTCTCATTACTTACTTGCAGACTTTGATGGAGGCCTATTTTCTCTGCTGTAACATGGTCCCCTCTCTCCTTGTTTCTGGTGTGGCCCTCCTACCCCATCTCTCTTGTTCATAATCCTTGCAATTACTGTGTTACATAGGTTTACTTTTGAGTGTCTCAATGTGGGCTGGGTGAGTTTGGTACTAGGAGCCACCTATTAGGGAGTATATACGGCGCTTAATTTTCTGGGTTTGGGATACTTCACTTAATATAATTCTTTCTAATGACATCCATTTCCCAGCAAATTCCAGTAATTCATCATTTTTGATGGCTGAGTAGTACTCCATTGTATAGATGTACCACAGTTTCCTTATCCACTCGTCAACTGTTGGACATTTAGGTTGATTCCATGACTTTGCTATTGTAAACAGTGCCGCTATGAACATGGTCGAGCTTGTGCTATCGAGGCGAAACTCTGCTGCATGGGGGGTTATACCCAAAAGTGGGATAGCAGGGTCATATGGCATTTCAATCTTTAATTTCTTTAAGAATCTCCAGACGGCTCGCCAGAGTGGCTGTATGAGCCTGCATTCCCACCAGCAATGTAAGAGAGTATCCCTTTCTCCACATCCTCTCCAACATTTGTTGTTGTTTGTATTGTGGATTTTTGCCATCCTGACCGGGGTGAGATGATATCTCAGGGAAGTTTTGATTTGCATTTCCCTGATGGCTAAGGAAGTGGAGCATTTTTTCAGATATTTGTTAGACATTTTAATTTCATCCCTGGTAAAGTTTCTTTGAAGTTCCAGGGCCCATTTTTTAATTGGGCCAGTGTTTTCCTTGGAGTTTAGTTTTCTAAGTTCTTTGTGCACTCTGGACAGTAGAGCTCTGTGAGATATGTGGTTAGTGAAGATTTTCTCCCATTCTGTGGGTTGCCTTTGAGCTCGTGTGACAATCTCTTTATCTGAACAGAAGCTCTTAAATTTCACAAGATCCCAACTGTTGAGAGTTGGTAGCAGTGACTGTGCCATTGGATGTCTGTTTAGGAACTGTTGGCCTAGCCCAATCAGCTCGAGGGAGTTCCCTATCCTTTCAACTATGGTTTTTAAAGTCTCTGGCCTGATATCAAGGTCCTTGATCCATTTGGAATTAAATCTTGTACATGGTGACAAGTATGGGTCCAGCTTTAATCTTCTGCATGTGGAGATCCAGTTTTGCCAGCACCATTTGTTGAAGATGCTGTTCTTTTTCCATTGGATCCTTTGGGCCCCTTTGTCAAAGACCAAATGGCTGTAACTTTGTGGGCTTATATCTGGGTCTTCAATCCTTATCCATTGATCTGTGTGTCTATTTTGGAGCCAGTACCAGGCTGTCTTTATAACTATGGATTTGTAGTATAGACTTAGGTTTGGTATGGTAATACCTCCAGCTGTGTTTTTGTTACTCAGGATTGTTTTTGCTATCCTGGGTCTTTTGTGCCTCCATATGAACTTTGAGATTGTTTGGTCAACTTCTTTGAAGAATTGCTTTGGGATTTTGATTGGTATAGCATTGAATCTGTATATTGCCTTTGGTAGGATGGTCATTTTTACGATGTTGATTCTGCCAATCCAGGAACAAGGGAGGTCTTTCCACCTTCTGGTGTCTTCTGCAATTTCTTTCTTTAGGGTTTTAAAGTTTTCATTGTAAAGGTCTTTTACCTCCTTAGTTAGGTTTATACCAAAGTATTTCATTTTTTTTAGGGGTTATAGTAAATGGGATTGTTTCTCTCAAGGCTTTTTCACTTCTTTCATTCTGGGCATATAGGAAGGCCTCTGATTTTTGCACATTTATTTTGTATCCTGCCACCTGCTGAACTTCTCAATTAGTTCCAGGAGCTTCCTGGTGGAGTTTTTGGGATCACTCAGGTATAAGATCATGTCATCTGCAAATAGGATAGCTTGACTTCTTCCTTGCCTGATTTGAATCACTCTTATGTCCCTTTCTTGTCTTATGGACTTCAGCTAAGACTTCAAGTACAATATTGAATAGAAGTGGTGAGATTGGACAGCCTTGTCTAGTTCCTGATCGAAGTGGGAATGATTCCAATTGTTCCCCATTGAGCATAATCCTTGCTGTGGGCTTGTTGTATATAGCTTTTATTATATTGATTAAGGTTCCTTCCATTCCTACTGTCTCTAGCATTTTGATCATAAAAGGCTGTTGGATCTTGTCAAAAGCTTTTTCTGCATCTATGGAGAGTATCATGTGGTCTTGGACTTTGGACTGGTTTACATGATGAATTACATTTATTGATTTGCATATGTTGAACCAACCTTGTGTGCCGGGGATGAAGCCTACTTGGTCCTCATGAATGATCTTTTTAATATGTTTTTGAATCCGATTTGCTAAGACTTTGTTGAGAATCTTTGCGTCTGTGTTCATCAGGGAGATCGGCCTATAGTTTTCTTTCTTAAGTGAATCTTTATTAGGTTTTGGGATTAAAACGATATTAGCTTCATAGAAGGAATTTGGTAGTGTTCCTTCCTTTGCTATTTGATGGAACAGTTTAAGGAGTATTGGTGTTATTAACTCCTTAAATGTCTGGTAGAACTCTGTGCTGAATCCATCTGGTCCAGGACATTTTTTGATGGGAAGATTCGAGATTACTTCCTCCATTTCCTTATATGTTATAGGATTATTTAAATAATTCACAACTTCCTGATTCAATTTAGGTAAGTTGTGTTTACTTAGAAATTCATCCATCTCTTTTGTGTTGTCAAACTTGAGGAGTTAGGAATGTCCTTGGGTGTCTTTAGTCTCCCATCTTCCCTCTATCTCATTTCTTATCTTTGAAGTATTATGTGGAGTTGAGGGATGTTTGCTTGGTTGTTGTACATTGGGAAACCAAGCACTTTGACTGGTTTGAATGCCTAGTGACTTCTATTCCTTCCTTTTTACTTGAGGATCTTCTCTGTGACTTTATGGACAACAGAAGAAGTGAGTGTGCTGCTTTCCAAAGCAACTCTGTGAATTTATTTTGTTCACTATATCTGGATCCCAAGAGGAGAGGGGGATCCCTATAAAGTAGAAACAGAAATATATTGTTTTGATGTTCTGCTGGGGAGTAATGAGAAAAATTTTCCACATTCTCATAATTATGCTGTTTTTATTCTCTGGAAATGCAGTAAGATTTCAATGCTGTGTGAGTTTTTTGTTATCACATTTTTTAAATATTTTATTTATATATTTTACACGTGTGTGTGTGTGTGTGTGTGTGTGTGTTTGTGTGTGTGTGTGTTGGAGTGCACTGTGTGTCCCTGTGGAGAGCCAAGTGTGACTTCAGGAATCATCCTGGATTGCTTCTACCTTGCTTCACACTGCGATTTCCCAAGCTCTACTCACCAGGGCAGGAAGTTTGGGCTGCCACCATTTCCTCCTGGAGTTTTTACATGGGACCTGGGATCTGAACTCAGGACCTTTGGCCTGCAAGGGAGAGTCTTAACTTCTGAGCCATTTCTCCAGCCTATGAAATTATTTCTTAAGATTCACCCTCAACCAACATACCAGTAAATGTTATTTATTTTTGTTCTAATAGAAGAACATCCCTGCTTTTTCTACCTTTCTTCTAGTCATAGTTAATAGAATATACTCCCTACTTACATATACATGCATAGTAATATGTGATTCATTTTACTTGCTGAAAGCTCTTAACTACCTGTGATAATAACTAGGATTAGTTTCTTTTTCTTCTTATATGACCAAATTCTCATGCTATCATGGTTTATTTCTTTCTTATATATGTAAAACAGAAGTGGAATTCAAAGGCTGGGGAGATTGTTCACTGGTTAAAGCCTTTGTCTAGTAAGCAAAGATCCTCCTAAAAATGCCAGGGGGATGATGGTGACCTTTAATTCCAATCTTAGAAGATGGGGACTGGGAATCCCTAGAGCAAAGCAGTAAAGCAGAAGGGCAATTCAGGATACATATGTACACATAATCAAGTGAAAAGTTACACACTCACACATATGTAAACCCACCCACATACAGCACACACATGTACAGACACATAGACTCGATAGATAGATAGATAGATAGATAGATAGATAGATAGATAGACAGAAAGAATGAAATTGGAATACAAGAAGATAATTTCAATGATCAACATCTGCATTCATTTCTGTTATGCGAGGAAGCATCTGAGTCAATTTCACCTCAAGAAGGATAACAATCAAAATATACATCATGGTTAATGCTGGCTGTTTGGTAGGGAGCTTCTCTCTTCAGTATATCCTCACTGATACATTGCTCCTGCTCTAGCAAGTGCTTAGAAACCTGACAATCCAAGAAATCCTGGTGAAACTCAGTGGGAGACACCACACACATACACAGAAGGAAAACTAGTTGAGAAGAAAGATGTCATGGGAGAGTGGAATGGGATCTGGTAACATGGGTGAAATGAATTAATTTTATTAAAGAATGAAAAGTTAAATTTAATTTTAAAGATCCATCAATGCAGTTAGTGGTTCCTGTATGGCATCTAATTGGAAATTAAGAAATATTATTTATCCTTATAACTTTTAAAATGGACAAATTTAAGAGAATGGAGAGAAAGTAATATTATTATAAATCAATCAAGTGTAGAATATTTATAACAGTAAGGAAAATCAAGACAAACCTGCAAAGTTCTGTAAAATTAATCAGAAATGGAATGGTAGAATATGCAAATAAGCAAATCAATGGGCAAATAATAGGAAAGGGAAAAAAACCATGAAAGAAACAAATCTTTTTCATTTCTATCCAATTGTTCATTTAATTCATAACAGAGTATCTTATTATGTATTATTATATGTAAAAATAAAGCATGAGTTTAGATTAGTATTCCTATTTTGAGGCACTTTAATTTGGATTGTTTCAGTATTACGTAGGTATGTTTTTATGTTATTTTCCCTAGCTATTTTTCTAAGTTTTGAAGCTTAATTTGTTAGCGCTGTGGTTTGAATATCTACCAAAGTTGTTTTCCAATCAAGTTTCCATTTTGATTTACTGAAAGGTGGGACATTTAAAAAGTAGTTAGCAACTAGATGAATTTATTCATGAATGAATGGTTAATGAGATATATTTATACCAGGTATGCTATAAAATATATCCTGCTTAGCAGGCAGAGACACCTATGAGTAAGCTGGTTACCTGAGTTTCTTCCTAGATTGCCTATGGATTCAGGATTAAAAAAGACAACTACATTTGTGCAGTGAAGTCAGATTTGAGTTTCAGGTAACATAGGGCTTTCTGATTCCAAAGCACAAAGACTTCCAGTTACCTCCTTATTTCACACAATAAAGAATTTTTTAAAAATCTTACATTGGGACATTAGAAATCAAGATTGTCTGTGAATCGCAACAGAGAAAATTTGCCAACTGTTAAGAGCAGGACATGCTCTGGAATACCTATGGGTTTAGCCACATGACTCTTCAAAGAAAACTGTATGTGTTTTAGTTCCTTGAGGCCTTTTTCCAAGTGCTAGAATAAATATTTTTCTGTCAGGTGAGATGGGATATTATGTTACATAATTTTCAAGCTGACAGATATGTTCTTGAGCTTCATTTGTTTCATTCTTACATCAGCAAGAGTTTTGTGTCATATTTCTTGACAGGCATGTTTGAGATAGCTAATCTTATATTGTCTAAAAAAGCCACCTCTGTGCAGATTTCACAGATTCATTTCCTATAACTTGACATTCATGGTAAACTAGTAATGTAGATTAAATACTGGGTCAAAACCTATCTGCATTGCGTTGCAATACCCTATAGTCCTGGATCGAATAAAAGGATAGAAAGAGAAAGCTTTGAATCTCTTTGCCCCCTCCCTCTACTCTCTCTCTCTCTCTCTCTCTCTCTCTCTCTCTCTCTATTTTCTCTCTCTCTCTCCTTGTCTCTCATCAACTATGGAAAGCTGTTGAACTACAGCTCTCTGTAGTTCAGGCTGCAGACTCTCTGATAAGCAAGAAATGGAAGCTTTGAAATCTTTGATCTCTGAAATTGATAGGAAATGCTGTATTGTCATAATGATTTAAAAAACCTGAGAAACACATAGGTAGCTTCTGAAAGTGGACTCTGATGTGAATTAGAAGTCTTTGGAATTGTCTGTGGATGAAATGCAGCAAAGTGCAGAAAAAGACTGTGTAAAACCTAGAATGCGGTATCCAGAGCTTCCTGGTGTTTCCGGTGGGAATGAAGAACACAGCGCAGATAGCAAAGTGCAGAATAAAGGTCCTGCCCATGGAGTTTCAGAGGGAAGTGAAGATTCCATTGGAAGCTACACTATGGGCCATGAAAGTTACTGCTCTGGCAAAGAGTTCTACATTTTCTATGTGATCTAAAACAGTAAAAATAAATTTAAAGTTGATGATGTGATTCATATGAAAAAACTTCATTGGTTTTCAATCTATTTTATAGATAAAGGCTGCCTCAATCATGTTTCTGTGAAAGTCATGGACTTTGCAATTTACTACAAAAGAAATTATCTGTGAAGTTGGGGCCGCTAACTATGTGGCAGTTGAAGAAACTAGCACAATGTAAATAAGCCAAGTTCTTTGTATTGTGCACAAATGAAAGATGCTGTTGCAGCTTCTCTTCATTTTTTTTTATAAATGCACAAACAAACAATTCAGGGGAACAAGAGACTTGTTCTGATGTGTGATTCCGGCATCAAGAGCTGAATGAACTGGCCACACAATCTCCACAAACAGCTGAAAGAGGGGCATACTATCTAGCTTGCTAGTGTTCCTGTGTGCCTATATGCCAACATATTGATCCAGATCTCTCCATCTTATCGACCTGTCCTAGAAATTGTCCCACCCACCATGAGGCCTGTTATTCCACATCAGTTGGATAGTCTCCCACGGGCTTGTTAAGGATTGCTCTGACTACCAATTCTTCACAGATGTGCCCAAAGTCTCATTCTTCAATTGTTGAGTTGACACCTGTACATAACTGGCACGTGTTAAGTACATCTCAGAAATTGGGAGACCCCACATGTCACAGACTTACAGTTTTTTCCTTTGTTTTATTTTTCTAGATTTACAAACATATTGAGTACTTTTCCCTGATCCCTTATTTCCATTCCTTTCCCCTCCCTTCATTAATCCATCCGACTCCCTCCTGCCTGCCTGGTTCTATGGACCCCAGGGTTCCCTCTGGCTTGTCTACTCTTCTGGGGGTTCAGGCTTCTATGGCATATTGAGTTACCTCTCTTTGGACCACTCCACTGATAAGGGCATTTCAATTCACTCATCCAGCTTTAGTGCCCTAGATTTCCACTACATGTTCTTATCTTTCTTGAGTTCCTCTATAGTCCATGGGACATGTTGGTATATCAGTCATTATGCAGTTCTGGTAAGGACAAGTCTCACTGTAGTGAATTGCCTGATGTAGCAGTCCTGCCTTGAATGGAATGTCTTGTCCAACAGTAACCTTCCCATCTTTAGGATCCTACAATTTCACCACCCTCTCTTCTGCAAGGTTCTCTAAGCCTAAGGATAGGGAAAGATTAGGTTGGCCTGATTCTGGGTGAGCCTTGGCCAGGCTGCCTGTACTCTGCATTATGGCTGGCCATTGTCATCCACTTCATTGTTCTTCTACTCCCCTACACTGCATCATGTCAGGGTGTTGAGACCCTCTACATCTATTGTAGAAGAGGACTTCCAGGCTGAGTGCTAAGTGCTCTTCAAATCTATGGGTATAATAGTAGCTTCCTACGTATAGGTTCATAAGCTGTTTTTCTCTGTTGATCTATTTCCTTTCCTTTTTTAGGTTCTCATTGTAATGAACAATAACAGGAATGTTTTCCATTCTGACAAGTGGGTCTGGAGTTCAATCAAAAGCTGTTAGTTGTCTTCTTAACATTCATGACACTATTACGCTGATGGTCACCTGTTGCATGGTGATTTTTCTTGCAATTTGTAGATCTCATGAGTTAATGAGCCCTATGATTATTTCTCTCCCCCAATAACTTCCTTGATACTGTGTAAGCTATTCAGTAAAGAGGAAGTTCTCAGACTAGTTAATGTATTTTGTCCATGTTCTGTGATCCATATGTGTTGAGTCTTCCAATAATAGGGTCTTACTGACAGTTCTTTGAAGAGCAACCAAGAACAATGGGAAAAGCCTATAAACTCACAGTTTTGTATCTGGAAGACTTCGTTTGAGAAAAGAGCTCAGGGTTTCCCTTTTCTAGGGAAGAGTCTCCCTGAGTTCATTTATATAGGAACTCAGGTTGCTGAGGTAGTATTTCAAGGTTACACACCATTTCAAATAAATGCAGACTATAGTATGCACTCTATGACATTGGTTTTGCAGTCCTGTGAGTGTTTTTAGGGTCAGGCAGGCTTCCATAAAGATTTTCGATGAAAGATTGGGAGGTCAGACTTTAGGTAGGAGAGTCAGGAGCTCTGTAATATAGCACTGAGTGATGAAGCCATGTGGTGCTTAGCTTTAAGGAAGACTCTAGAGTGAGAGATGCCAGGGATGATCACAAGCTATCTGTTTAGGAAAGTCACATAGAAAAAGATGAAACAGACCCAAAACAGTCCTGTTCAGTTACAATTGTCAAGGCTATAGGGAACCTCACCAAGTCTGTTACAACTTCTCTAATATTTCTAATGTTTTAAATCAAGGTACTTATGTACATTTTTTTCCAAGCGTTTTTTTCCTGAGGGATGGAATTTTTGGTCTAGAACATTGTGTGATTCGAATGTCTGCTTGAGATTTCATGTTTGATTTTGAGTCCCATTATATGGTAGTATAAAGTTGTGGCATTTTCAGAGGGGATTCGTATATAGACTGATGCAGTCATAAATGTGTGGATTAATGGGGTGCTGTATCTTCAAAGTGGATTTGCTATAAAATCTCAAATGACCTTCCTAACTTTTAGTGTCTGATTTCCTCAGTGTTGTGTTGAACGTTCCCACCAGCAAGAAATATTCATTAGGCGTGGCCTCTAGTCTTAGAAACTACCCAGTTTCCAGAACCATGAGGTTAATAAAGGTTTTTGTTTCACAGCTTCCATTACGGATTATTTTTAATGGAAAACACACATACATACAGCTCTGTCTTGAGTTAAATACTTCTCTTTTCTCTCCTTCTTCCTTATTTTTCTCCCTATTCTCTCTCTCTCTCTCTGTTTCTCTCTCTACCTTGTCATTAAGAGTTTTCCACTTATACCACAACTATATTGGCTCTGACTCGGATTCAAATAAGACATGAATGTGTTCTTTCATTATATATTTTTCCCAAAGGTCGTGACTGAATGAAGAGAGATAATTCACATTGGGATTAGCAACTAGTTAATGAGTGTGTAGCCTGTCTGGGCATATAACAAAATGCAGATTCTGATAGAGCTGTCCAGCAAGGTACAATAAGCCCAGGATAAGGTAAAATAAACCCAGGATGAACAATTGCTGCTTCTCTGGCAATCACATAGAGAAACAGAAGTAGTAATTTTCCATAACTGACCAGTGACATCGGATTTGTTTGCAGGTATCTGGGAGTTCCCTGCTGCATGGAGCATCATGATCTTTCTTCCAGTTACATGCTTCTTTCATGTAATGCTGGAATTTTTCCATAAAAGTTTTGAAGTTTTAAAACATGAGTTAAAAATCAGGATTCTTCGTGGAGCACCTCAGAGAAAATTTGCCGTTGATAAAGAACAGGATATACTTTTAAGACGCCTGCAATTTCAGTTTTGGTCACTTCAGGGAAAACAAGTGAACGCTTATTTCCTTGTGGGATTTTTTCCAAATGTTACAATAAATATTATTTTTGTCAGTGATATTGGACATCACACATTTCATAGTTTTTGATCTGAGGATATGATCTTCCCCTTCTGTTTCATTTGTTTCAGTCTTCCCTGTAGTTTTACCTACTGTTTGTTCAGTGGAAGATCAGAAACAGCATGACCTGTACTGACTTGAAAGAGTCGGCTCTCCATAACTTTTTCAAATCCACATCTTTTAGCCTCATATTGATATGGTATATGAAGAGTATGTTATTGAATTTGCCGAAGAGGGGGCGATAGGGTTGTAAGAGCCTAAAAATAGGGAGGAGCAACAATATGCAAGATACTCCACACAAGTTAGGGCCATAGTAATCATAATAGGACTTTGCATGACCTGCCCAATGACCAATATATCATTGACCAAAGTCTAGCATGGATCACAGGCACTAAGATCCTTAGAGGCAAGGGATTAACAGCCACAATAGTGTTCCTATACTAAAGGGGAACACAAAACAGAGCTCTAGGTAATGGTACTGAGTCCTTACACCTCATCAGAGAGGAGGATCCAGTGGGAAGTTTGACATGCACACTAAAGGATGCTCCAGGAATGGGGGGGGGGAGGAAAGGAGCATTGGGAGAAAGGGAGGGAGGGGGGCAAAGGAAGGGGAAATGGGGATGAGGGAGCAAGTGGATCCAAGGAGGGGTGTAGGGAAGGAGGGGAATGAGGTACCTATCAAATTTGTATTAGTAGAAAAAATAAATAAAAGGAAAAAGAAAAAAAGAGTATGGCTTTGAAATTGCCAAAGTACAAAATTGGTGCTTTTAAAGAAAATTTTTTTCAGAGATACTATTTACCAGTACATTGCTTTGCATTGTAATGAAAGTAGAACTTTCTTCAGACTTATGCCTATTGAATAGAAGGCAGACAGTTCTCTTCAAAAACAAAACCTTAGCCACCTAATGTTTGAAATAGTCCATAGTGAAGTTTCTTTTTTTAATTTTTATTATTATTATTTATTATTTATTCAATTGTGCATGTATGCATGTGTGCGCATGTGTATGTATGTGTGTGCATGTATGTATGTATGTATGTGTGTATGTGTGTGTATGTATGTGTGTAGAACCACGGACGAATTTGGGAACCACCATGGATTCCTCCACCCCCTTCTTATTTACTCTGCCCCGGGATTCACAGGTTCTGCCTTACCAGGACCAGAAACGCAGGCCACCCTTGCTTCTGCCTGGTATCAATATGTGGGATCCGAACTCGCGACCTTCTGCCTGCAAGGCAGAGGTTTAACCCCTGAGCCACCTCTCCAGCCCTGAAGTTTCTTATCTCTGCAGAAACCTAGCATATTTTCTGTTGGTAGCGTTGGCGACAAGAACTGATGCCTTAATGTTACTAATATCTCTCAACACTTATCCAGGATGCATCTTACTGCAATGAAAGATTAGTGAGACAGAATGCCTCAACCGGCCAGAGTGCAGATTATTGTTGACCCTGGAATGCTCAGCTCTGACCAGAGCTGTGGTTCCTTATTAGCACAGGCATCCAGAAGGGAACCCTGTGATCCACACATGCAGGAGGGCATGAGGGCAAAATTAGTCAAAGGAGGAGAGGACAGGAGAGGAGGGTGGTGGTATAAGTGGTCCTTCAGTGGACAAACTCACAGGTGGGAAAGCTCTCTTTCTTTTGCCCAGCACCTGTCTTTCTGAGTGTAGTTGATTGTCCTCAGATCCTTCCTCTCTGGTCCATGGGAGAATGTTGATATGTCAGCCATTGTGTTGATCTGGTGGTAGTAGATCTCATGGCAATGAGCTCCTGGATACAGCACCCCTGTCTTGACTGGAGTGTTTGGCTGGCAGTACGTCATCCCATCTTTAGACTCTTACAATCTTACTCCCCTTTTTTACAAGATTCCCTGAGCCTCAGAATGGGGAGAGATTTGAGTGGCCTGATTAGGACTGACCAAGGAAGTAAGAGATTTTCACAATGAAAACTGTAAAACACTAAAGAAAGAAATTACAGAAGACACCAGAAGGTGGCAAAACCTCCTGTGTTCCTGGATTGGCAGAATCAATATCATAAAGATGACCATCCTACCAAAGGCAATATACAGATTCAATGCTATACTAATCAAAATCTCAAAGCAACTCTTTAAAGAAGTTGACCAAACAATCTCAAAATTCATATGGAGGCACAAAAGACCCAGGATAGCAAAAACAATCCTGAGTAACAAAAACACTGCTGGAGGCATCACCATACCAAAACTTAATCTATACTACAAATCCATAGTAATAAAAACAGGTTGGTACTGGCTCCAAAATAGACATGTAGATCAATGGATAAGGGTTGAAGTCCCAGATATAAGCCCACACAATTACAGCGATTTGATCTTTGATAAAGGGGCCCAAAAAATCCAATGGAAAAAGAACAGCATCTTCAACAAATGGTGCTGGCAAAACTGGATCTCCACATGCAGAAGATTACAACCGGACCTGTACTTGTCACCATGTACAAGATTTAACTTCAAATGGATCAAGGACCTCAATATTAAGCTAGAGACTATAAAATCTCTATTTGAAAAGGTAA
The DNA here is from genome assembly GCA_023101885.1 of Typhlomys cinereus. NCBI lineage: Eukaryota > Metazoa > Chordata > Mammalia > Rodentia > Platacanthomyidae > Typhlomys > Typhlomys cinereus. The sequence goes on along the minus strand of JALPQD010000370.1, from coordinate 641,866 downwards.
AGAACTCCTTTGAGCTGATTGGGCTAGGCCAAGATATCCTAAATAGAATTCCAATAGCACAGTCACTACAACCAACACTCAGCAGAGGGGATCTTATGAAATTAAAGAGCTTCTGTTCAGATAAAGAGATCGTAAACCAAGCAAAATGGCAACCCAAAGAATGGGAGAAAATCTTCACTAACCACATACTTGATAGAGCTCTGTTATCGAGAGTGCACAAAGAGCTTAAAAAACTAAACACCAAAATGAAAAATGGGCCAATTAAAAAATGGGTCTGGGAATTCAAAAGAAACTTTTCCAAGGATGAAATTGAAATGTCTAACAATACCTGAAAAAATGCTCCACATCCTTAGTTATCAGGGAAATAAAATCAAAACTTCCCTGAGATATCATATCACCCCCAGGCAGGATGGCAAAAATCCACAACACAAACAATACCAAATGCTGGAGAGGATGTGGCGAGAAGGGAACTCTCCTACATTGCTGGTGGGAATGTAGGCTTATGCAACCAGTCTGGCAATCAGTTTGGCGATTTCTAAAAAATTAAGTATGGAAATGCCATATGGCCCTGCTATACCACTTGTGGGAATAGTCCCCCATAATACAAATATTCACTGCAGTGACAGAAGCACAACCATGTTCATTCCAGCACTATTTATAATAGCAAAGTCCTTGAATCAACCCAAATGCATAACAGTTGAGGAATGGATAAGGAAAATGTGATATGTTCATACAATGGAGTACTACTCAGCCATCAAAAAGATAACTTAATGAAATTTGCCAGGAAATGGATGGAATTAGAAAAAATTATATTGGGTGAAGTATCCCAGACACAGAAATTTAGATACAATATATTCTTCCTAATAGGTGGATCCTAGAACCCAATTCACTTAATGACATACTCAAAGGTAAATCTCTCTAATACTTAGTATAATTGCAAAGATTATAAACAAGAGGGAAGGGGATGAACAAGAGAGGGGATCATTCTTCAGTAGAGAAAATAGGTCACCAAAAAGTGTTGCATGTAAGTAGTGAGACATCTGGTGAAGCTCACTCTCACTTCCCTTCCTGGTCACTTGGGATTGAACAGGTTTGATCTCATCAATCAGGGAGGGTATAGGGACTGGCAGATAGATGGTAACCATTCTGCAAATAGGATACTGACCCTCCCCTCACAGCTGTGTGCTACTCATATTTTTCCGTCTACCTTTGAGTCTCTTCTTACATTAAGATCTTCATTTAAACAGTCTTTTATCTTTGGTTAAGATGTGATCTTTGGTATCAATCATCTCCAAAGGCAGTGCAGGAAAAGCAAAACTGAAAACAACCAGAAACCATAATTCAGAATACCAAAGACTCTAATTAATTACCTGGAACCATACTAGCCAACTCTCTTCCCATCCTAAAGCTCAGGGAATCTTGCAGAAGAAGGGGCAGCAAAATTGTAAAAGCCTACAGATGGGGAGGACCAATGATATGCAAGAACTCCACACAAGTAGGGCGTGTAGTAACCATAATCCAACTTTGCCTGACCTGCACAATGGCTGACATGTCAACAACCCCCCAAAGTCTAGCATGGATCACAGGAGAGAAGGCTCCAGGTAGTAGGATACTTAAAGGCAAGGGATTAACAATCATAATAGAGTTCCCATACTATTGGGGGCCTAAGAAAGGACTCCTGGATATGCCACTGAGTCCTTATACCTCACTAGGGTGGAGAACTCAGAAGGAGGTTTGGCATTCACACAAAAGCATCCTCCAGGGGATGGGAGGGAGGAAGGGGAGGCACTGGGAGAGGGGATAGGGAGGAGTGTGAAAGGATGGAGGAGGAAGAGGGAGAGAGTGCAAGAGAAGACTGGGGAGGGGAGGAGGGAGGGAGAGGATGGGCGTACCTATTGAGTTTGTATGATTGGGAAAAAATAAAATGTGGGAGAAAAAACAAGAAAAAAATATCATTTTGGAGCAAATTATGCATATAATGAATATATATAATAAAATAAACACAGAATAAAGTAATCAGTAGAATATCCAAAAGTACTAAATAAAAAGTATTAATTCCCTCTGCAATGACTAACTATATCACCTAAATGTGATATAGTGACTGGCTAGAATCTCAACACAATGAGTCTAGCTGAGCCTAGCATCTCCTTTTTACTTGATAGCTTGGATGTGAGGAGGATGGTTGTCAAGGTCCTCCCTGTGGTCCCTGTGTGCTGCATTCATGTGACCTTCTTTCACTTTCCATCCTCCATCACTCAACTGTCCTACGATTTAGGAGAAAACTTATAGCCACCTCCTCTGGAAAATGAAGATTATGGAATTCTGTAAAAATATCCACTAACAACAGAAATTCTTCCTACACATGCCCATTATTGCCATACCAAAACTTGGTATATTAGACATAAAAATTTCCTTAAAACTTGTTATATTAGATGCAAAAATTTTGTTTAAAATTGGAAAGAATAAACTATGACTGAATTTATTGTTTTTATTCAGAGACATTATTCAATATTTCATAGAATGGTCAAATACTGGTCTAGTCTCACTTAAATCATAACCATCCCTCTGAAATGCAAACATGAATTAAACTTAAACTGATATCCACATATGCAACATTTCACCTCTACCAATGTTGAGTTTATGCCAAAATATAACAGGTACAGCAAATTGATATATGATCAGCAACAATATCCTCTTTTTATTGACAAGGCTAGATTTGTTCAACTAAAAAAGCTAAGTTAATTCCACATCATCTTTCTTTTTTGTTCATAATTAAAACTGTTGAAAAACTGATATCAAAATAGTACATCATTGTATAGCTTACAAAATTAAACATAATTACATTGTCTTGGCTGAGTTACTGAACTTAACAGGAATGGATCCATTCTTCTAAACAACAGCCTTCGGTAAGTCTGGACTTTCCTCCTGTAGGTTAAAAAGACACAGTTGAACAACTAAGAGAAAGAACTTCTGTCTAGGCATGGCTGAAGACTGCAGCAACTTGGACATTTTGTATCCATAAGAATTTGGACTTTGAACTAGTTTTTTCCTTTTTATGTTTTTTCTTCTTCTCTTCTAAGGACAATATAGTAAATCTCTAGCTAGAGGCATAGTAACTGCTACATCTGAAGAGTTCTTAAATCATCTTTCGTGAACTTACCTCAGGACATACTTATTTTTTGCTCTGGGGTTTCCCAGGTTCAGCCTTCCAGGGCCAAAAGTGCAGGCTGATACGATACCCATCTGGAATTTTTACAATGGATCTGGGGATGTGAATTCAGGTCCTTTTGCATGTGAGGCAAGGGTTTGAATATCTGAGTCATTTCCCTAGCCTCTTTAAAATTTTTCACAACACCAGAGGGCTAGTCCCCTCCAAACAATTGTGACTCATGTCTATGAGACATTCAGAACAACAGAGCCCATATGAACTTATTACTTTCTCATAAAACTATACCATCTCAACATCAACATCTGAGACTGATTTTCCAGCACATGAACCTGCAGGGAGACAAACCACATCTACAACTACAACATCCCACTCTTATGTATCTAACAAGTTCTTTTCTTGGATATCCATGAACAGAAATTTCTGAGAAGCTAATGAAAATTTTAATATTAGCTAATACCAATTCTTTTTAAGGATGTTATTCCAATTACATGCTTATAGGGAACAATTTTAGTTAAAGTTGTGTGTATCTAAAGACAACACCAAAGACAGTGCTGTTGGTCAAATTATATTTTGCTATAGGGGTTATACTATTGCATGAATTTTTTATTAGGTAAAATAGTCCTGCTCCTTTGGAAAAATGATGGCTGAATGTAGCAATGCATTTTAATGTGTGCCCTAATTCAATGCTTGCATTTCATGGCGACAGTTTTAGTGTAAAGAAGATAAGCTTAACATTGTGAAGAATCCATTCAAAATATTGGGCATTTGGGCTGGATCAAGGTTTAAGCCTCTGCTTAACCACAAATAGAAGAATCTGAGTGTGGATCCCAGATCCCACATAAAAATGCCAGGCAGAAATTGTGCATCTTGGGGCTGGAGAGGTGGCTCAGGGGTTAAACCTTTGCCTTGCAAGTGGAAGGTCCTGAGTTCGGATACTAGACCCCCATGTATAGATGCTGGGTGCAAGCGGGGGCGGCCTGCATTTCTGGTCCTAGTAGGGTAGAGCCTGTGAATCCTTGGACAGAATAAACAAGGAGGAGGTAAAGGTGGTCCATGGTGGTTTGTGAATTCACCCATGGTTCTACACATACACACACATACATACATACACACACACACAATTGAATAAATAATAATAATAATAATAATAATAATAATAATAATAAAAGAAATGGCGCATCTTGTACTTCTAGTCCAGGAAGTCAGACACTGGGAAACCTCAGAGCAAGGCAAAAAGGAGTTAGAGCAATCCAGAATGATTCCTAAAGTCACCCCTGGGACTTCATAGGTACACACAACATTTGATATACACATATGCACACAATTAGAAAAAAATGGATGCCAGTTCCTATCCTAGTAATAACAATTATTTTAGATTGTAATTTTTAAATAATAAAATTAAAATTTTCCCATGAAGGAGGATTCAAATGGAAGGTAATGACTAGCAAGATTATTCCATGGGCAAAGATCCCTGTGTGCAAGCCTACCAAACTGAGTTCAGTCCCAGAACCCTCAGGTTGAAAGGAGAAAAATTACACTGAATGTTTTCCTTTGGCCCACTAAGTTGTGAGATATGTCCTCTTTATCCCTTTCTCTTTCTCCATCACATTATCACTCAAATCAACGTGTTTTTAAAAAGTTGATAAATACTAGAATTTTATATTTTTAAGATATTTTACAATAGTATGCCATGTAAGATAATTTTTATACATAGGATCAGTCATTCATTATTTAGAATTGCCCATTCTTTATTCTGCAAAGGAAGTGGCTACAAATTTGATCTTCCATCAGGGGACAGTGCTGTATGGCAAAGAAGGAATTAGAGAGAAGCCCTTGATGACCATCTCCTGTACGTTCAGATGTACAAACCGAAAAGGCGAAGCACCATCACCCAGGAGGATGGTGGATGTGCTCTTATTTTCTTGAAATCACAGCCTGTCAGGAACCTAAAACACCCCTCATGGACAAGCAGAAGGAATCATCACTACTCTGAGGTGATTAAAGCTTTAGCCTAGATCAGGATAGTGTTTGTTTTTTCAAGACAAACTTTTAGACTATCTGTTCTTTCATCTATTCAGGCCTGTCCCAATCTTTTACTAATTTCAATGAAAAGCAGTGCAATGTGGGCTGTGTTTTATGTTTTACAGCTAAATTTTCATTTTCTTGTGGTACTATGTGACAACCTAAAAACTCTATGCTGCTCTTAAATTATGTAATTGTACAAGATAAATATTTTCTGTATTGAGTTTATTTGAATTGAGTGAAATACTATCTTGTACTTCTTGATGAGGATGAGAGATAAAACTAGTCAAGCAGTCTTTGGGTTGGAACATGAATGTGAATGATTTTTTTTAGCAGGTGGATAGGTCTTTGGCACTCTCTGCAGTTCTGTTTTTGCAGAAAGACAGAAATGTCAAAAGTCTTCAAGTTGCCCTGGCCCGAGATCAGGAATGCCTAAGGGAGTCCTGCTTCCTGGCATGATTTGTTTTCTCTCTTCTTTTAAATGGACTCCCCACCTGGAAACAATACTCCAGGGTACTTTGGAAGCTGAGAGACACCTACACACTTTGTGAAGACTCCAAATGGGTCCCCAGCTCATTCCTCCCCATGTCTTATTCAGTACATAGAGATTAATGGAGGTCTTCCTGCTCCTTCTCTTAAATCCTCACCTCTAACTTCTTAGATCTCCCCTTCAAACTCACATTTCTGCTGTCCATTCATTCACTCTCTGAGTTCATTACACAAATGTCTCTAGGGCTACTACCCTAGGATTATTGTGTGGACCCTCAATCTGTCCTAAAACACAGCAACCTCAAGTTGTGCTTGACAGAGGCAAGAGAAAAAGATACTTCTGCTCTCAAAGACCCCTAACTTTTCCATGCCATTAATATTGTTAACTTCTTTCTGCCCTCGACCTTGACACAGCCAGACTCTCTGCTCTTCAGATAAGCCCCCTAAGTCATATCCCAGGTACCAGGTCATCTGGTTGCCCCAATAGCTACTCTGCCTTTCTGCCCCGGATCCTGATCCAGGCGGACCCTCTGCATACCCCACTAGAGGCCGGCTTGCCTTTCTGGCACTGAGGAAGCCACTAGCAATTCTGCCTTTTGGCCCTGACCTGGAACAGGGCAGACTCCCTGCTCCTCACAATTCAAGGGTCCAGAGAAAACCCAAGCAAAGCTAGAGGGAACCAACACCATTCATCTGAGGTCCTCTAAAATCATCCCATCATATGGGACAGAATCATCCCATATCCAGCTCTAAGATAAGTAAACCCTTTTTATCATCTTATTCCTCTCAATTATAGCTACTGTAGTTTAATGTTTCCATATAGCCACCCAAAAACCCATACAACTTCAGAGACTATACCATTCACCTTCATGTATCACCAAGAAAGTAAACCTAAAAAGTGCACTACCATGTAATCTTCATTCTCTGTCTACGAAACATGACTCAATTGAGGTACTAACAGTCTGATAGCCTCATCTAGAAAATAACACCAACACCAGACAAGCATACCCAACTCTAAGGCAAACACTAGTAATGACTGCTCAAGTGTAGTAATGCTGTCTAATTCAGTTCATTCAAAAATGCACAGAAACAAAAAGAAGGTCTTATCAGCAGAACTAATAAAGCAGAAAATAGAATATCAGATCTTGAAGACAAAGTGGAAATACTAACTAGCTCAATTGAAGAGGTTGTTAAAGCCAAAAAGATACTTGAGAGGAATATTCAAGAGTTATTAGTTGAAGAATATACTTGAAGAAGCCTAACATGTACTTTCATGGAATACCAGAACAAGAATCCCAAAATACCATACCAGAAGAAATTTTTCAAATTATCATAAAGGAGAAGTTTCCACATCTAAAGAAAGAGAGGCCCATCCAAATAGAAGAGGCATTCTGCATCCAAAACAAATATGACTAAAATAGAAACTCAGCCACGGCAAATAATAGTCAAAACATTACATAGCAAGACAAAATGAATGTGATGAGAACTTTCAGAGGGAAAAAAGTCACCTTTAAAAGTAAAGCTATTAAAATAACAAATGATTTTTCAATGGAAACAGTAAAAGCAAGAAGAGCTTGGAGAGACTTACTTGAAGTATTGAATGAGCACAAATGTCAACCAAGGCTGATATACACAGCAAATTTATCAGTCATGACCAACAGTGAAAGAAAAATTTTCCAACATAAAGACAACTTGAAGGCTTACATGTTTACCAAACTGGGCCTACAAAAAATGCTTTTTATCCAAGCATCAAGGAATGTTCATTTTTCTCAGCAGCCCACAGAACTTTCTCCAAAATAGACCCCATATTGGGCCACAAAACAAATCTCCACATACACAGGAAAGTTGATATTATAGCCTGTACCCTAAAAGACCACCATGGTCTAAAGCTTGACGTCTGCAACACAAAAAATAGCAGTAAATACCATAACTATTGTAAAATAAACTCTATGATGTTCAGCAAGAAATCATAAAGGAAATTCAAGATTTCCTAGAAGCTAAGGATATCTGGGACACGAATAGAATTTTCCTAAGAGATAAGTTTATAACTATTAATGCCTATATCAAAAAAATAGAAACTATCACAAGTAAATAACAATACATCTTAAACCTTTTGAAACACAAGAGCGATGCAATCCCAAAAGCAGTAGAAGAGAGGAGATTAGTAAAATCGGGTGAGAAATATATGAAATTGAGATAAGGAAAATGATATAAAGAATCAACCACTTGTAAAGCTGGTTCTTTTCCTTTCCCCACCTGCCTGGGATGTGCACAGTCCACCCAGGGCACACTGCAATCTAGGTAAGCTCCCCCTGCTCACCCCCAAACACTAGGCAACCCACTAGTCCCAGCTCCTCCCATCAGCCAGCAGGAGCAGGCAGTGCCCTTTCCGGGGAGGACCCTTGGGCCACTCCCCACCTCTCCAAGTTAATTGTGCCTGCCATCCCCTCCCCTTTCCCCACCTGCCTGGGATCACAGACAGACAAGCCAGGATACACTGCGACCTAGGTAAGCTCCCCCTGCTCACCTCCCAGCCCCAGGCAACCCACTAGTCCCAGCTCCTCTCACCAGGCAGCCTGAGCAGGAGCTGCTCCAGGCCAAATAATTTAGTTCAGTGAAAAACACACAGAAATTGAAAGGAGGTCTTAACAGTTAAAACCACAATGCCCAAGTCAATGAGAAACAAAACTCAAGAAAACAAATCTCCCACAGAAGGAATTAATCCCATAATAATAAACTCCAACCAGAACAAAACCACACAAAATAGACAAGAAAGCCTCACTCAAGATAATGACTTTCAAAACATGATTGTTACCACAATCAATAAATACTATGAAAGGAAATCCAGGAGGAATTAAATAACTGCATCAACCACTTTGAAAAGGAACACAACAGACACTTGAAGGAGTTGAGAAAAACAGTTCAAGAAACAAAAAGAGGCATAGAGTGGTTAAAACAGTCTCAGAGTTTAAAACCGAACTAAAAGACAAGTTATCTTCAACCCAGAACACAACAGAGAGTCTTATCAGCAGAACTAATGAAGCGAAAAATAGAATTTTAGACCTTGAAGACAAAGTAGGGGTATTAACCAGCTCAATGGAAGAGGTTGTTAAAGCCAAAAAGATACTCCAGAGAAATATTCAAGTTATTGGATACCCTGAAGAAGCCTAATATGCGTATTCATGGAATACCAGAGCAAGAATCCCAAAATACCACACCTGAGGAAATTTTTCAAACTATCATCAAGGAAAACTTTCCTCACCTAAAAAAAGAGAGGCCCATCCATATAGAAAAGGCATTCCGCAGCCCAAACAGATATGACCAAAATAGAAACTCACCACGGCAAATAAAAGTTAAAAGACTCCACATTCAAGACGAAGAAGTGGTGCTGCGAGCTTCAAGGGGAATAAACAAGTAACTTTTAAAGGTAAACCTATTAAAATAACAAATGACTTCTCAATGGAAACAGTAAAAGCAAGAAGAGCTTGGAGAGATGTACTTCAAGTATTGAACAAGCAAAAATGTCAACCCAGGCTGATATACCCGGCAAAACTATCTGTCATGATCCAGGGAGAAAGAAAAATTTTCCGGCATAAAGACAACTTGAAGGGATACATGTCTATCAAACCAGGCCTTCAAAAAATACTAGAAATGATACTCAAGCTTGAAGCAAAAAACAAGCATATCCAGCAGGACAGAAGGGAAGTATAATACCACCAAAACTTAAAAGCGAAACAATACACTTACAAAAGCCACTAAACATAGTAAATGTTAATGTTAACATTAAATGTTACTGGAATTAACTCACCGATCAAGGGACACAGATTACAGACTTGGATTAAAAATCACAACCCATTAATCTTCTGCCTACAGGAAAACCATCTCACCACAAAAGATAGGTATATCCTAAAAATAAAAGGCTGGTCCACAATTCTGCAAGCTAATGGAACCAGGAAATAGGCAGGGGTAGCCATTATGCTGTCAGACAAAGTGGACTTCAAACCAAAAAAAAAATCATAAGAGACACAGATGGATACTGCATTTTAGTCACAGATACAATTCACCAGGAAGACTTCAAAATACTGAATATATGTGCACCCAATACGTTCCGCCCACATTCATTAAGCAAACCCTACAACACCTAAAGTGAGAAATCAACCCCCAAAAGATAATTCTTGGGAATTTAAACACCACCCTCTTAACATGAGATAGATCAATAGGTAAAAAACTTAACAAAGAGAAAGGGAGTGGGGATTAGGGGGGTCCGGGGCGGGGAGGGGGGGAGGGGACTGGTGTACTTGTTAAGTTTATATGAGCGGAAATAAATAAAAATATATATTCACTACCTTAACAGATTAAAGGGGAAACTACATGATTATATAGATAGATGCAGAATAATCTTAAATAAAACCTAGTTTTCTCTTCCTCCCTCTCTGTAAGACACAAGGAGAAACAAGATGAAATTTACAAGATGTAATTGTATACATCATATGCTTTTTCAGCTAGCTCAAAGAGAGAAAATTTCTCTGTGTTTTCTGTGCTCTTGTCTAAACTTGTTAAACTTAAGCTCACTGTATTTAAAGCTTCCTACTGTTTCTCTAAGCATTCTGACTTCTAACTTCTCATCACTTGCTTCTTTCTGGGCTTCCCAACTGCTTGCATTGGTTCTATTGGTTTCTGTTTTAAAATAAACAAACATTTCAACTCTTATTAAAAAAAAGAAAAGCTGGTTCTTTGAAAAAACCAATAAGATTGATACACCCCAGCTAAATTAGCCAAAATCGAGGCAGAGAAAACCAAAATCAACAAAATTAGAAATGTAAATGGAGTTATCACAACTGAAACCAAAGAAATTCAGAAAATTATAAGATCACATTTCAGAAACTTATACTCTATGAAATTTGATAAAACAAAAGAAATGGATGAATTTCTGACTAAGCACAACTTACCTAAATTGAATCAGGAAGTTTTGAAATATTTAAATAGTCCTATAACATATGAGGAAATAGATAAAGTAATTTCAAATTTTCCCACCAAAAAATGTCCTGGGCCAAATGGATTCAACATGGAATTCTACTAAACATTTAACGAATAACTAACACCAATACTCCTTAAACTGTTCCATCCAATTACAAAAGAAGGAACACTGCCAAATTCTTTCTATGAAGCTAATATCACATTAATCTCAAAAACTAATAAAGATGCACTTAAAAAAGAAAATTATCGGCCAGTCTATTTGATGAACACAGATGCAAAGATTCTCAACAAAATCTTAGCAAATCAGATTAAAAAACTTATCAAAAAGATCATTCACTGTGATCAAGTAGTCTTTATCTCAGGCACATAAGGTTGGTTCAATATACACAAATCAATAAATGTAATCCATCATATAAAGCAATCTGCATGATATTATCAATCGATGAAGAAAAAGCTTTTGACAAGATCCAACAGCACGTCTAACATGATAGAGACAATGCATTATTGCGTAACCACAGTGTTCTGAAAAGCTGATATTTTAGGAATTGTATTTCAGATCTTAAATAAAACTTGTTTCTAAATTTCAAAGCAACAAAAAATTAGTTACCCTGAATTCTGCAAAAATATACTAAAGGCTCACATTTAGTGTCTTGCAAAGCATATCTTTTCTTCTCTTTCTTTAAAATTTTTATTTTTAATTTTAATTTTAATTTTTCCCACTTATGCATGTGCAATGACTAGGCATCCTTGCCACCCTTATCCCCCCTCCTTTCCTCCTTCTTTTCCCTCCTTTTCTCAATCCTTCCCTTCCTTCCTCCCCTCCCTTTGTGGATCCAGTTTGCTCCCTCCTACTTTCCTGTTTCAGAGTTCCCTCTGGATCATCTGCCCCATTGGGGATTCAGGCATCTGTGACACACAAAAAAGCATATCTTGATTCTTGTTTTCTCTTTCTACTTAAAAACTACAGAAGCTTTCATGATCTTATAATAAGATACCCTCAGAGAACAAGAATGTAAGGAAGAAGGATTTTAGCACGTGACATATGACAGAGATAAGGAAGCACTTCAGGTGTTTTGGAACTATGCCATCCTTTGGAACTTACAATATTTGACTTCTTATTTGGTAAATATCAGAGTTCACTACAAACAGAGGTAGTGTGTATTTCAGAAATGTCATCCAAAGATCACAATGTCAAAAGACATTTAAATGAGGTGGAAGGGAAGAGATTGAAAATTTCACTTACAAGAGAAATCCTGAAGAATTTGCATCTGTTGACAGTGAGTTTGGTACTCTGTAATTATAAAGCTTTTTATAGATCTATTTAAGATTCATATAGTAATAAGTGAAATTTGATTCTTTCTTCGGAAAGCATGACTTTTCATTAAATTTGCTACCTTAATTCTATTGTATACAGCTATATTTTACAAAGTGGAACTTCCTTCAATTACTCATTTGAGTTCTTGATATTAAGGAATTTAAGAAAAAAGACAAAAAAGGAAAGAAAGACAGACAGATGAAAGAGAAAGAAAGAGAGAGAAAAAAGGAAAAAGAAAGAAGGAAAGAAAGAGAAAGAAAGAAAAAGAAAGAAAGACAGAAAGAAAGACAGAAAGAAAGACAGAAAGAAAGAAAGAAAAAGAAAGAAAAAGAAAGAAAGAAAGACAGAAAGAAAGAAAGAAAGAAAAAGAAAGAAAGAAAAAGAAAGAAAGAAAGAAAAAGAAAGAAAGAAAGAAAGAAAGAAAGAAAGAAAGAAAGAAAGAAAGAAAGAAAGAAAGAAAGAAAGAAAGAAAAGCAAGAAGAAGTCAGTCTTGGATCAGGGTACACTGTCACTTTGACTATCTGCCACATCAGAATTAGACATTTGAATTGTAAAATATTGGTTCTTAAATTGATGTGCATGACATTTAATATTTATTATGAGAGTTTGTGCTTTTCTAAAGCCTGTGCATTTTTTAGCAATTTTAAGAACTTTGGAGGAGGGGGCTGGAGAGGTGGCTCAGGGGTTAAGCCTCTGCCTTGCAGGCTGAAGGTCCTGAGTTCGGATCCTAGACCACACGTATAGATGCTGGGTGGAAGTGGGGGTGGCCTGTTTTTCTGGTCCTGGTATGGCAGAGCCTGTGAATTCCATGGCAGAGTAAACAAGGAGGAGGTGGAGACAGTCCATGGTGGTTCCTGAATTCGTCCATGGTTCTACACACACACACACATATACACACATACATGCACACATGTATACATGCACAATTGAATAAATAATAAATAATTTTTAAAAATCAATCACTTTTAAAAAAGAACTTTGGAGGAATATTTGTTATGCTTGTGCATAGTTATTGAAATAAGTCCAGGTTATTGTTTTGTGGTAGGTGACCACAAAAGTCCCTTAAGTTCACAAGTTGTAGTTTCATAAAAATGTTCATTTTTCTTTTCTCTCTTTCTCTCTCTCCTTTCCTCTTGTCTTTATCCCTGTCATAGTTAAGCATAGGTGTCAACTGAATTTAAACAAGCTGAATTTAAAGATGATGGACTGGTTTGCTTGACAGAGGAGAGCTGTGTTGGCAGCTGTAAAGGTTTGGATGTGCAAAGGACAGGCAGCTCTGCTGCCATTGGAGAAATAAGTATCAGTGAAGGAAAACCTGGGATGGTGAAAGATGTGAAAACCACCATATAGCAAGTTCATAGTCTGAAAACCCAGATTCCTTCAGGGGCTGAAAGTCCAAGCCCAAGTTAAAGCTATTTCTTGCCCTTTGCAAGTTTAGCTGCCTAGAAAAGAAGCTTTTCCAGCATCAGAACACAAGATTTGGTGCAGCTGTAGCTCCAGTGGTCCAAGCTACATTTCAAACTTGCTTCGGAATCTGGCAGTGTCCCTCAGGTGATACTGGTTTGGGTGTACTACTGAGGGGTTCATGGAGAACAGTAAAAGCTTGGCACCAAGTGGCAGATGTAGAGTTCCTGCAAGAGATGGTGAAGCTTAAAGCTACAGAGGAGAACCCAGAGTGGTGTTTGAGATGCCAGAACTGTGGGACTGCTGCTGCTGATGATTGTGAGTAGAGATTCAGCCTGGTTCAAGGAACTGTGCTTTTATAAATTTGAGCTGCAAATAGGGAATACCTAGAATCTTTGAGCCACCTTGATTACATGGTGAGCAACAGAAGATGACATTGAAGTACAGGATGTAGTAATTTGCTGGACTTTAGTCTTAACTTGGTGTTTTTTCATTGTTAAAATGATTCTATTTGGAATATTTAAAGATTTTATTTGGCATATTTAAAGAAAGACTTTTAGTTCCAACATTTTAATAACTGAAATTTTAATGAGAATATTTTAAATTTGTTTATGAAATGTATTTATATTTTTAAGATAACTTTTAACATCTATGGAGACAGGGAAAGGTTACAGTTTAAAAGTACTATTGTTTTTTTATCAAGTTGACAAGGGGTGGAATGTCATAGTTAAGCACAGGTGTCAACTTGACTGTTGAGGATTTGGGCACAGTTGTAGAAAGTCAATAGTTGAGTTAAGCCCAGGGCAAACCTGATTGAGATTGTCTAGATGATGGGGCAGGCCTAGCCCATGGTGGATGGGAGTAGGCCCTGGATAAATCACAGAGAGCTGGTTGAGAGAGTTGGCATCCTTCTGTTCACTTGCCCAAACATGCTGGTCTGGCAAATAAGTATTGTCCATCTCTCGGCCGTTATGCAGTGATGGTGTGGCCAGTTTCCACCGCCCTGATGTTAGTGCATGCTCTCCCATCAAGCTGGACTGAGAACTGTAACCAGACTGTCGTAAGAAAGTAAACTCCTTGTCCCCTTAAGCTGTGTGATGGTCATTTATCAGCAACCATGCAGGCGGGCTGCAACAATACCTTTTTACATCCTCTTTCTCTCTTTCTCATTTATCTACCATCTAGATCCTTCATAGCCTAATTCTGTTGTCAAATTATAAGCTATCTAACTGTTTGCAAACCCAAATGCTGTTCTCAGTCTTATAAAGGAAGTCCCAAAGAACTTTCAGCTGGCTTGTAACAAGCAATACAGTATTTCACTTAATTTTCATGAAAAACTCAGATGTTTTATGAATAGTAAATGAATCAATTACTTGTAATTTCATCTACTATGTTCTTTGAGAAACACAGAGTCTTACACATAATAAGACCACATATCAATTATGGAGGGTGATAAATCCACATTATGAGGCAGCTTTTAATCTGAGTTTACATCGTGATCTGTCCTGTGCTAATTACTCTTTCCCTGCAGATCAAAATGTGGCAGCCATTGAGAACAATGTTCTTTTTCCACATGTTTGGAAATATATTTTGTTTAATTGAGAAAGCACCCAAGAATCCTGAAGCCAATATGAATGTTGTAAGTTATTCATATTCTTAAGAAAAATACTTTAAATCGTGTGCCACTCTTAGTTTTATTTATCCTTTCCAAATTGTATTGATTATCATCTGAACGTGCGCTATACATAGAATATGTTAGTCCATTCCTAAATCAAATTGTATTTCAGTTATCATAATGATGCCATGTGAACAAACTTATGAAATACAGTGCTTTTCCTGTTCTTTTAGACTGAGATAATTAACTACTGGGATTTTCCAAGTGAATCGTACACAGTTGTGACTGATGATGGCTATATCCTTTCTCTTTACCGAATTCCACATGGTAAAACGAATTCTAGTAATTTAGGTAAGATTTGAGTGAACAAAAAATAAAAGCTTAATTTTGAGTGAAGTACATTCTATGAAAAAACTTTCTGTTCATTTAATGGAAAATTTAGTTATGTGTGAAGAGGTCTCATATCTCTCTGACTCTTACATGTTAAGCTGAGGACCTGAGTAACACTCGATTTATGTGAATCTATAAGATTAGATGAATAATCTCCAGTTGGTTCTTTAATTCAGCTTAGTGCACAAAGAACTCAGGGTCCCTGATTAAAAGTGAAGATTCTGTGTGGTGAGAATTCATAATTAGTATATCTGATAATAACAACTAAGTTTGGATTAATTCTGACTATATGTGTAGACACTCGAGCAACAAAGGACATAGTCCAGTTCAGGTATTTTTGTATTTGCTTAGTAGTATGCATATAATTTGGCACATAGTTAAAAACACCTATAATTCTACATACTTTTGCTTTACATAAGCTTCAACACTTCTCTATAAAATAAAATAACCTAAAAAATTTTAAAATTAATGGCATTTGCATTTGTTCAAGATAGAGCAAGAAGAAAACATAGAACCCTACAGATGTGATGATTCTTTTATACTAAAGAATAAGGAATAATATTTTCAGAATTTTTAGGATACAAATCAATTACTTTCAGCTATTTAATGCTGAATTATAATTCTTGTATTAAATATTTACTGTGAGGGAGTAGGTGAAAACGAGGGTTATGGGGGATATATGAGCAAATTACAATGGTATATATGCATAAATATCATGATTAAACACATTATGTTGCTTGCTTAAGACACAATGATAATAAAACATGTTTTTGTGTTTTGTTTATTCAGGCCCCAAGCCAGTAGTGTATTTGCAGCATGGAACGAGTATAACTGCTTCTATCTGGGTGGCCAACCCTCCAGACCACAGCCTGCCCTTCCTTCTGGCAGAAGCTGGTTTTGACGTGTGGATGGGGACCAACAGAGGGAATTCTTTGGCCAAAAACCACTTGTACCTCAACACAGATTCTAGGGAATTCTGGAATTTTAGGTAGAGAAATCATTGTTGCTTTGTTTTATTTTATTGAAATGGTATAAAGTCTTAATGTTATCAAAGCCATTTTGTTGAAACATCTAAATATTGTTTAATATTTTTGAAATTAGATAAAATTGTGAAGAATTTTATGCTATAATTTATGGGGAATTAATATGAAAAAATATATCATTGTGTATTTCTTATTACTTCCTTCCCAAGTATAACCACTTTGACAATCTATTAGTTTTTGTGAAATGACTTACTTGAAGTATATTTGTACTATACAGAAAATACACTTTTTAATGCATACAATTTCATGAGCATTGACATGTACATAGCCTCATTATCTACAACTTTTAAAAATAATTTTATCACTTAATAGTTTACCATTATTACATAATAAATTTTAGTCTTCTCCACTCTCCATTTCCAAGTCCCATCTACCCCCTCTTTCACTGCATTCTTTTATCCCAGTAAGTCTTCCTTCAGGTTTCATGCCTTCTTTTCATATGTGAACCACTGACATCAATTAGATTTTCTTGCCTGATTGTGTGTGAGAGCTTGTTTACTGAAACTAGGGAGAGCCCTCTTGTTAAGTATAAAAAAACTGAGTAAATAAACAAATCCATACATGGTTAATTTCTGCTACACAGTAACAAGGAAAAGTTAGTGGTCTCTATCAGTTTTATAAAACTCCTTTTTGATTTTCATCTTTTTGCATCTGCCACTTTAACTTACAAATTCAATGTTTCCTATAAGAATATAAAGTTGATTTCATGGGAATGTAATGTAGTACATGAACTCTCTTAGATATTCATGTATACAAACAAGGAAAACTGAAATTTAGTCAGTAACTTTATTTACCTTAGTCCTTAGCATGCTGCCTTAGCTCTGTACAATGTGCATAAGCATACAATAATTTAAGGTATTTTGTGGTGACTGAATGATATGGTGCTTAATAGTTGGTAACATAGTGAAGAGTGTAAAAATATTTCATTAAATATTCTCTCTTATTTCCATGTCACCCTTCAGACAGTCTCTATGAGGTCATCATTTAAAATGAAAGAAAACTTTTTACAATTGATAAATAAGTAAATCATATTTTATCCATTTTCTTTCACACAGTCTTGATGAGATGATGCAATATGACATTCCAGCCTTCATTGACTTCATTCTGAACAAAACGGGCCAAAAGCAAATTTACTACGTGGGAGTTTCCCAGGGCACCTACATTGGTATGCTGAAGATGGATATCTGATCATGCCATGATGTTTATCATAATGCATAGAAAAATTCCTTTAAAAATAACATATTATGAGTCTTACAGAAATTTTCAGACTAGCAGAAACCTTTAAATTTAGAAGTAGAATCATGCCTATTACTTCTATTGTTTGTTAATATTCATTCAAATTTGTTTGACATGGGGTTTGCTTTGTAGACAGATGGTTAAAATTCACAATCTTTCTGGCTTGGCCTTGCTAGTAATGAGATTCCAAGTATGATCTACCATATTGGGTGGTCTTTTGCAAAGTAACAGTATAAATCATTGAAACACTTGGTAATCTGCTTTTAAGCATATTATTCCAAATGTATAATTCATTTAAACAAAATATGTCAGATTCACTTGAATTTCTCTACAACAGGAATTTCAAAATTAAGGCTGTTGTTTTTGTTTCCATGTATGTATACTGCTTTCATAACATAAATTTGTAGGCACTGTTTAGGAAAATGTTTATTGATTTGTTTTGAGCTAATGATTTGTCGGCTAATGGAGTGGATCAGGCAAATATATTGTATATTGTATTTTGAAAATTCAAGGGAATAGTTGCTCTCAGAACTTCTGACTGCTTAGAAAAATCACTTTAATCAATTTTCTAAACTTATAATGTACTTACTGCTTAAAAGACACCTTGCAGGCTCTTAACTACTGTACACTAAAGAAATCTGATTTTCCCAAAGATTACAATTCAATAAGGAAACATGTGTCACAAACAGTACAGACCCTCATATTTATTGGACTATATAATTTTCTCTATGGGCTGTCTATGTAAAATAAGCATAATAGGATGTTTAGTGAAACTATGGTGTTCAATGTGTTACCAATAACTAGATAGCTGGTTTCACTTTGGATTTGATACAGGTAAATATGTCTGCATATATTGATAATGTCCCCTGAAATCAAAATCACCCTTCATTAAAAAAAAAAAACCTCGTACAACAAAAGGAAGTGACATTCATAGGTTTACTTGGGAGCCATGCAGAGAGGAGAGAGGGGAACAGAGATAAGGGTTCCTTCCTCTGGTTGCAGCAGTATAAGTTCTGGGTAGATTTCTTGATTTCAGAGAGCCTTGAATCCAGTTAATTTCTTTACATAGCTGAAGATATATCTATTGATAGCAGTATATCAATATTTAAATATGACTGTGACTGTGTGTATGTATACATACTTATTCACAAAACTGAAGAAGTAGGATTGAGGAAGAGACATAGGAAGCGATAAATGTCAGGTGTCCATGAACAGGGATACCTTCTCTAACTGTCAGGTGAGACATTAGGTTGAACTAGATTTTAAATAGTGTAATCTTCTGGAAAACAGGCAATTGAGATATCTAGACCAATAGTCAGGATTACTAACCTATGCAAGTCTTGAACACATAAATATCAGCTTCAGTGTGATCTGAAGATGAAAAAAATAACTACAAAAAGTGATAAAGAAAAAAATGAAATAAACGTAGAGAATCTCCTAACAGCAGTTTGAAAGTCTGAGGGTTTAATTGGTAGGTGAAATTTTCTATTTTCATAGCTTTCTATTTCATTTTGTATCTTAATTTTTTTTGCAGTGGAACCACAAACTAGAGTTTTTAATTTGCCAAGCTAATCAATAACCATTCACATAATTGGTGGGGGAAGAAGTGGGAAAGAGGCAAACTCTGTTGAATGTGAACAAATTTATCTAGTGACGTGTTTCTTGGTAAATTTGAGGAAAAATTTCTAGAAACAAGTCTGAAATGTTTCAGCACTCAACCTTGAAGCTTCCATCTGCAACAGAAGGGATCTACTACAAAGAAACACATCTGGCCAAATTGCAAATAGTGACTGTGGACTGCTTGACCCTAATCAGAATATCTATGTCACAATCAGCCCCACTCCAAGGCTCAGGGAACATTGAGGAACATGGGCAAGAAGATTGTAAGAGCTTGAAGTGGGACAATGTTGGACCAGACACTTATCTCCTGGGCATGACAAAAATCACGTGGGAATTGCCCTATCAATACCTCACCAGGGAAAGGGAAAGATGTCAAAGCTCCACACCTCCTTAAGAACTCATGAGAACTAATACTAATAGGAAAGAAAAGGAAGATGCTATTCTCAATGGTGTATCTACTGATCCATGACACCTGCTGGAGCACTGAATCATGTCAGGCATATGACATTGTAGACAAACTAGACAAGCATGTAACATCCAAGACAAACTAGATGTAGTATACGCAAGTGAAAAAACTTGAAATTAGAAAGGAGTGTGACAGGGGAAATGAAGAATTATCAGGGTAAAAGGAGGGGGAAGGGGATGGGGATTAACAGAGGAGAAAAATGAATAAATAAATAATTTGTTGAATTAATGAAATAAAAAAGAAACGTTTGTGTGGTGTAGGAAGAACATGTATACTCTCATAGTTGTAAACTAAGAAAATGAAGTTTAACTCAAAAGAGAACACAGTAAAGTTATCTATTTTCTTGTTGTCGTTCAGCTTTTGCAGCATTTGCAACAAATCCCCAACTGGCACAGAAGGTCAAAATGAATTTTGCATTAGCTCCTATTGCAACTCTAAAATATACATCAATTACTTTTAAGACTTTGGCTGCCTTCGAACCATTATTCAAGGTTGGTAATTCATTTTAGCATGTTACCATGAAAAAAGATAATACATGCCAGTTTTATAAGCAGGAATTGTAAAGCAGGCTAAAGATACATTGCTATAGTTTCCTGTGGAGTTGAATGTTTTTTTTCCCGTTGGCTAGTGTAGCTCTTCCTAAATCTAATACTCAGGACGTCAAGGAAGTGAGTTGTCATTTCTCCTGTCATTAAGGACTCTTTTAATTCTTTTAATTCACATTCGTTCCTATGTTTGAAGTCAATTTAATATGTTTGTCACATATAATTGTGAAATCTGTATTTTCTTTTCAATTTCTCTGTGACTGTCATCTTTAGATTTGAGTCATTGAATTTAATCAGAGTGAAAGTTATTTGATTTTCTGATTTTTTTGCCATTATCTCCCCTGAAATGCAGTGTCGTCTTGATATCACTATTTTAAATAAATACCTGGCCTAGAAATATGGCTGAACTTTCAGAAAATATGTAATAAGGGTAAATATACTGGATCTAGTTATGATAATTTTGTCAGGATCTGTTTCATTTTATTAAAACTTGTTGACATTCAACGTTGCCTACAATACTTTCCTTTAAAAACAACACACGTTGATTGAATTTTTTTTTGTCCTCTTGTCTTTTGGCAATTTGTAGCTTTGGAAAATATTTATTGATCTCTTTGCTGTGTTGTAGCATCTTGCTGTCTTAATTTGCATGTAACCAGTGATGTTGATCGTACTCCCTTTAATCCTTCACTCCATAGAACTGATCCTATTCACAATTAATAGCATTATTAGTTTGTTTATATTTCTAAATATTTTATGCACTAGTATATGCACTCTCTAAAGATAGAATACATCACAGTGGGTAGTTTTGCTTTTCTTTCTATAACAAGTGTGTACTTTTTGGTCTCGCTTATGTCAAAAACATAAGGATATAGGTTTTCAATTATATAAACCTTTTTCTTGAAACATCCGGATTGACAGACAAATTTAAGAAAAAACTGAATGAGATACACAAAGGATCCTCACTTTATATTGAGACAATGTTTGACAATGCCGCTTGGCCCAATCTTGAATTTATTATATAGCCCAGGTCAGCCTTGGCATCACATGTAGCCAGAATGCTCTTCCTGTTCCATTTATATAACACAGAAGAATAGCTAGGCATTTATCCTTCTGCAAACATTCATAATAATTCTGGAGCACAACTACTGTGGCTCCTCTTGTTCTTCTTTTTCAAAGTTATTTTCTCATTATAATTCCTAAAAAGCTTTAATTTTGGCAAATAATTTCTGTAGCCTATTTCTTATAGTTGTTGCTTTTTTATCTGCTTTTCTAATTATGGTGTTATCATTATGTTAATTTCTTCAAATGAGTTGGTAATTATGCTCTTTATGCGCATCAAAGATACCATGCTAATAGTATCTTATAATTGATAGATTTCATCAATTAATTCATCTGATATAGATCTTTCCTGTTTGGGAGCACTAAGCTATAAATTCAATTTGGTAGACATTTGGCTCCTTAGATCATCTATTTCAATGTGAATAAACTTTAGAAATTTTTTTATAAAAAATGGCTCAGTTTCATTGTGATTTTAATGCTATGTAACTTTTTAATATATATTTTTTCTTTAGTTCTTCATTAAGTGATAGAGAACACTGTTAGACATGGTGGCACATGCCTGTAAATGCAGGCAATGTGATAGTTTTGAGTTGAAGAGCATTCTGGCTACATGTGACGCCAAGGCTGACCTGGGCTATATAATAGATTCAAGATTGGCCCAAGCGGCATTGTCAAACATTGTCTCAATATAAAGTGAGGATCCTTTGTGTATCTCATTCAGTTTTTTCTTAAATTTGTCTGTCAGTCCTGATGTTTCAAGAAAAAGGTTTATCCATTCTCTAAACTTCTTTACGAATTGTTTAGTGTTTTTTTCTAGTTGACTCTTTGGATCTTTATCGATTTCATTCTTCAAAGTTGGAACATAAATATTTCTTCATCTAGGCACCTCTTTCACTATGCTTTAATTTTTCTTATTTTATAACAAACTTTTATTGCTATAAATGCTATAACAATTCCTGTCCACATATGGACACAGATGCATTAAATATTCTGATGTTGTGCTTTCATTTTATTCAAGTAAAAATATTTCTGTTTCTGTTTTATGTCTCACTTGACCGATTGATGACTTTGGAAGTAGCATGATTTCCAAGTGTTTGTAGGTTTAGTCTGCAACTGATGTCAATTTTAATTCTATTTATTTTGAAGAATAAAGTCGGGATTACATGAATCTGATTGCATTAAGAAATAAACTTTGAGAGTTTACATTGAGGAGTGAACTTTTCATACTTCAAGTTTAAGTTAATATTGCAGGGTTGGTGAATAATCTGGTCTTATTTATTCTTGTGTTTTTTAAAGCTATAATTACTATGATTCTAGGATTTCCTGTCATTTGCTGTCATTTCAAAACAAGCCTAATATTGTTTCTTTTCTGGAATCAGAAATCACTGATCACTTCTCTGTCGATATTAAGATTTTTCTATTTTAATCATCTTAGATCTTGGATGGGATCTTGTGCTATCTGATTATTTTGTTGGCTTTTGTTGTAATATTCTCAATGTCCACTTTGGTTTATTGTGTATCATTATGTACTCCCTTCTATGGAAGGAAAACATTCTATTTAATATAGGTATACCATATTTACTTTCCTGCAATTTGGGGCTGCAAATGCTACTTTGTTCTTTTCAATGGAGCTGCAATGAACACTTGTTTAAAAGTTTAAAAGCATATGGGGTCTTTGTAGTGATTACATTGGTCAGCTATTTGGAAAATCTATTCTGTCAATCTGCCTTTTGACTGGAACAATTAATCTATTCAAGATTGGTGTGTTTACTGATATGTATCCTCTTTGTGGTTATTTTTTTTTCAGTTTCTACATCTTGAATCTTTTTGTTTCTGTTTTCATCCATTGCTAACTTCTTTTGTATGGAATCTATACTTTGAATACAACATATAATTCAGATTTTAATTTTTTTAGTGCTTAAGGGCTATCTATATTTAAATCTTAAAGCCATCTTATTTGGTTAACACTAAGTTAGTTTTAATGGTATACAGCATTTGCAACCAATACGGATAAATTGTTTTACTCTATTTGATATTGTTTGTTATGTGATGTATGTCAGAAAACCTTATCCACATATTATTATGTTTCTTTACTTGTAAATAAGTGAATTAAAGCACATATACATAGTAATGCCTATGTATATTTCTTTACTAGTTTTCATTGCTTATTAATCTCTATTACACTAATTAATGTGTATTTATTTGGATTCAATATTACTCAATGTTGTGTTTGTTAGTGACACATTATCCTGTAAATTATTGCATATCTTGATACATTATTATTATTCTGCTTTGTATTACTGTGTGTCTTTTTTTCTGAAAAATTATTTTACTGGTAATGGAACTCATTTTGAATAATCTTATTATAGATAGTTATAGATATGTCTGTCACTGTCCATGTATATATGTGATTTCTGATGACATATTTAAATCATACTGGATGATTTCCAGCTGTTTGATTTAATTATTTAAATCTACTGTTTGATAATTTAACTAACATGTCTCTTTATGAGACTCTTTGAATTCACCATACATGAATTTATTTATCTTATAGTGAGGAGTATTAATAATTCACATACATCTGTAAAAAAAAAGAAACTTTTTTTCAAATACTTTTGAACACACTGTATTTCAATCATGTCTGTGTTAGTACATTTAATGCTGTTTCATATATATATTTATACATATATACATATGAGGATTGTTCGCATTTTCCAATTAGTAAATGATAAGCCAGGACAAGAAATGACAAGTCCTATAAACTGAGATGTCTCAACATTGGTGAATGGTCAAAATGAGAAATTTGTAGTTAGTGGATATCTTGAGGACTCAACAAATTCATTCCTATGTGCTGGCTGCAAAGTTACTCGCTTTCACAGCACCATTTAAAAGTTGAAGCTGAGCTTAGAGGACAGGACGATTTACAGATTTCATGATATATTATTCTTAGTAAGAATCATTGAGTTTTCCTAGATTGTTGAAAGCTGTTGGTTAATTCTAGAGATAACAAAAAGTTAATTTTTCAGAGTTTGAATCAATCTCATTGTAGTTACTAACTAATTTCCTTTTGATGGTCTTGGTGACACCAATTTGAAAGTTATATTCATTATTGATATAGTAAATCTGTGTGTTATTCTTTAAAAGAACGTAGTTACTCAAAAATGCTTTTAATGAATCAAATCTGTGCTTCATTAATACTTTAGTTTTGGTGCAGTCTCTGATCACAACAACAGAATGTTGAGTACTGTGTTAATTTCTTCCTGGTATCTAGTTTACAGGCACTCGCTCTATAGATATTATGTTTGTCCTATCAGAAAATTTAAATAGTCATTTTTTCATTAATGAATACATGACACACATTAATATATATTTATGTATATATATATATATATATGCATGTACCCATTGTAACAAAAGTCTTCAGAAATTTTTACAAATATGAAAACTCATGAATCTACTGTTTAAAACAGAAATAGGTAACTTTCTTAAACTCAAAACATTCATTTTTCATGAAACTGTTTGTGTTGACTGAACTGATAGAAGATATTTTCCGTACAAACAATTTTTGGTACCAACTTTTAACTTTTGTATGGAATATTGTGAGTGTTCTTAACTTTTGTATGGAATATTGTCAGAATGTACTGAATCACATGCTAAAATTTTCTTTTGTGACTCATATTCCTTCCATCGTTCTTATTGGCCAAAATGAATTCCCCATCTAAGAACTACTCTCTAAAATGTCATTTTAAGGTCATATTTGGTGAAAAAGATGTGACATTAAATCCGACTTTTTGCTCTAATCCTGCAATTTCGAAACTGTGTGATGCTGTGTATATATATTCACTAGGAAATGAACGTGATAATATAAATCAGGTAAGAGTAATGTCATTTTCAAATGAATTGAATGTTTTACTTTGTAGTATTATGAAACTCTCATTTTTTAAAGGCAAGAATTAAAATTCAGCAAATTTACCATCCTATAGAATATCTTAATGTATTTAACATGAATTATATATAATATAAATTAAATGTAATTTGGCTTTGACAATACTCCATCTGTATTTTATATGTACACCTATATAGCATATGTAAATAAATTTTAAGTTCTATACCTTCTCCCCTTAATTAATATGGGGTCATCCTGTATAAGACTTCTTTCTAGAAAATTATATTTCCAGGAAATGCCACCACATATAACACAAAGGTATTGATACTCCTTGTTCTGATCAAAATACAGACTTCCCTTCTATATAGATTAAAGGAAGATTTGAATTATAGAAGTAAGATAGTTCTACTCTTTTTAAAGTTTTATTCTTGGAAACTAGTTATTGGCAGTATACATAATTTTTCTTGTGTTCTAGAGCCGTGTTGATGTGTATCTGTCAGAACCTTCATATGGGACATCAGTGCGAACCCTACGTCTTATTGCTCAGGTAAAAATTTGTGACGATCTCTTGTTCTGAACTTCTCCCCTTAGTTGAAATCTTCCCTGTTTGATAGACTCACCAATTCTACATTTCATTTTGGGGCCAATATACATTATCAAATAACTTGGAATTTATCTGATGCCAAAAAAATACCAGCCTATGGATAAAAAAATTTGGCAGATGGCTATTCTGGTATAATTGTCTCATCCTTTAGCATTTACATAAAAATATAAATGGGGTTTAAATTTATGTCAAGTAAGTTTTTTTGGTGAATTTCAGAGATCCATGAATGTTAGGAATATTGGCTGTGCTAAAGATGCATGTATAACTTCTGAAAAAGCTTTCCTGTTTGCATATGAAAAACTTCCTTGTGGTAGCCAACTATTAAAGATATTAAAGATAAATTGATCTCAACCTAATAATGCATTTGACAAATATGAGGTATAGCTTAAATCTGAGTATAACAGAATTTTATTAGAATTTTGTACTTTAATTTAAGATATTTAACATTTTAGATTTCTGTGTGAGTGGTACTTTTATATTTCATGTGTATTATCGGCTTGGGATTTTTCCATTGACTCCTAAACATTAAAACAACTGATGTCACCTTTGTGGGTGAGCATGCATGTGTGTGTCTGTGTGTATCAGAGAGCATTGTATGTGTCAATAGAGACTCAGGGGTAATTTTGGCAATCACCCTGGATTGCTCTACCTCTTTTTTGGTTCGCTCTAGTGTTTCCCAAGCTATGTTAAAAGTGCAGGCCGCTGCCATTTCTGCCAGGCATTTTTACATGGTATATGGGATGCAAACTCAGGTCATTCTACTTGTGAGCTAGAGGCTTTTATCCCAGAGCCAACTCTCCAAGACCAGCATATTACCTTGTAGGAGATTGCTTTGATGTTACATTGATTGTAGACATCTGTTTAAAATAGATTCAGAAATTCCTTAGCAATTCCACCTCACAAGAAATCTTTGTGTGTGCACATCTGAACTTAGATTGCTTTTTAAGACCCAGTCCTATTCTCTGTGATTCTCACACATCTGATTTTTTTCCAACACAAATCTGTTATTATTTTCTTGATACCTTGGACATTATTTTCACAAAGTAAATTATATGTGAATTTAACCCTATTTCAATTTTGTATGCATATGTCAGTTTGAAACAGGTGTGATATCTATTGAATTTTAGAAAGAAATTCTTTATGTAGTAGTACCAAAATATTTCAGGCATAATTTTACAATAAGATTTCATTGATATACATTCAAGCAATTCAACATACTTAGTTACTAACAATTTCTACAGACTGAATTTTCTTAATACCCTTAAAATCCAATATAGTGAAAATGTAATGGTGTAATGAATCAACATAATAAAATAGCTTAAAGTACACATTACTCATGAAATTTTGAAAGGTATTTTTAATCTTCTAGAGATATTTCTACTGAATATTATGGTGATGACATATTACAACTTAAAAATAGAGTGAAATATAGAGTATTTAAATATTACTAAAACGTGTATTTTCCTTAAGCATATTTTTGTCTGTATATCTCTGGTATAAAATCTCAGTGTTTTAATGGACACAGAATAGAATCTTTGGTGTGATAATTAAATGATTAGTGGACATGTATATCTGGAACACATTAAATCTGAACTAAAGGTTGATCTAGTAAGAGGAGGCAGCAAGGTTCCATCATTCCATATTCTGAGTAGTTTGTAAAATTTCATGAGTAACAGTCTATTTTGTCTTCTTTTAAGGCAATTAACACAGGTGTATTTAAAGCTTATGACTGGGGAAGTTCATATGAAAATATTCTCCACTACAATCAAGTAAGTTTCCTTTCACAAATTGTAATGACTTTTTCCATTTAAGAGGTAAATGTATGAGAGATATAATGAAAATTTGATTTTAAAAGACTGAGGAGGCTTACATTTCATATTTTCTTAAAAAATACTGGTATACCATGCAAAAGGTTCGTAGTAAAAAACAAAAGATTACTTCTACTTGGAGTAGGATACAATGTACATTTCCTGCAATTCGAATTTCACAACTTGATGCTATTCATCAGATGTTTGTTGATACCATCATTTCAAATATGAAGAAGCAAAGGTTCAGAGAGTTTCTTCCTTGAAAGTAATGTCATCCAAGTCAAGGATTTTATGTCTTGACCAGTAACTCATTCCTGTTTGACCAATGTTGTGATTTCATTAATGATCTCTGTGGTCTTAGGCAGGGAAAATACCATTGTTATGCATAGAATCATATCAATTACAATTCTTATTTTGGTATATTGCTAACATAAAAATGGTGTTCCTTGTTTTCTTTTAGCCCACTCCTCCCTTGTACAAATTGGAGAATGTGAAAGTTCCAACTGCATTGTGGAGCGGCGAACAAGACATTTTAGCAACTCCAAAGGATGTTCAGAATTTGGAAAGCAAACTTCCCAATGTCATTTACCATAAGATACTGCCACATTATGGTCATAATAGTTTTACAGTGGGCTTAGATGCTCCTGCCCAAATTTACAGTGAAATCATTGCATTGATCAAGAAAGATCAGTCAGGTTGAAGAGGTTTTTTTCCTATACATTTTTCTGCCTCTTTTGAATTTTTCTTGCTTTTCTGAATGTAAAATTCACTTCTCTCTGCTTTAAAATGATGTTTGATTTGTATGTCATTGAATTACTTTATTGAATTCTGTTTGTCCAAAAAGTCTGTGTTAATAAAGTCATTCATTCGATTTTCAAAAGCTTCTTAAACATTTATATTTGAATGTATTAGAGAAGAGAGCTTTTTAAAACTCAAGACTACATTTTATCTTAAGAATTCACAAACGTGGTTTCTATAGAGGATGTCATATTTAGAAAACAGCCCATGAATATGGCTATTTTTTATTTTGGGGAAAGACAAACAAGAAGTATCTGTAGAATGTATTAGCACATGGACAATCCTCCCATTTCACTAATTACATGAAGAATTAGAATGAACAGAAAAATACCTAAAATCAACCACGGTAAAACAACTCTGAGCCAAACGAGCAATTCTGGACATTTCCAAATGCCTGATTTAAGTTATAGAGATAGATATAGTTTTAAAAAAGCAGCAAGTTGTTGGATTATAGTCAGAGGTGCCCATGAAATAGAGCAGAGGACTCAAAAACAAATTCATCCAGGTACTGCCATCTCATGTTTGCCAAAGGAATCAAAAACATACTTGGAAGACCAATGGCTTCAATAACAAATGAGGCAAGACAAAAAAATTCCAACTAAAGTGGATAGCCATATATAGAGATAAATTCAGATTGTTTCTTCTTATCCTGGAAACAAGAAAACAGAAAGAAGTACTACAAAGAGATCAAAGGTGCTGCATGGTGTAAATTCTCAAACACTGAAACTCTAAGACTGAAGCTCAGTGGAAAGCTTCAAGGTGTGGGACTAGGCAGTGACTTCCAGAATGAGGTGATGACATCTCAGAATTATAATAACAAGAATATAATCAGAAGAAACGGGGAGCCCAAGAAAGGGCTCTGGGCAATGCCACCGAGTCCTTACACCTCACTGGAGTGGAGGACTCTGGGAAGTTTGGCATTCACACAAAAGGATGCTCCAGGGAATGGGAGTGGGGGAAGAGGGAGGCACTGGCAGTAGGAGATGGAGGGGGGTGAAAAGAAGGGGAAAAAGAGTGGAGGGTGCAAGGGGGACTGGGGAAGGGTAGAGGGAGGAAGGGGCCTCGGGTACCTATTGAGCTGGTATGATTGGGGAAAAATAAATAAATATAAATAAAAATAAGTCGTCTCAATTGCAAATAATTTCTTAAGATGGTGTAGTATCTCTCTCCTCCATGGTGAAATGTTGAAAGGTCTTCTATTGTGGAGATCTAGTGGATGTAGACTTTACTGCAGTGAGCATAAGATTACAATTTTTGAAACTTCGAAAAGGGGTTTAAAAAATCTGTTAAAAAAATCTGCATTGTTCCTTCAATGACACAAGGAAAATATGTAAAAATCTGTATTGTTCCTTCAGTAACAAAAGGAAAATTTGCCAACTATGAAGAACAGTACATCCCATGAGACACATGTTCCTAGGCACATGCATGTTTAAAGGAAATTTTTGCATAGTTCTTTTTTAATGTCCACTTTCCAAATGCTGGTATACATATGATTTCTATCACATAACATGGGACATTATGGTGTTACGTAATTTTGAAGTAGATGCATATGACTTTTTCCTTCAGCTTTATTTCCTTGTGTTTGTACAGTGGAATATTTGAGGGAACTTGGTGTATGCTGTCTGAAAGAGCTAAATGTCCAGAATTTTCTCAAATCTGCATCCCATAACTTCACATGGCATAAGATAGAAAATATTGGCACCCTTTCCCCAACCCTACGCCTTGGATGGGCACAGTCCAGCCGGGACTCACCGCGACCCAGATAAGCTCCGCCCCTGCTCAACCCCAGAACCCTCAGGCAGCCTAAGGGACCCAGCTCCTCCCACCAGCCAGCGGGGCTGAGCGGTGCCGCGCCAGGGAGAACCCCATCCTCCCGGGACATGCCCCAGCTCCCCAGGTTAAATAGTGCCCAGCCGCTGCATCCTCCCTTTCTCCAACCTGCCACCCCCAATGCTTGCAGTGCAGCCGGGACTCACAGCGACATAGGTAAGCTCCACCCCCGGTCAACCCCAAAACTCTGGGCCAAATAATTCAGTTCAGTGAAAAACGCACAGAAATTGAAAGAAGGTCTCAAGATTTAAAACAATGTCCAAGCCGAAGAGAAACAGCACCCAAGTAAACAATTCTCCCACTATAGGAATTAATCCCATAATGATAGACTCCAACCAGACCAAACACACGCAAAGTGGCCAAGAAAGCCTGACCCAGGGTAAAGACTTTCAAAACATGATCATTACCATGTTTAATACTATGAAAGAGGATATCCGGGAGGAATTCAATAACCACATCAATCGCTTTGAAGAGGAGCACAACAGACACTAGGAGGAGTTGAGAAAAACAGTTTAAGAAACAAAAACAAACATAGAGCAGTTAGAATGAAGCAGAGTTAAAAACTGAACTAAAAGACAAGTTATCTTCAACCAGGAACTCCACAGAGAGTCTTATCAGCAGAACTAATGAAGCAGAAAACAGAATTTCAGGCATTGAAAACAAAGTGGGAGTACTAACCAGCTCAATTGAAGAGGTTTTTAAAGTCAAAAAATACCTGAGAGAAATATTCAAGAGTTATAGGACACCCTGAAGAAGCCTAACATGCGTATTCATGGAATACCAGAGCAAGAATCTCAAAATGCCACAACTGAGGAAATTTTTCAAATGATCATCAAGGAAAACTTTCCTCATCTAAAAAAAGAGAGACCCATCCATATACAAGAGGCATTCCACACCCCAAACAGGTATGACCAAAATAGAAACTTGCCAAGGCAAATAATAATTAAAACACTCCACATTCAAGATAAAGAAATGGTCCTGAGAGCATCAAGGGGAAAAAAAATTCAAGTCATTTTTAAAGGTAAACCTATTAAAATAACAAATGACTTCTCAGTTGAAACAGTAAAAGCAAGAAGAGCTTGGAGAGAGTTGTGAGGAAGCTGCTACTGGAAGCCAGGCCTTTGTGGGTCCCTGGTGGGAGAGTGAGTCCACGGACCCACAGGAAGGAACTCTTGGATGCATGTGGACAGCAGGTCCACATGGGCAAACAAGAGTGCATGGGAACTGCAGCTGAGCAGACTGTATCCACAGGGGGGACCCAGTGGATCGGAAGTTCTAGGTGTGTTTCTACAGCATCTTCTGTGAAAAAATCAGCAAAGAGAACTTTCTTCAGCTGACTGTGTGAGAACAAAGCCAAACCTAGCCAAAGACTACGTTTTTATAGCTTTTGACGGTGGAAAAGTCAGTGTTCAAAATAAATGAGCAGTCAGATAAGAACAATTCCTCTCAGGAGAGACATACAGATCAAATGTTTCCAGAGAACAATCAGATTGGGCAGAAGCAACTGCAACAAATAGAGAGACAGCTAAAATGCTTGGCGTTCCAAAACCCAGGACCTCAAGTAGCAGACTTCAATCCCGAAACAAGGCAGCAGAAAAAGAAAGCACGGATGTCAAAGATGAATGAATATTTTTCTGTAAAATACAAGGTCATGAAGAAGTATGACAGAAGCGGCAGGCTGATCTATAATGACATGGACCTGTGTGACTGCCTGGAGAAGAACTGCCTGGGTTGCTTCTACCCCTGCCCCAAGTGCAACTCCAACAAGTGTGGGCCAGAGTGTCGCTGCAATCGCCGCTGGGTGTATGAAGCCATCGTCACAGAATCTGGAGACATCATCAGCATGCTGCCCTTTGACATTCCTGACTAGGAGCTGCTGGGCGCGGGTCTCACTCTCTCCCTTCCCCTCTCTCTGCCATTTGATGTTCCTCCTCTCTTACACACACACACACACACACACACACACACACACACACACACACACTGCTGTTCATTTTCTGAGATGGGGGTTACACTGTGTAGCCTGGGCTGGCCTTGGATTCACTACACAACTCAGGCTGGCCTTGAACTATGGTCATCCTCCTGCCTCTGCCTCCCGAGCGCTGGTATTTCAGGAGTGAACCATGATGCTCACTTCTGCTTTTTGATTTTTGTTTTAAATACGTTTAAGTCAACTTTTCCTTGGACAAAATTTTGGGTTTGGGCAAATTTTACAGTTTTTAACATATTTCAGATGCAATTCAGTCAGAACAGGTAGATAAAGTACAACCCTCTGTCTTCTCAAGTTCTCGGACGTATGAAGATAAGATGCTTGTGGTGGTGGCTAGATCAGCTCCTATCATTACTGCTTCTCCATGCTGCCTTCAAGTTGCAACTCTGTCTTCTGGTGTTTGTGAGCATATTGTAAAAGTTTAGAACTCTAACTCTTACACAGAACATAAAATCATTAATCCCAGTATGTGGTTCTCCTTATAATATTATATACCATTGAAAGAAAACAGTCTCTCTTGTCTTTGTACTGTCTGTATACCCTTAATCCTATTTTTGTTTGTATTCTGATACTATTACTGATAAATATTACTGATTACTTATATTATTAATATTCTGATAAAATTTATATTTGGGAATTGTTGCAGTCCACCTGCATGGTTGCTGATAAATGACCATCACACAGCTTAAGGGAACAAAGAGTTTACTTTCTTATGATAGTCTGGTTACAGTTCATAGTCCAGCTTGATGGGAGAGCACGCACCAACACCAGGGCCGAGGGAACTGGCCACCATAACGGCTGAGAGATGGACAATCCTTACTTGCCAGACCAGCATGTCTGGCCAAGTATACAGAAGGATGCCAACTCTCTCAACCTGCTCTCTGTGATTTATCCAGGGCCTAATCCCACCCACCATGGGCTGGGTCTTCCCCAGCAGCCAGACAATCTCCTTCAGGTTTGCTCTGGGCTTAACTCAACCATCAACTCTCTACACCTGTGCCCAGAGCTCAAACCCTCAAGAGTCAAGTTGACATCTGTGCTTAACTATGACATTCCACCCCTTGTCAACTTGACACAAAAACAATAGCACTTTTAAACTGTAACCTTTCCTTGTCCCCACAGATGTTAAAATATAAATATATTTCATAGACAAATTTAAAGTGTTCTCTCATTAAAACTTCAGTTCCAATATTTTAAAAGTTCAAAGTTTTAAAGTTTCTTAACCTTAAAACTCTTAAATCAGAATAAATTAAATACTTTAAAACAGATAAAACATTAAAACAGAAGGATCTCAATAAGAAAACATTAAAAACAAAGTCCAGCAAATCACCGCATCCTGTACTTCAATGTCCATCTTCTGTTGCTCATCATGTAGTCAAGGCGGCTCAAAGATTCGAGGCATTCCCAGTCCCTGTTTGCAGCTCGAAGTTGTAAGAGCAGAGTTCCTCTGAACCAGGCTGAATCTCTACTCGCAGTTGTCCTCAGCAGCAGTCCCACAGTTCTAGCATCTCAAACACAACTCTGGGTTCTCCTCTGCAGCTTTAAGCTTCACCATCTCTTGCAGGAACTCTACGCCTGCCACTTGGTGCCAAGCTTTTGCTGCTCTCCATGAACCCTTCAATAGTACACGAAAACCAGTATCACCTGAGGGACGCTGACTGATTCCGAAGTGAGGTTGAAACACAGCTTAGTCCACTGGAGCCACAGCTGCACCAACTTCAACGCGCTGACGCTGGAAAAGCCTCTCTTCTAGGCAACCAAACTTGCAAAGGGCAAGAAACAGCTTTAACTTGGGCTTTCGCCCCTGAAGGAATCTGAGCTTCCAAACCACGAACTTGCCATACAGTGGTTTCCACGTCCTCCACCGTCTCAGTGCAAGTCACTAGGTTTTCCTTCACTGATATTCATTTGTCCAACAGCAGCAGATATTCTGCTGCCTGCCCTTTGCACATCCAAACCTCCAAGGCTGCCAACACAGCTCTCCTCTGTCAAGCAACCAGTCCATCGTCCTTATATTCAGTTTTACCAAAGTCCTTGTTTCCCTCATCACAAACTGGGCCCAAACAATGTCTCTCAGCAACTGGCCCACTAAACGCTGAAGAACGGTATTTGTAAATCCACAAAATGAAAATTCTCAAGCATTTTCAACTTTGTCCAGCGAAACCGTTCAAAAGACACAAAATCCACATAGTCAGATTTATCAGCAACACCCCACTTCCTGGGTACCAAATTCTGTTGCAGTCCACCTGCATGGTTGCTGATAAATGACCATCACACAGCTTAAGGGAACAAAGAGTTTACTTTCTTATGATAGTCTGGTTACAGTTCATAGTCCAGCTTGATGGGAGAGCACGCACCAACACCAGGGCCGAGGGAACTGGCCACCATAACGGCTGAGAGATGGACAATCCTTACTTGCCAGACCAGCATGTCTGGCCAAGTATACAGAAGGATGCCAACTCTCTCAACCAGCTCTCTGTGATTTATCCAGGGCCTAATCCCACCCACCATGGGCTGGGTCTTCCCCAGCAGCCAGACAATCTCCTTCAGGTTTGCTCTGGGCTTAACTCAACCATCAACTCTCTACACCTGTGCCCAGAGCTCAAACCCTCAAGAGTCAAGTTGACATCTGTGCTTAACTATGACAGGAATGGTAATACTTTTATTACTAAGCATTGGTATTTTATTTCTAATTTGAGATACAATGGCTTGCATATGCTAAAAAAAAAAAAACAGTGATTTTCATTTTTCATTCCAAACTCAGTATTTTAGGATTTTTTTGTTTCCTCAAAACAAGTTAAGCATTTGTCATAGATACAAATTTCAATTTGATGGTTGAGGGTTCAAGATCTGGGCATATTTTTAAAGAATCAATAGTCAATTTAGGTCCAGAGCAAGTCTCAATAGATTGTCTAGTTGATGGGGAAGGTCCAGTCCACGCTGGGAGGAGTTGGTCCCCAGGCAAGTGAATATAATGGAGCTTGGAATATAATGGTTACTTGGCCACACATGCTGGTTTGGCAAGTGAGGATTTTCTCTTTCTCTCAGCAGTCCTGTGAATATAGTGTGGCCTATTCCGTGGCCTGTTCTTTTAGCCCTTGATGGTGGTATAAGTGCTTCTGCCAAACTAGACAAGGAACTGTAACTGAGAAGCATAAGGCACAATAAAACCCCTTGTTTTCTTAAAAAAAAAAAAAGAAGAGCTTGGAGAGATATACTCCAAGTATTGAATGAGCAAAAAATGTCAACGCAGGATGATATACCCTGCAAAACTATCCGTCATGATCAAGGGAGAAAGAAAAATCTTCCAGCACAAAGACAACTTGAAGGGATACATGTCCACCAAACCAGGCCTTCAAAAAATGCTAGAAATGATACTCAAGCTTGAAGAAAAAAACAAGCATATCCAGGATAACAGAAGGGAAGTATAATACCACCAAAACTTAAAGATGTAACAATACACCTACAAAAGCCACTAAACATAATAAATGTCTGGAGTTAAAAATAGTTTCTCCATTATAACATTAAATGTCAATGGTATTAACTCATTGATTAAGAGACACAGATTACAAACTTGGATTACAAACCAAAACCCATCAATCTGCTGCCTTCAGGAAACTCATCTCACTACAAAAGATAGGCACATCCTAAAAATGAAAGGCTGGTCCAAAATTCTGCAACCTAATGGAACCAAGAAACAGGAAGGGGTAGCCATTATGCTTTCGGACAAAGTGAACTTCAAACCAAAAAAAATCATAAGAGACACAGATGGATACTACATTTTAGTCACAGGTACAATTCACCCGGAAGACTTCACAATACTGAACATATATGCACCCAATATGGGCCCCTCAACGTTCATTAAGAAAATCCTACAGCATCTAAAGTGAGAAATCAACCCCCAAACGATAATTCTTGGGGATTTCAACACTGCTATCTCAACTTAATCAAACCCTTAAAGAAATGGACCTTACAGATATCTATCAAACCTTTCATGCACGCACCAAAGAATACACATTTTTCTCAGCAGCACATGGAAGTTTCTCCAAAATAGATCACATGTTGGCCCACAAATTGAATCTCCACATATACAGGAAAGTTGAAATTCTAGCCTGTGCCCTATCAGACCACCACAGCCTAAAGCTGGACATCCACGACACAACAAATGACAGAAAATACACTAACTCTGGGAAACTCAACACTATGATGCTAATGAGAATTGGATTCAGGAAAAAATTAAAAAGGAAATTCAAGATTTCCTGAAAGTGAATGATAATGAAAATACAACTTACCAAAATCTCTGGGACACAATGAAAGCTGTTCTAAGAGGTAAGTTCATAGCTCTTAATGCCTACATCAAAAAAAAAAATGGAAACATCAGAAATAAATAACAATGCAGCTTAAAGCTTTAGAGAAACTAGAGCAATCTGATCCCAAAAGTAGAACAAGAGAGGAGATTAGCAAAATAAGGGGAGAAATATCTGAAATTGAGATTAGGAAAACGATAAAGAAAATTAACCAGTCAAAAAGCTGTTTTTTTTGAAAAAATCAATAAGATTGATACACCCCTAGCTAAATTAACTAAAAGCAAGAGAGAGAAAAACCAAATTAACAAAAGTATAAATGAAAATGGAGTTATCACTACTGATACCCAAGAAATCCAGAGAATTATAACATCATATTTCAAAAACTTATACTCTGTGAAATTTGACAACACAAAAGAAATGGATGAATTCCTAAGCAAGCACAAATTACCGAAATTGAATCAGGAAGTTGTGAATTATTTAAATAGTCCTATATCATTTGAGGAAATCAAAGAAGTAATCTCGAATCTTCCCACCAAAAATGTCCTGGAACAGATGGATTCAGCACAGAGTTCTACCAGACATTTAAGGAGTTAATATCACCAATACCCCTTAAACTGTTCCATCAAATAGCAAAGGAAGGAACACTACCAAATTCCTTCTATGAAGCTAATATTGATTTAATCCCAAAACCTAATAAAGATTCACTTAAAAAAGAAAATTATAGGCCAATCTCTCTGATGAACACAGATGCAAAGATTTTCAACAAATTCTTAACAAATCGGATTCAAAAACATATCAAAAAGATCATTCACGGGGACCAAGTAGACTTTATCCCTGGCACACAAGGTTGGTTCAACATATGTAAATCAATAAATGTAAATCATCATACAAACCAGTCCAAAGTCCAAGACCACATGATACACTCGATAGATGCAGAAAAAGCTTTTGACAAGATCCAACAGCCTTTTTTGATTAAAATGCTAGAGACAGTAGGAATGGAAGAAACCTTTATCAATATAATAAAAGCAGTATACAACAAGCCCACAGGAAGGATTATACTCAATTTTAAAAAAACTCAAAGCATTCCCACTTCGATCAGGAACTAGACAAAGCTGTCCACTCTCACCACTTCTATTCAATATTATACTTGAAGTATTAGCTGAAGCCATAAGACAAGAAAGGGACATAAAAGTGATTCAAATCAGCAAGGAAGAAATCAAGCTATCCCTATTTGCAGATGACATGATCTTATACCTGAGGGATTCCAAAAACTCCACCAGGAAGTTCCTGGAACTAATTGAGAAGTTCAGCAGGGTGGCAGGATACAAAATAAATGTACAAAAATCAGTGGTCTTCCTATATGCACATTTACTATAGCCCCTAAGAAAATGAAATACCTTGGTATAAACTTAATCAAGGAAGTAAGAGAACTTTACGATGAAAACTTTAAAACCCTAAAGAAAGAAATTGCAGAAGACACCAGAAGGTGGAAAGACCTCCCATGTTCCTGGATTGGCAGAATCAACATCATAAAAATGACTATCCTACCAAAGGCAATATACAAATTCAGTGCTATACCAATTAAAATCCCAAAGCAATTCTTTAAAGAAGTTGACCAAACAATCTCAAAATTCATATGGAGGCACAAAAGACCCAGGATAGCAAAGACAAACCTGAGTAACATAAACACTGCTGGAGGTATCACCATACCAAACCTTAGTCTGTATTACAAATCCATAGTTATAAAACAGCCTGGTATTGGCTCCAAATAGTCATGCAGAGCAATGGATAACGGTTGAAGACCCAGATATAAGCCCACACAACTGCAGCCATTTGATCTTTGACAAAGGGTCCCAAAAAATCCAATGGAAAAAGAACAGCGTCTTCAACAAATGGTGCTGGCAAAACTGGATGTCCACATGCAGAAGATTAAAACTGGACCTGTACTTGTCACCAGGTACAAGAATTAATTCCAAATGGATGAAGGACCTCAATGTAAGGCTAGAGACAATAAAAACCTTAGTTGAAAGGGCAGGGAATTCCCTCAAGCTGATTGTACTAAACCAACAGTTCCTAAAGAGAAATCCAATAGCACAGTCAATCCAACCAACACTCAACAGATAGGATCTTATGAAATTAAAAAGCTTCTGTTCAGATAAAGAGATTGTAACTTGGGCACAAAAACAACCCACAGAATGGGAAAAATCTTCACTAGCCACATATCTGATAGAACTCTATTATCCAGAGTGCACGAAGAATTTAGAAAACTAAACACCAAGGAAACAAATGGCCCAATTAAAAAATGGGCCTTGGCATGCACATTAAAGGATGCTCCGGGGATGGGAGGGGGAGGCACTGGTGGATGGGGAGGGAGAGAGGAGGGGAGGGGAGCAAAGGGCAATGGGAGTTTGGAGGGAGGGAGGGGATTGGTGTACCTGTTAAGTTTGTATGAGTGGAAATAAAAAAAAGGGCCTTGGAATTTAAAAGAAACTTTACCAGGAACGAAATTAAAATGTCTACCAAATATCTTAAAAAATTCTCTGCATCCTTAGCCATCAGGGAAATGCACATCAAAACCTTCCTGAGATATCATCTCACCCTTGATCAGGATAGCAAAAATCCATAATATAAACAATACCAAATGCTTTGGAGGGGATGTGGAGAGAAGGGAATTCTCCTATATTTCTGGTGAGAATGCAGGCTTATACAACCATTCTGGTGAGCCGCCTGGTGATTCTTAAAATGCTAAAGATTGAAATGCCATATGGCCCTGCTATTCCACTTTTGGGAATAATCCCCCATACAGCAAAAATTCACCTTGATAGCACAAGCACAACCATGTTCATAGCAGCACTGTTAAACAAAGTCATAGAATCAACCCAAATGCCCAACAGTTTACAAATGGATAATGAAAATGTGGTACATTTATACAATGGAATACCAGTCAGCCATCAAAAAAATGAATTAATGAAATTTGCCAGGAATTGGGTGGAATTAGAAAAATGATATTGAGTGAAGTATCCTAGACACAGAAAATTAAGTGTTGCATGTACTCCCTAATAGGTGGATCCTAGTACCAAACCTACTAGGTGACATACTCAAAGACAAATCTGTGTAATACCTACAGTAATTGTAAAGATTACAAGCAGGGAGGGAATGGGAAGGAGGGCCCAGCCAGAAACAAGGAGATAGGGGCTCATGCTACAATAGAGAAAATAGGCCACCATCAAGGACTGCAAGTAAGTAATGAGACGTCTGGTTGGGCTTGCAGACTCTCCTTACTGGTCACTTGCGTCTGATGGGGTATGATCTCACCAGAAAGGGAGGGCATAGAATCTCACAGATAGAAGGTAACCATTCTGCAAATGGGAGACTGACCCCCCCCCAGTTGTCTCCTACTTTTATTCCATCTACCTTTGAATCTACTCTTATAATAAGACTGCATTTTAACAGCATTTTATCTCTGGGCAGGTGGTGATATCCAATACCCATCAGGATGGAGCCAAGGGCAGTGCAGGAGCAGCAAAAGTGGGAAAAAAAAATCAACAAACCATGATTGGGAAAATCAGAGTCTATATCAACCACCTGAAACCAGGCTGGCCTAATCTCTCTCCATCCTAAAGCTCAGGGAAATTTGTGGAAGAGGGGGTGGTAAGATTGTAACAGCCTAAAGATGGGGAGGAGCAATGTTATGCAAGATACTCCATACAAGTTAGGGCCGAAGCAATCATAATAAGACTTTGCATGACCTGCGCAATTACCAACATATAATTGAACCCCCAAAGTCTAGCATGGATCACAGGCACTACAATTCTTAGAGGCAAGGGATTAACAGCCACAATAGTGTTCCTATACTAAAGGGGAATACAAAAAAAGAGCTCTAGGCATTAATATTAATGCCTAATATGCCACTGAGTCCTTACAGCTCATCAGAGAGGAGGACCCAGAGGGAAGTTTGACATGCACACTAAAGGATGCTCCAGGAATGGGGAGGAGGGAGCACTTGGAGAAAGGGAAGGAGAGGGGGAAAGGAAAGGGAAAAGAGAGGAGGGAGCAAGAGGATCCAGGGAGGGGTTGAGGAAGGAAGGGAATGGGGTACTTATCAACTTTGTATAAGTGGAAGAAAAAAATTAAAAAAATTATTAAAAAAAGTAATGAAAAAAGGATATGCAATTTTCACAAAACGTTTACAAAAAGCTATGGAAAAGCGTATAACCCGATAGACCTGGCAAAAAAAAAAAAATGTCAGCACTCAGAAAACACACATGCAATCCTGATCCCTGGTTTATTCTTCACAATAGAAAACAAATAGAAAATTTATATTTATTATATCTATATTTAACTGAAGTTTTTTTAAATGAATTGATCTTGGTTCACGTAATAACTCAAGTCCACTGAAGTAGAAATATTAACCCAGTCACTTTTCTTTGCTTTATCCACACCACATCTGTTTTCATACCAATTTTTAAAATGCTTTTTAAATCTCTCTTTCTCTCTCTCTCTCCCTTTCTCCCTCTCTCTCTCAAAACTTCCAATCCTTAGTATACAGCAAGATTAAGTGTATTACTTAAACATTTATCATTGCTGTGACAAAACACCTGGCTTAAGAAACTACAGGGAAGTGTGACTTTTTTGAATCTCAGATACAGAAGGTAAAATTGACCATTGTGTGATCTTGGCTGCTTGCAAGGCCTGTTCATGGTAGCAGGATATTAACGTGTGACTTGGAAGATCAAAAAGAAAGAAACAATACCAGGGACTAAGCTGGATCCTGCCCTAAAATATTTAACCCTAGTTCTTGATCTCTGCTGTATTTATCTGCTTATCATTTTGGGTTCCACAGCTAGGGACAAAACATTCCAATTGAACGCTCAAAACTTAACAGAATATTGTACTGTGACTGCAGGAACAGTGCTACATGCTACATGCTTGCAATACTTGCTGTAAAGTTCAGTACCCTGGCTGGTTGCTGTTTAGTGGATAATATAAAGCCATTTCTCAATAAGAAAGAAGGGCCAAGAACAGTATTTACCTTCCTTGTCTTTGTATATGTAATTGTGATTTGTCTCATCCTTTACTCTGGAAAGTTCAGAAAACCAAGGGACAGGAGCTAACAGTCATATATTGCTCTGTGACTAGGATGGTCTCCTGAAGAAACCTAGAACTTTGGCTAAAGGTCAAAGCTTACAAACCAAAGGTATCGGTCATATCCCATCTCAGAGAAGAACAAAGCTGGATCAAATACTTTCCATAATGTTCCAAAGTGTTTCTTTAAATCCTGAGACCTTGTTCA